>JAQJVK010000004.1:31770559-31899520 GCA_035578135.1 Flexamia atlantica | reverse complement strand
TAGGTATTTTTGGTTTCGAAACTATTTATTAAGATACTGGGGTTTTTTGCTCAAAATTAATATATTAAATATCTGAATACTCTGCATAGCTGTTTCAACGGAAGTAATAGCTAGTTACTTTAAACATCCATTTCTCTTTGCCTGTTGTTTAAAATAATAAAAAAATAAAAAATATTATTGGACTTAATCAGCCTTAGGGGGTTTGAGTCAAAAGGCTGTTGTAACAACTCAGCATTACACGGATATTTCAAGATGGTTTGTGGAGTTTACTGCGAATATAGAGTATACAGCAATAAATAAGAAAGCGATGAATTGAATTCTTAGTGTTCAATCAATCATTCTAAATAGCCAATAGTTAATAACAATCGTGTACAAAATGTATTTATTTCTCTTCCTAAATTACCTTTAATATATGGTTCTACTGTGAACTTATCTTATAAATTCACTCTGCCAGAAAGATCTAATACCGCCAAAAACCTGTTAGAAGATGAAAATAACATAGGAAATATAAAATAAATTCTCAAGATAATAAAATTTTGTAAAAAAAGAAACGCATAGGAATAATTTATATATAAATACAAAGTTGTTGGCCAATATTTCAAAATGTTTAGTGTTCTACAAATTTTACTATACACTTTTAAATTTTGAAAATTCGTAATTAAAACACAATCGGGACCCTTCCAGTCATGAAAGATATTAAATTGCATAAACAAATAATACATATTTGACTTTTCAGTGTACTATTGAGATTACGAGGAAAGGCGATTTAATTAATTAAATAAGTAATTTCCCAACCAACCTCGAGACTCATCATGATTTATTATTTTCAATTGGCTTACGAAACGTCGGGTGTTATTTCTTTGATTTAAATTTATAAGTTTTGAATAAGTCTATTGCCTGTTGCTTTGAAACGTAAGCAAGTCTTCAACAAGTAACACATCTATCTGGCATAACTAACTGTGCTGTGTACTTAATTATGGTCAAGACGTGTTCTACAAACTAATTAACCATAACCCTAGCAAGACGAGTTAAAGTTTGGTGTGTAAGATATAATTTACACTGTGTACTCGCAACAGGACCATGAAATATAGTATAATGACAGTATATTTTATTTACTATTGCATGAACCTAACTGAACACTGCAAGCCTATATATTGAAGGTAAATAATAGATTGATTTACGTAAGTATGTATCAACTACTTTATTTATTTATATATTATTTATAACAATGCTAATACCCAAAAAATTATACAAATAGACTAGAGGTACATCGGGTACATCAGTAACAGAAATTTTTGTTGTAAACAAACAGAAAGCTAAGGAAAAGACAAAAGACTTTTCGTTTGTATTACGCAATATAAAAAATAAAATTGAATGTGTAAACAATATTAAAAAAATAAAGCGTAAATTACTGTGTTTAAAGTTTTATCAAATACAGCTGTCTAAAAATAAAACATAACCAAACAAATCAAAAACACTATAATATAATATATTTATTAGCTTAAAAGTTTTAAAAAAGATAAATTATAACAACGATAGCGATGTAACGAAATAGGATAAAGATGATCGTAGATGTCTAACAAGAACATGCAAGTCAATCCGACTTACGGAAAAATTAGAATGAGTACAACCTTTGTAAAGCATTTTAAATTACATAAAAGAAAATTTTGCTATATCATCATCTTAAGGTAATTTTTGAGTTTTAACACTATATTATATATGCACCTTGAACTTGTACTCTTTTCGTTTCCCCTCATTTTGTAGATTTGAAGTTTCCATTGAGCGGTATTCTCAAAAAAATGAAGCAAACTGTACAAAATTCAGGAACATTTGAAAAGAATATTAGTTGACAAGGAATTCTACAGTGTTCAAGAGTTTATGTGTGATAAGGCCCTTATTTGATAAATTATTTTATTTTGATGTAAGCACTGTTTTTTTGTACCATTTGACTTGACATTTTTATGCATGTATTTGTCAAAGTGCTGAATAAAAAAGTATTTGAGAATCTGAGTATTTGAGTATACGCGTCTCGCGGTAAGACAGCTGTTAATTAAATATTTACCCGGACTGGTCACAAGGTGGGTGTGGATTGGTTCATTCTAACTATAACAACTCTCGTAGATTTATATTGTGTAGCTACATTTAACAAACTTTATTTAAAATAATACGGTTTTTAGCTGGTCCTTGATAATCTTTAAGAAAATAGTATTGGTTCTTTTTTATTTGTTTGAAAAACTAAGTATTCAATACAAAATACAATTATCAATCGTATCTGATTCCAATCTATTCATTCACTTATTTGTAAATGCATTTTAACTATTTAATATGTTCAATGAACTAACCTAAGATTGAGGTAAAGTAATATTAAACTAATTTATGGATGAAAAGACCAAAGATTTTCGAAATAGGGTAGTTATAGATTATATATCTCTCTGTTTGTCTCTTAAAACAAATATTTAAACTATAAAAACGGTTTCATTTTAATAAACTAGTAACAAAACAATTACTTATAAGAAAAAGGTACAGGACAATTTATGTAAAATGTAAATTGCAGCTGAATAAAAAAATAAAACATTACATCACACTGACCAGGCATACTCGTTTGGTCATAAATTTAATTAGTGGTCGTATGAATTAGAACCAACGGTCCAGCAGGCAACTATGAATTACACTGGGTAATTCATATCCCTCTGGACAGCAATGGGCCCACCTCACATAGTGGGGATTCCCCACAAGCTTGTGACGTCGTTGTGGCGGTGGAATGATAACGACCAGGTCTGACAACAATACAAAATTATGTTTATTGGGCTGTGGAGTGATTCTCATGCAAGTGTTATAATGTGAAAGGAAGTTTTAAGTTGTTATCATTAAGATAAATACTTCTCTGAAACCGTTAACCGTTAGTCGACCGATTTAGTACACAAGTCAGAGGACCGAAGTGAATGAATTGATAGATGGTCAAGTATCATGGAGTTATTTTAATTTTTTCCAACAAAATGTAATCTGAAGCGATTAAAGGAACGCTTATAGGAAGGAGACTCGTGTTGTGATTACAATTAAACATAAACTTTTTTTCTGTAATGTTTTACGAGCTCCATCGTTTAAATTTGAAGCAACATGAGAGATAACTATATGAAAGTAATACTGTAATGGAAAATAAAAAACTCTTCTTGACTCAAAGGTTTTTTCAAGAGTTATTCTAAAAAAAATAAAACCGAGATAATTTTGCACTAAGGCTTTTTGAGGAGGCTAACTGTTAGCTTAGGAATCTACCTACGCTAAAGGAAGCTTTAAATCAAGTTAAGCTCGATTATTTTACAGCTTATTTTACCGCTCATTAAAATAATGAGTTCTCCACGAACTCAAATACAAAAATAAATATATTATTAGAAATTATCTTAGTTAATTTGTTTTATAAAGTTGCTAGTTACCATTACGTTAAGCTAGAAAATATTTTGAAACAGTTTAATGTATCTTTGTGGTTAGCAACATTTTATTATGTTAACATATATTTATTGAATTATATATTTTTTTATTGTGGATAAATAATGGGTTATTTAGTTATTTATTTTCCATATTCCTAGCTTTGATTGATATAAATCAAAAGTTATTTTACGTACAAGGGTCGTAGTAATTATTTAACATTAACAAATTCCTTTTACTATGACCATCAGCACAAATATACCTTAAGGCTGTATATTTACTGGTAGAACCAAAGCTCCCTGCTTGTCAAGCACTAGATTTGTTCAATAGTACTGGTTTTCTATTGTTAAGATAATCAAGATAAATTAATCAATACCGCAATCCAATAGTGGACGCACAGTTCCTAATTTTGTATTTAATCAATGGCTACAACATTGTTTAATTTTGGCTAAAGTTTTTTCAACTTGTAAATATTTTATGTTTAATTGAAGCTTTGGATTCTATTAGGATGGAGCTTATGCGTTTATGGAATAAACTAAATTTCATTCATGTATTCATTCATTGAATTGAATATTGAAATCCACACAGTCGTTTTATTTTAAAACTACCAAACAAAGTACTAAGAGAGCAAACACTTTTTACTAATGAGTTTTTTCCTCATCCGATAACAGCTTCTTTAAAAGGCCTTTAGTTTCTCCTTCGAAGCTTTATATAACCAAGTTTTTATTTTGACTTAACGGAGCAACAGAATCAATTATTATTAACTTTTTTAAAATACGGGGTATTCAGAAAACCGGAGGTCATTGGTTCGATTCTCAGAATTGTTTAATGTAACCATTTGCCGTGTTTTGGTCATTTTAAAGCTCTACAGCAAGACGAACAATTTTGTGAAGATGTAATTCATTTATGATGAATACCCTGAATTTTGAAAATATTAAAAATATTCTCTACGTTGTTGTGTATGTCAAGAATAAATACTCAAGGAAAAAAGCTTTAACTCCCCATTAAGTTAGTTGTTGGGGTAAAGTTTCGTTTCATCTTTGTATGTCAAGCCGTTAGTCTACAATCAGTTTTGGACGGCTTCAAAGACTTACCCATTATAAGGAAAACGTGGTATATCACGTATAGTCATATAAACATAATAAATGTTACAACTGTTTTATATTTATACGTATGGGAATGAATAAGTACAGTTTAATTTTTTTTTTTATTCCATTCCGTCTTTTATATTCAGATTCAGATTTATTTATTTCCATTACAATAAATACATACATTACAGAATAAGTACATTATACTAATGGAAATTTCCCCACAAAGACTATATGTCTGCGTGTGGAGAGAGTCCTCTGCACTGTCACTTTCAATTGTTTACTGTAGACTTCACTGGTGAGCACATTTAAAAAAAGACAAAAAATAATAAAATGATTATAAAACTAAAAAAGAAGATAAAATAACCTGGGAAAATTTAATTACCATATGATAAACTAAAAACTAAAATACCAAAAACACCAGAATGCTTGAAATTACAAAATTTATGAGAAAAACAAAAAGAAGAAGAGAAAAAGTAAATAAAAGTAAATATTGCATTATATTTTGCACTGTGAGTGGATAAGAGCCTCCACAGTCCCATCCTCTAGGCCATGCAACCACCGCACCACCTCTCGTTTGACAGCAGCAACGCTTCTCACCTTGGGTTCTCTTATATTAGGTGGTAAATTAGAATAAAGGATATGAGCAACGTAAAATGGAATATTTAGCTGGATTGAATTATTTAGCTTA
Organism: Flexamia atlantica; assembly: GCA_035578135.1. NCBI lineage: Eukaryota > Metazoa > Arthropoda > Insecta > Hemiptera > Cicadellidae > Flexamia > Flexamia atlantica. Next base: position 31,894,318 of record JAQJVK010000004.1, on the reverse strand, counting down.
GGAATTAGAACAAAACATTTTACAATAATCCAGGGGGAAATTATGATCTAATGCTGTTTTGGGAAAAGGAACAAACTTTATTTTTTGCTTTTAAAATTGAACGTACAATTAAAAAAAAATTCGTACATTACTTATATTGAATCTCAAACAATAACCTCCATATCCTGACTGAAAATTTGACAAATCGACCAAACCCCAAGTTATTGAATAACTACCAATTAGTACCCAACTGCGCCCTCAGTCCCGCTAAAAGTCTCGGCACGTTCAGTGCCCGGATGTCTCCTGGAGTGAGGCGTCCCTCAGGGATGCGTCTTTGGACCGGACTTGTTCTAATTAAGTTAACGATGTTCTCTCTCACTACCCTCGAGAAACATTCTAATTTTAAACATTGTGTGATAAAGAACGTTTTATTCGTTCTACGAGTATCTGGTGTTTTTTTTTTTTTTTTTTACCTTAGGTGTTTTGCATGATAGCAGGAGATATTTTCTTACATAAAAGTTTTTTCCACACACTTTTTGGGCAGCAATTTATTTCTTCATTCGATGAAAAATCCCCAAGAAATTCGCTTCATGGAAGTAGATTAAAACACAACTCAACACGATAATCAGATGGTACGATTTTGCACCAGTTTTGGTTAGAAAATGTAGTAATAATATTTACAATATTTACAATGTTTGTAAACCTCGCACATTAGGTCTACATGTAAGTTATATGTAAAAATATCACATCAGATGTTTTCAAAGAGAGAAAAGCAAATTCATAGATCGTTCGATGAATTTAAATTACTTACAGCTATACCCTAGTTGGGGTACATCCAGCTGCTCTGTTCTGTTGCACCCCCGGGACTGTATGACACCACCACATTAATAGTGCATATTACATTTTACGCCCGACACTATAACTCCTGCCTCGGTGTGGTTAGAGCTAGTTGGTGGAACATCTCTTGATCATAATGATATCAAGACACAGACATTATCTTGAACATGTTGTTTAAAGAATAACTGGTTTCTCATTTCAAATAGAGCTGATTTGAAAATAGAACAGGAAAATTATTAAGTCATTCGATTTCAAGTGCAATGATTATTTAATTGCACACAACTCTTTAATAAATTTGTATTTGATAATGAAAAAAACTCTTTACTAGGCCTACTTTAATCTTTACTACTGCTCACAACTCATTACTCCTTCTTCTAAGGTAGACATGATTTTTTCATTCCCTGAGTTAAGGCTTCCAGGAAATCCCATATAGAGACATCCTGCTTAAATATAGTCTCAAAAGTACTCTCCAATACGATGTGATTTACGTGTTAATTTTCCCTTTCCAACATTAATGATTCAGATTTATTACAACTGAATATCTTATACTATAACAATTACTTTTCGCTGCAATAGATCTATGTTTTTCAAGGGATGTTGTTATTTTTTCCAAACCTTGAAGAGAAAAATAAAGAGACAAAGAAATCACTTTACACCCGATCGGAGACAATAGTTATTTGTGCATCTAGGGACTAAAGTACAGCTTTTTCTCGGCTCCGCCATCGGGCGACAACAGTTTCCCTCGTGGAGAAAAAGCACTTTAATCCCTTGATGCACACAAAATTTTTCCTCGACCTACACCATTAACAATAACTGAGACAATATAATATTACCTTCATATGATCCTTTTATCTGTTAAACTAGGCTAGATTAAAATCACATATAAATACATAACATGAAATACTTAGGCAATTTAAACAACCATATATTCACACTTTCACAATATTTTTAACACAATTTTTTTTCTAAAGTATTAAATTAAAAAATACCTCCCAAAAGAGTAAGAAATCATGTTTATAACACTTTCGGCCGTTCGGCATATTGGTAACAAGAAACTCAAAACCAGGTGTTTTTATATTCAGTGTTGCCAACTTAATTCATACAAATAGTATTACCTGGCTATTAAATGCATACGGTTTTGTTTTCATAAGTTGAAACACTGAAGTTCTTGAATTAAATTTAGAGTAAGCAAATGAAAATCGACCGTGTTGCCACATTTTCTCACCGGCCATCGTGGCGTTGCCGGATTTCTCCTTATGTATTTCTTATGAGATTATTTTTTGTCCCATGGGAGAAAAAGTAGATACTTTTAGTCCCGTGGGAGAAAAATTAAGTAAATAAATCTCATGGAGTATAAACTAGTACTTTAGTATTCTATTCCAGGGACTGAAAAGCGACTTTAGATAGTAGGTGGAGGAAAAATATTATTTTTTCTCACTCATTACAAAGGAGTAAACACGTCAAAAATAGCAGTTTAAGGGAAAATGTTTATTTTTACGCTACAAGACACATTTGTAAAGAATAATCATGGCTGAGGGGCAAAGGTGGACCTAGGGCTCAGACATTTGCCTGAGCCCTAAGAACAAAAAAGGAAGAAAAGGTAAAATGTAGAACCCTACAAAAGTTATATCCAAGGCCTACCTTACGATCCAATTGTTTTTTAAACGGAGACCTAGGTTTCAATGCCGTAGCATTATCATCAGTCCTTTCCCCTAGGTTGAGCTAAACATTATTTTTCTTATCTCTTGCTTGAGATTGGGTCAAGTTGTATAAAACCACACATATTTCACAGTTACACAAATATATACAACACTGATAAAGAAAACTGAGGTTTATGCCATGACCGTGACTAGTACACCTAACCTCCAACGTAACCCTACGTTGGGGGGGGGGGGGGGTTGTATCACCCTCCCCAACGTTGGAGGTTAGGTGTACTAGTCACGGTCATGGCCATGAACCTCAGTTTTCTTTATCAGTGTTGTTGTATATATTTGTGTAACTGTGAAATATGTGTGGTTTTATACAACTTGACCCAATCTCAAGCAAGAGATAAGAAAAATAATGTTTAGCTCAACCTAGGAGAAAGGACTGATGATAATGCTACGGCATTGAAACCTAGGTCTACGTTTAAAAAACAATTGGATCGTAAGGTAGGCCTTAGATATAACAATGTTCAATATCGGTCCAGAGGCTATATCCTTAAATGACCTACAAAAGTGTTCTACCTTTTACTCCACATTGTGAGCTGGTTACGGAAATGGGATTTTAGTCAAAATTCCATTTCATTTAGTGGTTTTTGGCTCAAGCCATGTTGGTTATACGCGATTATACTTATGTATGGTAGTTACATAGGCCAACCGCTATGACAAAACATAACTGACCGATGTGTACGAACAGGCGTCTACTTAAAAATTACGAGGTGGTTGTGTTAAATGTTACGATATCGTAAAAGTTGGTATAACTATGACCATAAAAGTTAATAACCTAAAAGAAACCTTGAAAATACATGACAAAATAAAATAAGAATCCATGGATTAAAAATATTAATATCGTGAATATTGTTTTTTCTTCCCCTTCTTACATATTTTGAGGAGAGGTAGGTCAACCAAAAAAAAATCATCATGTCACAAAGCCTTTTTAACTTGCAATACCACAATGAAACTTTCATGCTTAAGTTGTAATTTTAAAACTTATTGACAAACATCCTGTTTGAGAATAAAACTGATTTGATCCTTCCGAACTCTCCTTCTTCCCCCCCCCCCCCAGAAACCATAAAGAATATATTGAAGTACACACTCAACATTGTTTTATATTAAGTCGTTTCAAGTAAAAAATAAATCGACAGAATCTTTCAATCCCGAATGAGGTGGGCCTTCTGGCTAACCTCGCGATTGCCTCGAGTTGACAGACGTCTTGTTTTCCTATTTGGCTTCAATTAATTTAAGACACGCAAAGGTTCAGTTTGTCAGGTAATCTAAGTAAGTTGAATGGTAAACATGATTCATAATCCATTACTACTTTCATTGGTTTCGACCAGAATCTACTGTTTAATAATTTCCCTGTATACCAGTTTAACAAGATATATACAAATTAACCATGACACTCTGTATACAAATTAACTATGACACTCTGTGTAAAAAATTTCGTGAAAACTGTTTTCAATTCTGTTTTTTAGAACTATGGTTTGTTGAATTTATTTGGTGTATTTCTTACCAATCTGACAATTAATATTTAATTCAGATAGATCTTGACCAATAGAAACTTTATTGCGAGGTTGCAATCGTTCAATTTATAAGTGTACTTTTGGAATGTAATTATTGTTTTATAATGAAAGCTTGCATCACCTTCAGGAAATATAATTAAAATAATAACATAAGAGACCGAGTAATAAATACCACTTATTTATTTAAATATATAGACGCATTTAAATACTAGTTTAACATTGAGAAAATGCTAACTATCCTGAAAATTAAATTGTATCTTGTATATAACGTGCCTTTTTTGCCTTTTTAAAATAATTTTCTATAGACATCTCGTTGTTTTTTGGGTGGGGGGGGGGGGGTGGACGAGGGAGCAGCCCCTTGTCAAGTGACCCCAAAATGATTAATTCCAACGAACATTTGCCTATATAACTGTGGGAGTCACTTGTCACTGACACCCACCCTTCCCCACAGCACGTGCTAAATATATACAGTGTGGGCGGAAAATGACATTCCTATTGAGGAAACATAATTTGCATATTTAAAACGCAAATTTTGGTACATTTTTCCAATTAGCACAACATTGATGTTTTTGCGGATCTCAAATGACCGCCAATGAGTAAATATTAGTTCACCATCAGCAGAAATTTCAAGGAAAGCATAGTGTAATTATTTGTTATAAAGGAGAGTTGGCAAGACTGAGCCATGACGTAACAACCTGGATGTAGAGCCTCTCTCGTTAAATTCGTTTTTACCAAGTTTTAGTCCGATAAAAGTGTTAAAAGCTACTAAATATGATCTTTAATTAGTGTAGAGCAGTTTGTATAAATAGGTTTTTATCGGGACTTTTTACTTATTCTAAAATTCAGCACTTGAAGATCGACCTCCTCTCGGCAGCCATTGGACACGCCAACAACTGGACTCCACACTCGTATAATCCTGAATTTCCTCAAATAATTTTATACTCCTACCATTTTACCTTTACCAGACAACATTTTTCCGACATATACTTCTTTTAACTTCCATCCAAATCCCAAGTGAAAACGACTTTATCGAGGTAAGAGCTCAAAAACTAACTGCAAATCCACCAAGTCAAGGCCAGCACATTCCTGCAAGTGCTCAGATAAATTTTTCCTTGCCAGTCTTCTTAAAAAATTAAAAAAAAACCCAAAAAAATAGTAAAACTAAAAAACTTAAATAAAAAATCTTGTAACAAATATTGAGCTTCAGGTCCTACCCCTCCAGCAGTATGCCTGAAAATTCCACTAACCTAAATAACTCTGTCATAGCCTGTGGCTTTTGTGAATTGGCTATTTTTGACTCAGAATGTGACTCAATTCAATGTGACATCTGTGAACGCTGGTTCCACTCTTGGAAAGAATGTTCCGGACTTAAAAAAACCATTTTCAAACTGATGAGAGAACCTGATTCTTGGGCCTGTGCAACCTGTTTAACTTGGGGTGAAAAATTATACCATAATGATCCGGTTAGGCTTTTAACCAATGAACTCGCTGAGGTCAGAGATTTAAATAATGTACTTTTTAATGAAAATAAGGAATTGTGTCTAAAAATCACTTCACTTGAAAACAGCTTCAAGATATGAAATCTAGTATTAAGGCTAGCGAAGAACAAGAACCCAATGTTGAATCTGATGTTGGGGAATTCTCCCCGGTTCCTAACCAGCAGTCACAGATCACAGAAATAAAATGTGCTTGTGAGCCTATTAACAACCCTAGTTTTAAGCCTAGCATAAGTCCCATGCCCGATTTCAATCATGTACATTTAACAGCTGATAGTCATGGTCGTGATATTAGACAAAGGTTAGAGGATAGGCTTAGTGACGAAAAGGTGAAAGTCTCTTCAGCGATATTTCCTGGGGCTCCAATGAACCATTATGTTAGTAGTATTGTGAAGGATCAAGCATGTAGAAGGAAGAAGACCTTGAACGTCATTATGGGTGGCGTCAATGACACCTCGGAAGAGTCGGTAAGTAGGATGATCGAGGATATAAATCTTAACTCTCAGAAATCCGGTGTGAAGCATAGCGTAGTTGTGATCGAAACTCCCTACAGGTATGACGACTTGTCCTTTAATGAATCGATTAAAAAACAAAATGTTAGGCTAAGAGAAACTTGTAGTAAACTAGGCTGGCTGTTTATATCTATTAACTTTTCTTTGTTTAGAAAGCACTATACCAGGAAGGGTTTGCATTTGAATGATAGGGGGAAGGATGTTGTAAGCTCAATCATCGCTAATTCACTCTTAAAACTAAAATCAGATTTTTTAGTCACACAAAACTCAACTTAGATTTAAGGCCTTCATTACTTTGTATACCGGAACCTCGTATTCAATCTCACAAACCTATTAATGACTTAAGATTTCTACACTTGAACGTTCAAAGAGGTATTTCATCTAAGAGGGACCAAATTGAAGTTTTTCTCGAGGAGGAGCAACCCCATGTTTTTTTGGTTACAGAACACGGTCTAAACAGTTCTTCTCTTTCAAATATTAGTTTTTCAAACTATTTGTTACATAGCTCTTTTTGTCGTGAAGACAAGATAGGGGGTGGCTCTGCCATCTATATCAGGAATGATCTTAACCCGGAACTGGTATCTGTACAGGAAAATCCCGACTCCAGCAAATTTTCGGCTCCCTCAATTTTTGAGTTATCTGAGGTTAGGTTAAGCATTAACAAGCTCCTCACACCATGCGCAGTCATTTATAGACCTCCAAATAATGACAGACAGAGTTTAAACTCCTTTTTTGAATCTTTGGACAAATATTTGTTTTCCAGAGCAAAGGATAACCGTCAGCTTATAATCTCAGGTGATTTTAATCTAGACCCCAATCTTCACAAAAATGATTTTTATGTTTTTCAAGACATTCTCTCTTGCTATGGCTTAAATATTCAAGCTGATCTCCCAACCAGACTTAATGAACGTTCAAGTAGTTGTCTTGATTACTTTGTAACTAATGTAAATGGCAATATTTTTCATATAGAACCATGTATTTCTGATCACCTCGCCCTTGTTTTCGAGGTTCCGGTCATAGAATCAATGGATAAATGTGTTCAACATGTAGTGAGTAGGGTTTTCTCTGCCAATAGTATTAGAGAGCTAAGGGTTAGGTTAGGTGGGGAAAATTGGAGTTCGATTTATAGTGCGTCATCTGTCAGTAATATTTATAAGGAATTTATTGAAACTTTAAATTATCACATAGATATAGCTTGCCCTTTACGGAAATTTAAGCTACAGGGGCCTAAAAAAATTCCTTGGATCACGGATGAAATTAAGACTTTGCAAAGTGAAGCTCATGGACACTTATTCGCAGTGGATCACAACAAAGGACAGTACAATTAAGCAATTTTATAATAGTCAGAAACTTAGTTATAGGAAGGCGATTTTAAAGGCCAAATCAGATTTTGTAAAAAGTAAGATAACCACTTCAAAAAACCCTAGTAAGACTTCATGGCAGTTTGTAAATGAATCTAGAAATAAGACAAATTCTCAGCCTCTCAGTAATATTGTATTGTAAGTAGATAATATAGTAGTTGACAATTCAGTTGAAGTTAGTAACATTTTTAATAATTTTTTCTCAGACATTCCTGATATTCTTAGTCTTAGTTCTGTTTTAAATGAGTCTCATAATAATTCTTTTAATTTGCCTCCACAACTTGAATATGAACTTAATCAGTTTCCTTCCATATGTAAAAAAGAGCTTATCAAAATAATTTCTTCTATGCCAAGCAAAAAATCAGCAGGTCACGATGGTATACCCATGGATTTAGTTAAGAACTGTTGTCTGGAGATGACTGATCCACTTTTATTTGTAATCAACAGATCTTTGGAGGCTGGTGAATTTCCGGATAGTGCTAAGCTTGCCTTAATCAAGCCCTTGTTTAAGAAAAATGATCCACGTCTGCCTGAGAACTACCGTCCAATCTCACTCCTACCCACCATTTCTAAGATTCTCGAAAAGGCAGTCTGCAATGCATTAGTAAATTATCTCAGCGATCATTCGATCCTGTTTTCCAACCAATTTGGTTACCAAAAACAAAAGTCCACTAAACTAGCCTTGGTAAACTTCATTAATTCCTGCATCGACTCCTTGGATGGGGGTGAGACAGCCATTGGCTGTTTCATCGACCTATCCAAGGCGTTCGATTGCGTCTCTCACCCTATTCTTTTGCACAAACTATCCGCAATAGGCATCAAAGATAAGGCCTTGAATTGGTTAAAATCCTATCTTTCCAATAGAATCCACATCACAAAAATAGACTTTCTTGATTCTGACAATACCAAAAAATCTTCTCTTTCAAATCCCAAACTTAGCACCTTAGGAGTTCCGCAGGGCTCAATTTTAGGCCCTATTCTTTTTTTAATTTACATAAACGACATTTCTGATTATCTTCCTGGCAATCTTTTAACTATTTTTGCAGATGACACTACCATTTTTACTTCCGATAAAGATTTAAATCGCCTAGAGCAAAACGCCTTCTGTAATATTTATTTTTTTTTTATTTATTTATTTATTTCGAAATGCTACATAACAGGTCATGCCCAATTATAATGCAGCATTAATTACAATCAACATCAAAATCATAAACAATAAATCAGTGGAGGATTCAGTCCTTTCAATAGTTCAAAATCTTGATAACATGCACAATTAAAACTATCTCACAGCAGCCTAATCTTTTGTGTATGCTTAATTAATTAAGATAAATACAATAAATAATAAATAATACTGGAGTAAAAAATGTATAACTGAAAAATGCAACTTCAAATGCCAATCATATAGAAACAAGTAATAAATAAATCATAACATATTAACAAGTAATAAATAATTCATAACATAACAATAACAGTTCATGCAAACAGAGGTAACTAGGAGGTTATATTCAATTTTGCAATAAATTAGTAATAATGCGACGAAAGGACTTTAAGGAGCTATTAAAAATGTCAATGTCATTTACAGAATATGTATTGAACAGTTTAATCATTGTCTGCACTGGTGAATTAGCACCAAAATTAGTACGAGAGAACCAGGGTGTAAAAAGCAAGCGGGAACGGGAGTTGTGGCGAGGAACAGTGAAGTTGAGACATGATAACAACGGCATGTCGTCCAGCGAGCCAGTCGCCAGCCTGTGCAGATAAGATAAGGAAATAAGTCGCCGCCTTTTATCTAAAGAATCCACTTTGAAAATTTGCAGTAACTCAGGGTAGGGTATGATGTTGGTGTAGTGGCCAAAAGCTTTAAAATGTAAATACCTCAGAAATCGTTTTTGGACAGACTCTATATTCGAAATTTGGTATCTACGATGCGGAAACCATACAACTGAGCCGAACTCTAATCTAGAACGAACTAATGAAAAATAAAGGAGCTTCATTGCATTGATATTGTTTAAAAAATTGCCTGATCGCCTAATGAAACCCATAATAATATTGAAGGCAAACTTACATACGGAATCTATATGCTGATTGAAAGTGAATTTAGAATCAAAGATAATGCCTAGATCCTTTATTGAAGATTTCCTGTTGAGGAAAATGCCTCCTAAATTGTAACTATAACGAAGAGTGTTTTCATCGGATTTATTTGTGAATGATATTACTGCACATTTATCAACATGGAACTTGAGATTCTCCCTACTCCATAAGAGCAAACGGTCGATATCCTCCTGCATTCTTATACAGTCGGACACAGTACTAACAGCTCTAAAAATTTTCAAGTCATCGGCATATAAAAGAAATTTACTATTCAAAATGCACTTTTTTATGTCATCGATGAACAACAAGAACAGTAAAGGTCCAAGATTTGACCCCTGTGGGACCCCTGATTCAACGTAAAACTCACTTGATGAAAACCCCTCGAAAAACACATATTGTTTCCTGCTGCGCAGGTAAGAACAAAAAAACTTTATGAGTGGGCTAGAGAGACCAAAATAATTTAATTTGCAAAGTAAAAACGCATGATTAACTTTATCAAACGCTTTCTCGAAATCAGTATATACAACGTCAACTTGACCACCAGTATCCAAAACTGGGATGCAATATTCAGAAAAGTTCAGTAAGTTGGAGTTAATTGATCTGTTAGTAAAGAAACCATGTTGATGAGGACTAATAAAAGAACTGACATGCCTAAATAAATGCTTATAAAGAATCGACTCAAAAACTTTAACAGGAGCAGATAATATTGTCACGGGCCTGTAATTCCGAACATTGGCTAGGTCCCCTTTTTTGAAGATAGGTACAACTTTACCGCACCGCCAAGCAGAGGGAAAATGATCTTGCTTTAACGATAGATTGAATATAAATGACAAAGGACGTACAAATGATTCAGCACAAGCTTTGAAAATATAAGGAGGTATGCCATCAGGACCACATGAACGTTTGGGTTTGAGATTTTTAATTGCAGCAAGCACTTCAGTTTCAGTAATAATTGTAAGCGACATACAAGGAACGTTAGGCATGGTCGGTGACTGAAGCGCGCGGCGGCAGGGTTCGCCGTTGTCCAGGCCACATGGTTCGTACACAGAACTGAAATACGAGGAAAACTTGTCCGCTATCGCCTCGCCCCCCTCCGCCTCCTCGCCATCAAGCATCATGACAGTCGGGGTATTGTTTACGTTCCTAAGCTTTTTAATAATACTCCAAAATGATTGGGGATTATTACTTATTTGATTTTCAATGACATTAACATAATTATTGTAAGCAGTTTTTATACTTAACTTAATTCTACTTCTTACTTTTTTATAATCAAGCAATAAACTTTGCATTTTAAATTTGTTATACTGTCTTCTTAGTTTTTCTTTTCTTTTTATCACTGAAATTATATTGTAATTAAACCATGGTGGGTACTTAGGTTTGTTACTTCTCGATAAAGGCACAGATTGACTAACTGCATCGTACAAAACACTATAAAAATAATCTACAGCACCATCTACACTTGTAAAATTCATAATCTCATTCCAGTTTAAACCTCTAAAAAAGTTATATAATTCTAAAAAATTTGCTCTTCGAAAATTATATGAACCAGTATTAATATTGGACTTATTATGCATGCAACCAGTAAGTTCAAAAACAATTACTAGTGGTGGATGATATTTATCTACTTTCACAAGTGACACTGGCTCTTTAAAAACATTCAAATCATCAACATCAGATATAACCAGATCAAGTGTCTTGCCGAGCTCATTTTTAACATCATTTTTTAAATATAACTTATTCATTTCAGTAAAATATAACAACTGTTTACAAATTGAATTGCCTGTGCTCAAATCGAAATTTTTCCCATTAATTTCTGGTAAGTTAAAATCACCAACAATTACAACTTTTTCATTTTTAAAATTATATAAATCAAGCTTTTCGAAATAGTTAGTGTATGTTTCAAGCTTAGAATTAGGAGGAAAATAAACCACACAAACGATGACAGAACATTTGTTAGAAAATTCAAGTTTGATCCATAAATCCTCTCTGTCAGTTTCCAAATATTGGAGTCTGTTTGCTTTAATTTTGTTTGATACAGAGAGAAGGACTCCCCCGCCCCTACTCCCCCTATCACGCCGGAAAACCTGATAACAAGGCGGGAAAAGCTCACCATTTGAAATGGATTCTACTAGCCACGTTTCAGTTATTGCAATTACGTCCCACTGACCTGCTATCACACCTAAGTAAAATGGGACTGTCTTAGATCGTAAGCCTCTGACATTTTGATAATAAACATTTATAGAGTTAATACTATTCATGCTTAAATGTTATTTTAAATAAATTACACTTAATACTAATTATATAATAAATTAGAGCGCATGTTTATATATAAATACTTGATACAAACAGAAAAAATGACATGCGACGTGCAGAATAAATAAGACATGCAAGCAGACATAAGTCCACCCCCTTAGTTGATGTTCGTATGTATAAACATACGAAGGAAATCATTTAATGTTGTCCAAGTCAGAAATGTCAGACACAAGAATTGCAGGCTCCCCCTCTCGTCTTCGAAGAAATATTTTTCCGGCATTCGTGATCCAAGAAAACTTGTAGTTATTACGTGCCTTAAAGGACTGCACGGCGGCCCACAATACACGGGTGTCTTTCGTCAGTGACAGATTCACTGTCACTTTGCTCTCCGACTGGAAACCAAGTTCCGAAGCACAGAAGACTCGTTTCACTCTCGCTTTCCTCCGCATCTCCTCCATGTCGAGTCGGCGGCAAAATCGCAGAATTATTCCCCGTGGTTCGGCTGGCTTGTTCGGATTTTTCGACAGTCTGTGGACAGCATCTATCATCCCATCTTCTAATTTGAAGTTTAAAGCAGCAGCAACTTGTTTGGTGACGGTTACAATATTTTCATTTTTCATCTCAGGAACGCCTCTAATTTCAAGACAGTTATTGCGAGAATATTGATCAGTAACAGCCGTACGTTTTTTAAGAGCAACAATCTCTTTTTTTAATGCTCTTTTTTTAATATCAATACTCTTTCCCAATACTTTTCTAATATAAACCTTCACATCAATCCACAAAAGACCCAGTTCCTCCACTTCATGACAGATCAAAAGCGAAATAGATTAACTAGGTCAAACACCGTCTTTCCTTCTGTAATTCTCAACGAGACAACTATCGAAGAGACTCCCTATGTAGACTATCTGGGAGTGAGGTTGGACGGTGGCCTCAGGTGGAACGATCATGTTAATAAATTGGCCAAACAGATTCCTTCCAACATTTTTGTTTAAAAAAATATTTCATCCTTAAATAACCTTTCATTATCAAAACTTGTTTATTATGGACTGATAGAGAGCTTGATTAGGTATTCCATAATACTTTGGGGCCTATCCAGTAAAGCCAATTTAAATAGAATTTTTACCCTTCAGAAGAGGGCCATTAGATGTATTTTAAGACTTAAACCTACAGAATCTTGTTTTTCTCATTTTAAAGACCTTGGCATTCTTACTGTCCCATGTATCTATATGTTCGAAGTTATTTCCTATGTTAAAGATAAAAAACTTGTAAAGGCTCACCAGCATACCTATAACACAAGAAACCAAAACTTTAATCCCTCTCACAGTCACAACTTAAAATTATTTGAATGTAAACCTGAATACATTGGCCTTAAGCTCCTTTCTCAGCTCCCACCCCAATTAATACAAATAGATGTCTCGAAGAAATTTAAAGTAGAACTCAAGAAACATCTTTTAAACCAGTGCCTATACCAGCTACCCTATTACTTGACTTAGCCTAACCTAACCCTAACCTGACCCTTACTCGAGTGTGTGACAACCTTCAAGAAGAAGTGCTGCCTAGTCTTTTAAGTAGTCGTGACAGGTCTCACGCCAGAAGAATGGTCAATCGAGACGACGTGGGATGTATGTATGTATGTATGTGTTAAAATATAAATAAAAGTATAATATTTAGGCAACTTTTAGCTTATTTCATCATAGACATTAAACGACTTTTGATATTTTTTAATAACTTCCAAATCAATGTAAATCAAGCTTGTAATTTTTAGATGATTATTGAATTCATCTTGACTCAATTCAATTTATTTTATGTAACAACTTCCTGTCTTGAAACATCAACTAGATTTACATACATTTTGTTGTTATTCGGTAACCAATAAGACAATCCTTAAAGCCCAATCAGGTTTTATTTATTTTTAATTCTTTTTGTTACATCCTCAAAAACTAAAGTGAATTATATCAAGTTTGTATATAACGGAACTAATTATTACTTGCATGGTGATAGTTTTCCGCAACAATGCGTACATTGCACAGGAACTGAGAAAAACGTCTTTTAAGTAGTTAACACTAATCATGCTTTCAAATTATTATATGTTACTGTTACAGATACATTATGTATCATAATATATCACGTTTCGTTCAACTAAACTGAAAAGAAATCCTGGGTTGCCAACGTTTTAACTTTTTTTATAAAATTTATTGAGAATGGTTCGTCAATTTACTACTGATTATAGGGATCTATAGTGATATTTACACTGATACAATAAAACAATATTAATAACAATAACTTTTATACTGTCCGAATTGTATTACTTTAAAAAATCAAGTGTAAAAAGTTTAAAGTAAAAACTGAAGTGTATGCAAGATAATTAATAAGGATGTATAATAATTTGTATAATAATAATGTATAATAATGTATAACTTAATTTTAATCAGTTGGGAATATTAATAAATTTACGCTATTTTTTGTGTTCAAGGATTATTTTGATGAATTATACTTTAAGTTTTAAAACCCCGTTTTTATAGTTTAAACGTAGACGAAACTGATTTCCTCGCTGTATGAGCTGCCCGGAGCATAGCCAGGATAAAGAGCTCATCATGCTTTGTTCTTCTTCCTCCCTTCAGTTGGGCATACCTTGAATCAGTTCAAGCAAAACACAATGCATTCTAAATACATACCCTAATTTTATGTAGACTAATAGATTTAAAAAAATATTCATGGCAAAACCTAGATAATAAGAAATCGTTACGTCTGAACAAATCAGGGACTTTTTATAACAATTGTTGAAGTCACCCATTACTTCTCAACTTTAGAATAGTATATTACGGTACTAGGCCGGGAAGTTCTGTTTTGCTCGACGAACATGATAGTTCCCGTACTACATTTTCATGCGAGTACGGCAAAACTTCCCGGCTATATAACGTACGATATTTTTTATCATATTACGCAGAAAAAACATACTTTCAATCATAACGTAGTGGTAACTAACAATTTCAAGCCTCTTAATTCATATAATAATTTCCTGACACACCTTGGTATGAACAAAAAAAATTAACTTATTATAATGATTATGTGATAAACCAATAGGAAACAAAATATTGCTTATATTGTGGTCCTGATAGACTTGAACTTTTGTTGGTGTTATTGGCTATCAGGCCTTTTAAACTAATTAACAAACAATTCACCGTCTTATGCAATCTAATTTTATTTAAATGAACAAACAAATAATAATGTCCCTGATTAAATGATGGCGAAACAATTGTTCGCATTTGATTGAGATTGAATTGTATAAGATGGTGAGTTTTCTTTCACTAATTTAAATTTTGTTTCCATAACTTTGGTCGACTCGCCTTTTATGAAAATATTTGTGGAACATAACTTAACCAAAAAAATCAATTTTAAATTTAAAAAAATAATTTAAATGTTTGAATAAAGTAATACTCTCCAAAGAATAATCTAACAAATAAATGCAATAATCTTACAAGTGTGGATGCATTTTAACAAGTCAGGAACAGAGGTGGCTCTACACGACGCGGGGATCTATATAATTTATCAGTTAATTTCCGCAAACATTGCATCTTTTGTTCTGCCAAACCCAAGATAATCTACTGCCTTATTGTCTGCCCCGGCCTTCTTCAACCTCCTGTACATTCCTTGGAATCATTTCATCACTTATTTATGTACTCTCCGGAGAAAGCACGTTACAATTAAAGTATAGTCCACACGATCTCGTTAGATAATGCATTTATGCTATAGCCTATGGTTACATTTATACCATGGTTATACATTTATATTATAGCCTAATATTATGTCTTCTCAAAAATTCTTCCTTACATAAAAAAGACTCACGCTTACACATTTTCCCACAAAAATATTTCCTTTATACTTGTTCATTTCCCTTAAAATTAGTTTGGAGACATCGTTTGTAAAATTGTAATTAATAATTTCAATTTCAGGGGTTTGACCCACCAATAAAATTGAAGGAGTAATGCTTTACATTTTATGCTTCATTAAAATCGGTAAATGCTAACCTAACCAAGCTACTAAACATAGATTTTTGGGCCTATCATAAAAAAACAAACTCCGTAGAACTACGACGAAAATTACTTTAAGTTGAGTAGAAAATAACATAAAATTACATAACAAATTACATAATGTCAACAAGTCTCGAGAAAATGTATGCTTATATGATTATGTTTAGCATAATAATATAAACTTACGTTCAATTTTCATTTTAAAAATGGTTCTCTTAGAAAAAATGCTTCGTTTTTTATTTGATCGTATTTATTAAAGTCCATTACATGAGCAAGATAAGACACTTTGGCTGATTAACAGAAATTATTCAGTTTATTCTTGTCAAGCTGTTTTCGTTCCGCATCATAAAATCTTAGAAAAACAGTTTTTCCACTCCCCTAATTGGAAAACACTTAAAATATTTGACAATATTGATTCTTCCTTCTATCAGTGGAATGTTCTACCTAAATAAAAACTGGATGAAGCGTGTCATAAATTATCTAGAGTTGAATCGATTATATTTCATGCCAATCAATTGAGTTCTTTCATTTGTTTATTTATTAGTATACGTAAGAAAGTTGCACAACCGATTTTATGAATATTACGATCCCCTTAATGTAATTTGAATGATTGTTTTTTTTTTGGGTATTTTAATGCACCCAAAAAAAGGACATGATATCGATTCTACAGGATTTGTTTGACCGGTTTTGAATTATGGTATAGGGACATGGTTGATAGTAAACACTTTTATTTTAACCCGAGAAACTTTTTAATACTATTTTTATGTTTATTAATCAAATTCGCTAACATTGAGGTAAAGGTTCTTACACCACTTGACATAGACCCATTTCAGCCTAAAATTAACTCATTATTTATCAAATTATTTCCAAACAAATACGGGAAATGCGTCGACTTAATGATGATCAAATATGCAAGGGACTTTAAATGCGAGGAAAAAACCAAAAGTTACAAATATATTTAGCTCGTTTGAAGCCAGAAAATGAAACTTTAATCATTGTTACTGTTATTTTATTATTGTTGTGTTCAGAGATTCAAAAGAACCGGGAAGGATAGATCCATACCGGGCCGGGATCTATACCGGGAAGGATAGATTTAAATGTTGACACTTAATGTGTAAAATGACCCATAAGCCTGTATACTGTACCCGCGGTAAAAACAAATCATAATTTACTTGTAGCTTAAAAATTAATTAATATCTTGGAAGTTAGGAAACCTTAACGTACGACATTTATAAAGTATATAGGAGTGTTACATAATGTTTTTCTTAACTTAACATAATCCATACCACGATTTAGTTCCTCACTCTTAATTAGTTCTCCAGATAGTAATTTAATACGTATTTCGCTATAAAAAAACATACTTTTAGGTTCGAACATTTTTAACATAACACTAAGGGAGTTTTCCCAAAATAAATATCTAAAAACCTCTGGTTACTCTGCACAACCGAGTAAAAGAACAGTTGGGAGTAATGCTTAGTTAAAAATACCCACTTCTCTTTGATTCATGTTTCAATGAAAAAAATATTGCTAGACTTAATCAGCCACAGGGGTTTTGTGCTAGTCTTGAGTCAAAAGGCTGTTGTTTTAACTCTTTATTAAAGTAATGTTTCCAGATGATTTGAGGAGACATTTATAGTATACAGTAATAATGAGAAAGCAATGAATTGAATTCTCATTGCTCAGTTAATTAATCATTCTAAAGAGTGAATAATCATCGTGAATTAAATAGCATACAATATATTCATATGTTAGTTGTCTTACAAAATTGTAGTATAACTAATTCTCTAGTATATTCGTTTATATCTTTATTTATTAAGCTCTCTAATAGGTTAACATATTATACAGTCTTACGAAGTGAAATAATTGCTCACATTTATAATTTATAAAGCCATAATTTCATAACGTATTATTAATTAATTAATTGGTACTTTGGTATTATATGGAGGCCACCCTTATACAACGCGCTGCAGCGGTTATGTTAGGTTAGGTTATCATAAATATGTTCAAAATAAATATGTTTTAACGTCTCATCACAAATCGAATGATACCAGTGGGTTCATGCTTTCGCCCGCCAAATCCTGTTGACAGGTGATGCGCGCACTCAGGTCAACGACCTTGGCCTAATTGGAGGGTATTTGGCAGGCGAAAGTAATGTGCATCTGGTATCGTTCGATTCGTAACGAAACGTGGAAAGTCCTACTAACATATTTATGATAACCTAACTTATCATATCCACCGCAGCATGCTGAATAAGGGTGCCAATCAGGTGTAGCCGCCAGCAGTAGCGGCGATGCGTTCAACTAGATCCTCGCCAACATCGCTGCCTTCTGGGAGGCAGAATGCAAAGACCGCTCATCATGAGTATGACAAATTTGGAAACTAAGTCAATTAAAGTATAACTTTCCAATAGTAAAATTACTTTTGGTATCCTATAAGTTCTATAAAAATAGTGCTCCGTATAATACCTAAGTACCACTTAATTAATTATTATTGTGGTCGTAGCTACGGAACTTGCTTAAAACCGTAACCATAACCCAATCAATAAGTAATAATTTCTTTATACGAATATAATAAATAGCAAGTCCAAAGGAGCTAGCATATTTTATTTAATATTACCACATTAAGTGATTATCAACGAAAGATTTTCAAATAAGGGGCTTGTCATTTAGCGCAATGTTAATCTAAGAACAATTTTTTGTGGTTGGGTCAAAGAGGTCGGAAATAATATAATTCTCTTAACATGGATATTTACTGGCTCTATGGTTGGGTATCAGTTTTCCATTTATTTAGGAAGAGTGTTCGTTTGAAATGTTTACACGATAAGTGTATTCTCAGTCTAAGTGAAAACCATGGTTGTATGTGCTTCTCTAAGGTAAAAGTTATTTTATGACCTTGAATTCATTTAAAATTATTCTAATTAAGGCTGAAAAACAGGTGTATTTTTAAAATAAGGTGTTACTCTGTTATTAGTAAATATGCACATCATAAAAGTGAAACAATCTACAATTTTATTGATTACCATGATACGTGTTGTATTAACTGAATGTAAATAAAAAATGTCTAACTTAAAAATATTACTATTTCGAATGTAAATACAGAATGAGTGTAAATATATTTTAAGTGTTGTAAGACGTTTTTTTACATTCAACTGATAGAACTTGTACATTTTAGTAATTTTAAAGAGCATATACGTATATTACTGCTTTAGAATGGCCTTCGCATAATTTTGTATCATTAAATACATTTACTAACACAAATTTTGATTAAATGTGATGGATTTACATGTTTATTTATTGAAAGTAAACGATAAAGTTATTCAGTTCATTCGGGCCTCATGTGGAATAGTGGCTATTGCAGATATGCATCATTATTTTTGTACCGCACAAATTAGAGTAAATAAGAGTGTATGATCTTATCAGTGGTAAATAATTCAATGCACTGTACAATAATATGACATGGTCATGATGCATAAGGTGTTCAGCATATTGAGGAATATGTAAAGTATAATGAAAAATATAATCTTTTCGTCAACTTACTATTGCATAGACTTCACGCACACTGAAAGTCTACATTTTTAATATCGTAATAAATAAATATTTATTTACGTATTCATTTTTTCATTTGAAATTTATTAATTCTTTATAAATAAATCTTTATAAATATTTATTTCCTCAATACATAGTTATAATACAGTAAACAATATAATATAGGTGACAATAGAATACTGTACATAAATTATAAATAAATTTACAATACCAATTCCTAATACCAGGCTGACCTTATTAATTGTGATATTGATTTCCTCAGTATTGAGAAAACACTTCCAAGGCAAAGTCTGAGTGGAGGCATGTATCATGATAAGTAATTTAAGTTGCAGTAAGACAAAACTTATTATTTTCTTATATATTATTAAGAAGGTGTTATATACATTTTTACTACATAATATCTAAGGCTGCTACCCTAAATAGGTATTTCAAAAACAACAACTCTACAAATAGACTTCAGGTACATCTACTCTGTAAAAGAAAAATATTATAAATAAACCGAAATCTTAGGCACAGGCATTAAACTTCTTTTTTTCTGTAAAATTAAATAGCAAATTGAATGAGTATACAATAAATTTTAAAATTACTACATTTAAACAATTTATATTCTATACATTCCATAAAATAAACTACTAAACTACAAAAAAAATTCATCCCAGCACATTCATTAGCATTAAAGCTTTGAAAAAAGATAAATTGTAACAATAAGGGCGATGTAACAAGGAAACAAAAATGTAGCCGCAGATTTGCTACGAGGACCATACAAGTCAATCTTACTTTATGATTAAAACTTATAGTTAGTACAGCCATTGTGTTTCAACTTGTGTAGTAGTAAATTTTGCCAAATCATAAAGACATTACTAAAAGAGTTAGCACTACATATACTAGCACTATGAACATGATCTTTTTCGGTTCCCTACGTTACTAGATTTGAAAACCCATTAAGTGGTATTCACTTCACTCGGTATGGTGGGTGGCTGATATCCCCGGACTGGTCACAAGGTGGGTTTGGATTGGTTCAATCTCACGGTAAAAACTCTTAGTTTCGCTTGGTTAACTCCTGTTTATATTGTTGGCAGCTACATTTTGTGTTCGATCAACAAACAATCTCTATTTGAAAATATTGATGTTAGGAGATCCATCAACATCTTAAAACATATTGAATTGGTACTTTTACTTGTTTGGTATTTTTATTTGTTTAAGATACTAAATATTTAATTTGCAATACAATCTTTAATCATGTTTTGAAGATAAAAGTATTTTTCTTAATATTTATGGTTAAATTTGTTATATTTTATCATTCTGATTTCGAGCTGTTCATATATTTTTTTGGTAACTATGTCTGGATTATTTAAAACGTTTAAAAAGGTTAAATGGATTAACCTACAGACCATACATGAAGTAAATGTATGCTAATGTACTGAGATATGTACCAAATATTTTGAAACTAGGGTGTATAGATGGATATAGTATCTCTTTGATTGTCTCTTGAAAATAAAAAATTTCAACATAAAAATATTTCTATCTACTCAAGCTATAAGTAAGTGGTTAGTTAAAAAAAATTAACAAATACATAACGATAAATTTGGGAAATGTATTTTGCAAAATAATCTAAAAAGTGCATACACTACATCTTGTTATCTAGGCATACTCGCTTGGTCATTAATTTTAATTGGTGGCCGTATGAATTAGAGCCAACGGTCCAGCAGGCAACTATGAATTACACTGGGTAATTCATATCCCACTGGACAGCAATGGGCCCACCTCACATAGTGGGGATTCCCCACAAGCTTGTGACTTCGTTGTGGCGGTGGGGAATGATAACGACCTGGTCTGACAACAATACAGCATTATGTTTATTGGACTGTTGAATGGTTTTAATGTAACTGTTAAAATATCAAAGGAAATTCTCAGTGTTAATTATTAAGATCAATACTCCTTAAAAAATTATAAACTTTAGCTACCCTGTTTGTGTATTATACAAATCGGAAGAACAAAGTGGATGGATAGACAATCTCGAGTGGTCAAGTAACATTTATTTTCTTTTATGAATAACCCAAGAAACTCTAATTTAGAGTATACAATTGCTTTTACTTGGGTTTCATGTGGTGATGCGAGTAAAAATTAACTTTTTGACAGTAATGTTTCACCAGGCTGTTTAAATTCTAAGCGACGGGAAAGTTAAATATATTTAAAGTACTACTATAATGAAAGGAAGCAACAAATAGGACTTCAGAGACTTGATTTAAGCACTATCGGTTTCCCTTTAGACGAGGTAATTCGATTTTGAATCGAAAAAGAGTGTTTCAGATCAGTTTCAAACTTTACTATGTATCGTTTTATGTAGCAGTATTTAAACGTCCGGTCTTAGTATTGAGTTCCGAACTTAAAATGTTAAGGATAACCAATTATAGCTGTCTTCGGTAAATAATGGAAAAGATAAATAAAGTCGTTCATAGGTTAACGACCGAAAGCCGTATGGACCGAAAGCCTTCTTAACGGTTATCTTAAAAATGCTCTGTTAATACTGTGTTGCACTCTTGAAGTAGGTTAATTATTAGCTTAGGAATGTACCTACGGTAAAGGAAGCTTTAAATTTATTATTATTTATTTACTATTTATTTTGTTCTGAGGTGAGTAAGAGTGGGTGGCATCGTTATATACGAAACGGAGGTGGATTTAACATTAAAAACGTCAGGGCCTCTGAGTTGTACGTGGAGGGAAAAGTCAGAATTCTAGATGTATTGTATTAATATTTACAGGATTGTGTACTAGAAAGGCCAAAGACAATGGGGATCGATTTTTTTGTTGTTTTTTTTAAGAGAAAGAATGTTCTAGAGCTTTCATCACCCCTGATCGCAACAACGTACTTCAATTATGGGAAACTTAAGCCATGGTAAGTAGTCAGAAGAACCTCCTGATTTTAAGATGTGGTCAGCTGTCGCAAAAGGAATATCCCTGAACTGACGTTTCTGCAGACAGCACTAATACGTGGGTGGAATTTGAAATTCTCACAAAAAAGCAAGCCCAGGAATGTGATTTAAGCACAGCTTTCAAGGTCGTTTTCATAAAGACGAAAATTCTGTTGTTGTTTTTATGGATAAAAATCGACACGTTGAGCTTTTGATGAATTAAACTTTAAAAATGGCTTTCAAACCACTGCCAAACTTCAAGTTAAACTAGATTGTTGTTGTACTACTCGTTAAATTCATTAGGATCTTCAAGATCTAAAAGTAATATTTAATTAAAAAGTGGCTGACTTTAATATATTTTTTTACTTAGGGAGATAAATATATTAAATTAGTTAGGTTATAAAATACATAATATATCTGCATAGCTTGCGTTTAGCGTAATCTTTTAATATTAAACTGTCATCATTAAATTTATATTCCTGAACAATCTTCATGGATATAGTATCCATATTACTATCCGTATTATTTATCGTAGTCATTGATGAAATTAAAATTATTTTTGCTCAAGGGTTAATCAAGGGAGTAATTTCAATTTAACCTTAATAAATGTAACACAAAGACAAACTAACACAAATATAACTTAAGGCTGTAACAATTACTGGTTAGGGTTCTACCAGTCCTCTGTTTGTGTCCAGTAAATTTGTTTAGTGCTGTTAGTTTCCTGTTTTTATTGAACAATATTAATTGAACAATAGCAAAAACAATTTGTGTATTATGCATTAAAATAATTATTGTATAATTTGTTTTTGTAACTGGCATTTACAAATATTAGACACAAACAGAAGCTATAGGAAATTAAAAATAAAACTGTTGCATCTGTAAAATATAATAATAGTACAATCAGTTGTCATTCTCATCAGTTACATTAACCAAATTTTACTCTCCAATAATTTTCATGATATTTTGATTAGTTTCACGGGTGATATTGAACTCCAGACTTTTAACAAACCATTAAAGAGTTTTCTAAGCCGTCCACAACAGATTGTAGGTGAACGCTTGACATAAAAGCGGAATCTACCTTCCCCCTTTCTCAAACCCAAGGAACAACTTAAAAGTATTTTTTACTTTTTGAAGGGCAAGGGTTTCCAAAAAAACCGGAGGTCATCGATTTGATTCTCAGAATTTTTAAATTTAAACGTATGCCATGAATTGCATCATTTTAAAGCTCTGACAACAAAATGAACAATTTGGTAAAAACAGAATCTTTATCTTTATCCGTATACCCTATGATTTAGAAAGTTTGAAAATATATTTAGGATTTTCCTTGAGTATTCATACTCAAACTATTATGAAATTGAGGTTAATTTTGGTTTCATCTTTGTATGTCAAGCCAATCATCTACAATCTACTGCGTGCGGCTTAGAAAACTCACTCTGTATGAAGAAAACGTGTAATATCACTCACACTAATATAAAAGTAATAAATGTCGCAACAATATTGTGTTTATGCACATAAGAATGTTTTTGTACAGTATAAATCCTAATAATTATTTTTATAACTCAGGGCAAAATTCTTATTAATGGTATTGTAGTGAAGAAACAATTTTGGTTCTTGTTAAAAAAAAAAAACTAAACTAAACTAAACTAAAAATTAAATAAAGTTTTGTGCATAAATAATATAGGATCGAAAAAAATAAGTCCTATTACTGTCTGCCAATAACTGATATTTTGCTTGATTTACCCGACTCCAAGCTATCTAATTATTACTAATTAATACCCGAACGGCGCCCCCAGTCCCGCTAAAAGTCTCGGCACGTTCAGTGCCCGGGATGTCTCCTGGAGCGAGGCGTCCCTCAGGGAAGCGTCTTTGGACCGGACTTGTTCTAATTAAGTTAACGATGTTCTCTCTTGCTGCCCCACGAGAAAAATACTAATTTAAAACGTCTTGTGTTAACAACCGTTTTCTTCTTTCTGCTAGTATCTCGTGTTTTTATCTTAGATTTTGTTTATTTGAGAAGGAGATATTTTTTCTTATATACACTTTTTTCACTCAGATATATAAGAAAGCAATTTCAACCCACAACTTAAAGAACTCCTATAATAGTTAGTTGATTAACAACTCAATAATAATCAGACCATACGATCCTACACCATCGTAGGATCGTAACATTACCTTTGATGTTGTGTACGATCCCACACAATCGTTTTGTTTATTTACAAAAATAATACAAAATGTGTATAATTTCGTTAAATCTTTTCCATTAGGCCAACATGAAAGTTACATGAAAATAAATAACAAAAATGAACACAAAAATACAAGCAATCAATATGAATTATCTACAGCTATCATAGTTACATCCAGCTGCACTGTTCTGTTGCACCCCCGAGACTGTGTGACATCTTCACATTTCATAGTACAAATTAGATTTTACGCCCGACACTATAACTCCGTGTGGTTAGAGCTAGTTGGTGGAACATGTCTTGACCATAATTAAGTGCATGACATTATCTTGCGCATAATGTTGTTTAGGGAATGACTGAAGTTTCTCATTTAAAATAGAGCTGATAAATTAACAGGCGAATTATTAAATAATTTAATGTCAATAACATTGATTTTTCAAATAATTGAAACAATTATTCTTTATTGCTTATTCTATAGTGGACATAATTTTACCTGACGTGACAGCTTTCATAGAACTTCATAAACCTATTTATGTTTGAATGTCTTCTCAAAAATACTTTCATATACAAATCCTCTCAACAATATTCCATTCAAACATGAATTTCTCCTTTCAAAATTGATGATTCATAATAAATAGAACTTGATTTTTTCCAAACTTGGGTGAGAAATATAAAGACACCACAAATGGGGTTTGGGGAGTAAGTAATCACTTTACTGCCGCTGGGAGACAAAATATTATTTTACACTCTCATTACAAGGAGTAAAAAGCGTCCTGACGTAGCGGATTAGGAATAATATTTATTTTAACGCTGCAAGTCAGAAAGGAATAATCAGCATTGAGGGGCAAAGCAGGACCGCGGGCTGAGACATTTGTCTTGGTGATAACAGTGGAGGCGACGTGACCCGATATCACGTTACACACGAAGTGCTTGTGGATAAGTGTTACAATTTGTTTTTATACTTTTACTTGTGGTAAATAAAATATCTAGAAATACTGCGAACATACCATAATTGTTATTCTCGACTCAATCAAATAGTAACCTACTTTTACTCCATATTGTGAGCTGTTTGAGAAAGAGGCATATTAGTCCAAATATCTTTTAATTTAATATTTTTTGGCTCAGGCCATGTTGGCTAAATACGATTATTCTTAAGTATGATGGTTAAATAGACCAACCATTTTTAACAAAAACATAACTGACCAATGTGTACGAATTAGGCGCCTACTTACAAAAATACTAGGATGCTATGTTTGAGTCAAGAAGTTTCAAACGAGATAGATTCTAAAAGTTGGTGCTTTCATGTTGTTAAGTTAATCAAACAGAAAACTAAAAAAATAGTAAGAAAAAAACACCAATTAATTTACAAAATATCGCGAAAATCGTTATTTCTTCCTCTTAGACATTTTTAGTCATAGGGAAGTTGTATTAATAGGAGGTTGTGTTTGAGCAAAGGTCTTCCAATTCAAATTCTAGAAGATCGTACAACCATAGCATGAATGTTGATTACATAATAGAAAATTACAAAATGCATGGCAAAACAACAAATAAAACTCCATGCATTTTACAATAAATTCAAATATTGCGAATATTGATTTCCTCCTTTAATATTTTTTGGGAAAAGGGGGTCGATTGTAAAGCATAATCATGTCATAAAACCTTTTCGACTGGCAATCAAATTTACATGCTTCAATAGTATTTTAAAAGCTTTACCACTTAAATCACGTTAGAGGGTAAAGCTGATGCGATCCTTCCGAACCCTCACTATTATACACATAGAGAATTTAATATATGTTTAGTTGAAAACATCCTTTTTGTTATTTTGATTCATATAAACTAAAAGTTAAACTAACAAAATCCTTCCAATCCTGTATGTGTCGGGCCTTCCGGCTGTCTCCAAATTGCCTAGAGTTGACAGGCGCCTTATTGGTCTCTTTGTCTTTAATTACTTTAAGGCACGCAAAGGTCCAACTTGTCAGGTAATCTAAGTGAGTTGAATGGTAAATGCGATTCATAATTTATGACCGCTTTTATTGGCTTCGAACAAAACCTACTGTCTGATCATTTCCCTTTATACCAGTCTATCAAGAAGTAAACCAATCCAAAACACACCAAAAACCACCGTAAAAACAAAAAGCTTATGAAGAATGTTCAGCCACAAAGAATGAGGGACTGTTGTATTGCGACTGTTTATTTGGGCTTGTTTTATTCATTTCATTCGTGTGAAAAGTATCATGAAAACAGATTCAAATACTATTATTTGTAGAATTTATTTGGGTTTTCTAACCTAATAAAAATAATTAAATTCAGATAGTTCAAACTCTAGTATCTCCCAGTATTCTATGAATAAGTTTACTTTGTAAAGTTTTTCGTTGTTTTATTTTCATAGCTTCTATCAGCTGCGGTAAATATGATGAAATAATTTAAATGTGAGAATGAATATTATAAACCAACAATTTGATCATTTGAATTTCTAAAGGCATTTAAATAGTTTGCATAAAGGAAAATATAAATTATTCTGAAAATTAAATTGCTGATTTTTTTACTCTTCTTGTTAAAATAAGTTTCTGTAGCCATCTGGTTGTTTTGGGTGAGGCTGTTTGGACAAGGGACGAAGCCCCTTGTCAAGTCGACCCAAAATGATCAATACCAATGGAAACCTGCCTATAAAACTGTGGGAGTCACATGTCACAGACATCTACTCTTCCGCCAAAGCACGAGCGGTTAAATATTCGGCGTGGGCGGAAAATTACATTCTAATTAAGAGTTAAAATATGCTATTTAAAACACTGAAATTGGAAGGATTTTTTTACCTAACCCTATGTCATTGTTTTAGCGGATCTCAATCAAATGAAGGCAAATGTTTAAATATAAACGAAACATAAGCAGAAAAAAGTTTCAAGCGGATCGTTGTGAGATTATTTGTTTGAATACAATTTTTGATTATTTTTAGCCCTTGTCGTCAAGAAAAGTAAACGGTCCATGGTGTTTTTGTAGTACATTCCAAACCGATGTAAATGAAGCTTATAATTTTTTCCAGCTTGTTATTTAATTTGAAGCGCTTGTTTATTATTCAACAGACACGGGTGGTAACTTTTATTAATAATAGGTATATATTCTTATGATACCAACATACAAACAAGTTTTAAGACAAAGTAGTAACAAAACACACGACATTTCCGTACTAAAAAGTTATTTTTATACGTTATAACTCGTATTGGTGGGTAAAAGTTTATTAAAAGTATCAATAGTTTTCAACAGAGTGTGTAAGCTTATTAGAGTTTGAATTTAAAATTTGATTTGAGGTAATGTGTTTGTGAAAAATCTTTTTTTTAGTTAGTGTAAGTGATAAAATCAAACGCTACTATAAATCACTTACTGAGCGTCGTTCAACCATACAGTTTTTAGGGTCTATTTAACACCTTCCAGTAAAGACACATCTGCCGGATTTGTATAAATTTTGTTGTTTCTGTAACCAGTAAGACAATCCTTAAAGACTAGGTTTTAATTATTTTCTTTTTCAAACTCATGTTGTTACATCTCTCAAAAACCAAAGTAAATTATAATAAGATTGTGTACATCTTCAGGAAAATAATTAATTTTTACTGGCATGATGATAATTAATTACCCGCAACAAAAAAAAAAATACGTTTTTCTCAGTTCGTGTGCAATGTGAGCATTGTAAATAAATAAATAATTTATAAATTTATTTATTTATTTACAATGCTCACATTGCACACGAACTGAGAAAAACGTATTTTTCTTAGTTAACATTGATCATGATTGCATATGAATATATGTTATTGTTACAGTTGCATTATGTATCTTAATATATCACGATTATTCGACTAACTGAGAAAAATCCTACCTCGCCAACATTTAAAGTTTTTTGAAGGGTTTATTGAGAACAGATTGTCAATTTACTACTGAAAATAGGGATCAATAGTAACATTTACACTGATATAAACAAACAATATAATTTTCAATAATTTGTTTTCTGTTAAAATCGTATTGCTTGTAAACAGTTCATTGTAAAATGAATTAAGTAAAAACTTAACCGTATGAAAAATTATTTATGATAATATCAGAACAAGGATGTTAAAAATAATATTAATACACTTAAGAATTTTTATAAATTCACGCTACTATTCATTGTTTGAGGATTACTGAAATGAGTTCCAAACTAAGTTCGCAAAACTCGGTATTATACTTTAGTCGGGGAAGAAACTGATTTCCTCGCTGTATGAGCAGCCCGGAGCATAGCCATGATAAAGAGCTCATCATGCTTTGTTCTTCTTCCTCCCTTCAGCTGGGCATACGAGTACATGCAGTTTATGTTAAACATAAGATATTTCAAATACTAATTCATGTTTGATGTAGGCTAACAGGTTAAAATAATAATCATGTCAGTACTTTATAACGAAGAAAATACGAGGTCTTATTAAATATTCCTCTTCATAAATGTGAGAGTCACACAATCCATTAAAATTTAAAATAATATATTTCATTACTAGGACCTAAAGTGACGCTTTTCGTACAAAGTCAATTTTTACGACCGAGGCTGTAAGCCGAGGTTGAAAAATGACCGAGTGACGAAAAGCAGCTTTAGGACCGTGTGATAAACTATATTTTTCGTTATGTTGCTCAATACAACACGCAAACTACTGAAGAAAACCAAAATTTTACAGCTTGTTTACCTTTAAAGATACCTCCCAATGATGCTTCAATCTTGTTCTTGCTATTTGAAGCAATCATCTGATTGTTTCATTTGTGTTAGGTTAGACTAACAGCAATAAACAACAATCGACGTATCGAATGCATGCAATAATCGATAGATGAAATAAGCGAATTTCACAAATTGATTACCCCTTCAACAATGCAACAATGAATTATTGCAATTAAATATACTAACCGATAACCACTCCCGATCCAATCGATAGCTCAACATCGAGGCTGATGTACAATGACGAAGAATGTTCCGATCATTTGTAATCGAATGAAGACTGTTCCATTATTTTCCTCGAATTAAAAGTATCATCAACAATGATCTTTTTTGT
Organism: Flexamia atlantica; assembly: GCA_035578135.1. Taxonomy (NCBI): domain Eukaryota; kingdom Metazoa; phylum Arthropoda; class Insecta; order Hemiptera; family Cicadellidae; genus Flexamia; species Flexamia atlantica. The sequence continues at coordinate 31,864,841 of JAQJVK010000004.1, read as the reverse complement.
CCTAGGAAAATAATAATCATCAAATCATTTGTTATTATCCAAGGACTAAAAAGAACAACTGTTGAATCCCAACGCATGTTTCAAAAGCAGCTGTTTTTGAAGCAGTTTGACGAAAAATAATTTTTTCGTTTACCTTGTATAGAGTCATATTGTCAGTTGGTATCCTTATAACGTAATAATAAACTCAGAGTTCCAAACCCCTTATTTCAGATAATAATTTTCTGAGTCATCTATATTTATTATATATTTCTGTGTAGCCCTCTGGCAATGGTCTGGTGTCAAGAGTTTTCAGGTTGAAACTAGTGGCTCTGACATGACCTACCGACACTACAGTAGCCGAGACCAATGGCTTAACGTCCCTTTCGAAGCACGGTAGCAGCTTGAGAATGAATTAATTGTCAAGTGCCCTTTGTCGGGAGTTGAAACCGGGACTTTTGGATGCTAGGCCAGTACTCTACCCATTCAGCTATGACTGCCACATTGTCATAAAAATATAAACCGCATCACAATATAAAAAGAATAATGTATATATAGTACCATAATTATAAGACGGACCAATATATGTGTATATTTTAAATATGTTGCTTAATTAGTTGTTTTGTTGGACTTTGGTTGACTCAGTTTGTATAGATATGACTCTGTTAATTAAAACTGTAAATATTGGTTGGGAATAATGTTGGAAACATAACTTTAATATATTACCTAAAAACTACATCAAAATATAAGTAAAAAATCGAATTTAAACTTTTATATCAAGCAAGATTTCCCGCAAAATAGCCTAATGGAAGCAGTAATGTGTAAATCTTACAACTGTTCATGCAGTGTAACAAGTCAAGAACAGAAGGTGGCTCTACATGAAGACGAGAGGATCTATATAATTTATCAGTTAATTTCCGCAAACATTGCATCTTTTGTTCTGCCAAACCCAAGATAATCTACTGCCTTATTGTCTGGCCCGGTCTTCTTCAACCTCCTGTACATTCCTTGGAATAATTTGTTGATTTATTTAAGCACTCTTCGGAGATCATTAGAAGGTTAACGCAGGTTTCAGTGAATGTGTAATGAACATGGTGCCGTTAAAATAAATTGAAGTGGTTATTCATTCAATACTTAGCATAATATTATTTCACTTTTACTGTAACGCTATATATTGATTATCTTATAGTTTAAATTCTTCTAAAAAAATTTTCTCTTACGTATAAATATTTATGTCTTTCTCCACAGTTATATTCCCTTTAAACGTGTTCCCTTTACACCTTTCAGCATAAGTTTTCAGTTGGCAAATCATTTTTTTAGGTTTTGTTCTATCAATGCTATTGGTAATGATAAAACCTTTTAACCAGCCAGCTTTTTTCCTTTTTTTGAAACACTGGAACTGGCAAGCGATGATTTAAAGCTTTTCAAACGTTGTTTTAGCCTAGTGCACAAACAACAAATTAAAAAATGTTATGGTTATATATGTGTGTCAGATTTTGTTTTACATAAATTTTGTATGATATTATTATTTGAAAATCATTATTTTTTCAATCGATTAGTTTCAACATTAGTAAATGTTTTGATTTACGTAATTATAAATATCAATAGTTTGTTCATTTATATAATAATAAAGATTATAAAAATATTAATTTCGAAGATAAAAACAAAATAAAAAATAGAATTCCTTTTAAAAGTATTTTATTTTGTTATTAACTTTAAATCATGTATGATATTAATTAGTTTAAAATATAATTTATACACTTATTATATTTTGAAAACAACGTTAATCGTTTTATGAGAGACATAATAAAAGAAACAGTTTACAAAGCGAGCTAAATGAGTTAGAAATGAGTGCATTGTTGTATACAGCCCCAGGGCGCTTTTAAAAGGTAAAGGGTTCATCTGGCATTGTGCTTCAGTCGTTTCTTGATCTAAGAAAGAGAAAATTGCATATTGCTTGGAAATTCGCCTTTTACTGGTACATAAAGGATGCATGGTTCATAAATTTATACATGATTTGAGGTTTGACCCACCGATAAAATTTAATGAGTAAAGCTTTAAATTTGAAGCCTCATTACAACTGGTATTTACCAGTTTGCGTACCCTCAAGCTGCTGAACATAAATCATATTTTTGGGCCTATAATTGGAAAGAAGAAGTTACGTAGCAGAAACGAAATGTTAAATGTTGAGCAGTGTAAGCTTATATTATTATGTTTCACACACATATAGTTCAAAATTGTTCTACCTTACGATAATGCTTAGTTTGTTTTTGTAATTAATAATGTTTACTAAAGTTCACTACCGTAAATTTTGAGTACATAATTTCACCCTTAAGGTAGCAGGCAGTGATTACACCCCATATTGAAATGAAAAAATAAACTTTTTCGTCGATTTATTTTTATTATTCCTCATAATGACATGAATTATAAGCTGTTCCCATTATATTTATTGTTATTATGAATCCAATACATCATAATCCCTTAAATATTTTAAACTAATTGTATGTTAATGTAAATTAATTATTGTACATGATGTTGGCTATGATAAACTGGATTCATAATAAAAATATGAAAAAGGGTGTTAGCCATCGATGTAAATGGTGTTAACTGATTAATATTTAACAGCTGGTTAACAGTAAAAAGGTAATTTACAAATAAATCAGTTGTTTTAAATAAAGGTGTTTATTTTTCCATAAAACAGCTTTTTGCTGCCAATTAGCTGTTTCGAGTCAAACAGCTGATCAGTACAAATCACCTGTTTTCATACTTTTAATTTGTATGATAAATCCAATGCATTATAGCCTGTTATCCTTTATAAAAAAATATTTTCTCTGATTAAAACACATTTGAAGAGGAAAATATCACATGTTTGGTATTTGTGTGATCAGAAGGAAAATATCTTTTTAATGAAAAATAAAACTTTACATGTCGGCATTTAAAATTCTGGACTTGAGCATTATTCTCAGGAAACCATGAATGGTATCACATTTTTCACTGAATATTTAGATCCTACGTAAAATTTCGTCTAAATCTGACCCCACTAACAGTCTCGTACCTTAAAAATAAGCGAGTTATGAGCAATTTAAGTTTTAGGGCCAAAATGGTTTTTTGAGCGTAGGCAAACTAGTTTGGATGAATATTTTTAATTGCTCACCAACATTTTACTTGTCTTATTATTATGCATTACTTTGGTAATTTAATCTTTCTTTTATCTCTTATAGTTTACGAGATCCCAATAGTGTGCACAAAAAATGAACACACTTTATTGATGAGAAGTCCAATAGAGTTAACTGAACTACTAACTTCATTATTTTTTTATGAATCTTACCACATTAGGTAATAGTATTAGCAGAAGATTTTCAAATAAGGGGCTTGTCATTTAACGCAATGTTAATCTCAAAATAATGTTTTTGTGGTTGGGTCAAAGAGGTCGGAAATATAATCCCCTTATCGTGGATGCTCACAGGCTCTATGGTTGGGTATCAGTTTCCCGTGTATATAGGGGGAGTACTTATACGTTTACACGGTAAATGTGTTTCACAGCTAAATGAAAACCACGATCGTATATGTATCTCTCAGATAAATGTTATGTTCTTGAAATAATTTCAAATTATTGAAATAGTGATCAAAAAGTTCTATTAAAAATTTTGTGTAGGCTAGTTTTGTTTCGTAAAACGATAATCATTGATGTGTAATTATCACATAAACGTAATTTTTCTTACTTACCTAAACATGCGAATTGTCCTATTTCATTATGAATTTTTTTCTTTGAACTAATTAAATATCAAAATTATACTATCAATTTTGAAAAATATTAGGGTATAGGCTATATATTTAGAGTTTTTAACTGCTTTCGTCAAGTCTAGTCTGTTGGTATTAGAAAATTCAGTAATAAAAATACATTGATTGGAATATAGTTTTGAAAAATGCGATGGAAATATGAGTTGATCAAAGTAAACAACTAATTTAAAAATTTAAAATAACTACATGTATTCATTGAACATATTTTAATGAAGAATATTTATTGGTCTACGCAATTTAACTGTATAACACATTATTTACTTGTTAGGAAAACACAACATGTTAACTGATGGTTGAGATTCCGAATTACCTCTATCCATTAATCATAATAAAGAAGTATTCAAATAATGTACAGTATATCTGTTCATAAAAAAATTATAAAACTTCTATCGCAAAAAATGTTTCATGTAATTTTTTATCAACGTCAATTTGTATAAATTCATAATTAAACATTAACTAAAATACGGGTTTCACTTCGTTTTAGGAAACAACTCAACGCCATTGTGAAATTTATATTCAAGTGATGATTCGGATCGGGGGCGAAGTTAACCAGTTCACTCGTCCTCCGTATGAGAAGGTGGCTGCAGCAGTTATGAAACATTAAAATTCATGCAGTATAAAAGAGTCTAGCCAATAGCTGTAATATAGCCTCTTAGCCTACTTCCTTAAAAAAAATACTTTTGATAAAAGGAAAATAAAATAAACAAAAAGATAAATTTTATTATTGCGAATTATCGCCGGAGCAGTATTGGGATATTCGAGCTCAAGTATTTATTAAAGATTTTTATACGTAGGACTAACTTTTATGTCTGATATTTCAATATTTTTCATTTTACTTTTCATTTTATTTTACATCTTTTAATCAGGACAAAATTTGAACCTTTATCTTCAGGGAAAACAATTTATTAATAATGATGTTTGTAATAAATGTACGATACACAAACATTGACGAACACAAAACATTGATTTTATGAACACAAAACGTTGATGAATGTTTAGAAGGCGTTAGATTTCAATATCTAACGTTAATACAATATCATATAACATGATTAACGTAGAATTTACCAACAATCAGCTGAAATAAAGCATATTGGAGTTTTTAATCATGTATGAACACTTTTTAGTTGATTTTGCAAAAACTAACAATTTTAATGTACCATTCATATTATGACCTACATTACCTAAACTGGAACTCATATCAATTATTTTTCATTAGAATATAAAAGACAAGTTTTATTTCTTCTATTTAAATTAAGACGTTTTGAATACGTCTGTTGCTTTGGGACCTAACAAAGTCTTAAACAAGTACCACAACTATCTGGCACAACTAACTATGCTGTGTACTTAATCTTGGTCAAGACGTGTTCTTCGAACTAATCCCAACCTAGCAAGACAGAGTTTAAGTTTGGTGTGTAAGACATAATTTGCACTATGTACTATGAAAAGGTCATGACGCCTTAGGTGTATAAGGCTTTTAAGTATAATTAACAATATATTTGTTTCACTGATTTCCCATTGAAAGCATCTAACTGTACACTAAAAGACTACATACTGATTATCGTAAAGTGTTATTGATTTGTTTCCTTTAAATATTTATTTATTTATTATTTTCTATGGATAACTTCAGTACATAAAACTTACAGGCCAGTACCCAAAACAGCTATTTTGAAAACAAAAAAAGTACAAATGACTACAGGTACATCGGTAAAAGAATAGTATGTTTTTAACAAACAACAATCCTAGGTACACAGACAAAAAATAAATTTTTTGTTTACGTAACAAATATACCGGGTGGCCCATAATAGTCCCCCCCTAACTTTTTCCTACATTTTTTAAAATATAAATTCCACACCACCCCCAAACATTATTGGTTATTCATTGTGAGGGGGTACCCAATTATGGCCGCCATCTTGGATCCGCCATATTGGATCCAAAATAATGTTTTCAAATGTAAAAGTGGTGTTGTGACCCATTATTTCGAACTAGATTTTTTCACTGATTATAATGCCGCAATTCGTTTTTTAATACCCTGATTGGTTCTCAAGATATGGGTACTTTTAATTAATTTATTTTCAACCAATTTGAACATTACAAATTGATAAAATAGGCCTATAACCACAAAATAATGCTAGATAGTGACGAATAACCATCATCAGTGATTGTTGAGCGATTTACACTTAGTTTTCACCAATGTAAATTTTTCGGCTGCCATCTTGGATCCGCCATTTTGAAATGAGGTAAATTATTTCAAACACGAAGGTGGTATTGTGACCCATCATTTCAAAATAGCTTTTTACGCCGAATTTAATGCCGCAACCCGTTTTTAATTATAGAGTTTAGTTTTAAACATATTGACATGTTTCTGATAAAAATCTGAAAAAATATGATTTTATCAAAAACTAATCTTTACGGCTAAAAACGGGTTGCGGCATTGGATTCGGCGTAAAAAACTAGTTTGAAATGATTGGCCTCAATACCAACTTCATATTCCAACTTCTTGAGAACCAATTGAGATATTCAAAAACGGATTGCGGCAATGTAATCAGTGAAAAAAGCTAATTCTAAATTATGGGTAACAACACCACTTTTACATTTGAAAAAATTATTTTGGATCCAATATGGCGGATCCAAGATGGCGGCCAAAATTGGGATCCCTTCAAAATGAAGTATTAACTACCCAATAATGTTTGGGGGTGGTGTGGAATTGATATTTGAAAAAATATAGAAAAATGTTAGGGGGGGACTATTATGGGACACCCCGTATATACCGGGTGTCCCTTCATTCTCATTCATATGAATGAGAATGAAAATTGTATCTGTATACAAAATATATATTTAAAATACAAGCTTAAATTACTATTAAAAAAGTCATATATTATACATTTGTCTAAAAATAAACTACATCCAAACAAATAAAATTCATCGCAATTTATGTTCATTAGCCTCAAGGATTTGAAAAAAATATATATAAATTGTAACGGGTTTGGCGGTTCAACATGATAAACGAAATCATATAACCGCCGATTGCTTTCAGGAACATTCAAGGCAATCTTACTTAATAAACATAAATTGAGTACATCCCCTGAAAAACCTTTTATTTATCTAGCTTATTAAGTTATTTATGCTACTTAATAGGGCATTTTATTACGATTTAGCAATGCATATTAGCACTTTGAACGTGTATTTTTTCATTTTCCTACCTTTGTAGATTTGAAGGTATCTTGAGAAGGATTTACTTCACCCGTTATGGTAACTGAATCTTTATCATAGGTCACCAAGTTGGATTAGCTTGGTTTAATCTAACCATAACAACTTAACTTCGCTTAGTTACCTCCTTTTTATTTTGTGTACCCACACTTTGTGCTCTGTCAAAAAATAATCTATATATGAATAATTTTAGTGTTAGCTGGTCCCTGAAACTCTTTTTTTATCCTTCGAAAGGGGATAAAATACCAAATATTTTCGTTAGAGGATAAATAAATAGATTCTATATCTCCCAGTTTGCCGCCAAAAACAAAATATTCTAAAATAACATTTAATTCGTTTAACCTAAAATTAAACGCTTAATTGGAAGACGAACAAATACAAGACGATTCATCTGTAAAAACTGAATCAAAAAAATTCTAAATTGCTAAAAAATTGTTAATCTCACTAACTAGGCATACTCGCTCGGTCATTAATGTAATTAGTGGTCGTATGAATTAGAGCCAACGGTCCAGCAGGCAACTATGAATTACACTGGGTAATTCATATCCCCCTGGACAGCAATGGGCCCACCTCACATAGTGGGGATTCCCCACAAGCTTGTGACGTCGTTGTGGCGGTGGGGAATGATAACGACCAGGTCTGACAACAATACAGCATTATGTTTATTGTACTGTCTAATGGTTTACTCGCAACCGTATTAACATCAAAGGAAATTTTCAGTATCATTATTGGGATAAGTATTTCTTTGAAATTGGTAAATGTCATTTGGTTGTAATGAAATTGGTTAGTCACCTTACAGGATTTAGTATACCAGTGAGAACGCCAAAGGGAATTTATGAACACGAGCGGTCATTAAAAACTGAGGTATATTACTTTTACTTTTAATGATTACCCACGAAAATCTATCTGGATTGTTTAGTGGCGTTTATGGAGTCAAATGTGGTGATTACAAATGAAAATCAACTTTTTGTCCACAAAATTTACGAGATTGTTTAAATTCTAAGCAACGGAAAAAGTAAATAAATTGAAAGTAATGCCATAATGAAAAGAAGCAACAAATAATACTTCAAAGACTTCATTAAACACTATCGGTTTCTCTTTTGACCAAGTAATTCGCTTTTGAATTCAAAAAAGTGTTTCAGATAAGTTTGAAAGTTTGATTTGTTGTTGTATTTTAATATTTAACGTCAGGTATCAGTGTTGAGTTCTTTATTTAGGAACTCAAAATGTTAAAGCTAAACGATTACAGTTGTCTTAGGTACACTGGTGAAAATAAAATGTAGTTTATAAGTTGAATGTAGGTGAGGGAATCTACTGAAATAGAAGCTTTATATCTACACAAGCTTAATTTTTTCAGCTCAATTTTATTCGCTTTTTAAAATATTAAACTCACTGCGAACTTCAATACAAAAAAGTTATATCAGATTAAAAATTAAATAATCAATAATTTTTAAGATGAATTGAACAATGAAAAACAGCAATTTATAAAATAACTAAAATATTTTGGTAGAATAAGAGTGGCCACAGTCTTTTTTATTTACAAAACCCAAAGTTCTATGATAGCAAACACTTTTATTAATGAGTTTTTTCTTCATCAGATAACAGGCGTCTTTCAAAGCCTTTTAGTTTCTTCTCCAAAGCTTTATTTCGCCATGTTTTCTTTTTGACTTATCAGAGGAAGAGATCAAATAAGTCGAAATTGTTTGAAATAAAAAGAAAGTAAACCACTATTCATTGACCAAAATAATGACGGCCATAAACTTTTTGGCGTCCACTGATCTTATTTCACAGCACCGATTACTGAAATAGCATCCACTATTAAAATCAAAATTATCTACGATCCATGTAACGGACAACTTCACTCAGACTTCAGTAGTACATTAATACGAGTTTACATTAATACGTCTATCACTCCCGGGATCTCCTGGGTTTCCTCGCGTAGAGATGTTATTTCGATGTAACACCAAGGTTTCGGACTCGTTACAGAGGTCCGCACAGGGCGAGCACAATTTCCACTACTGCACTGAAGATGGACTTCTGTAACGAGTCCGAAACGTCGGTGTTACATCGAAATAACAACTCTACGCGGGGAAACCCAGAAGATCTCGGGAGTGATTTAAGTGCCCGAGGAAGCTTATCTTCGAATATTAATACGTCTACATTAATACGAGGTATAAATGAAAGCTAAAGTAAAGTACACTACTTATCCGGTCACGTGAAGGTTCTTAATTTTCTTGATTCGATGGAATTGCGCCTAAGTTAATTATTAAGTTATATTTTGTCACCATAGTCCGCCAAAACCGGTATTTAAAGAAAGTAATTTTAACATCAGACTTAAAGACTTAATAAAAATGTTAAAGTACATTTCATTAAGTAGAGACACTAAAAATCACATTTAAGTTATATGTTACTTGTGTGTTACTTATAATTAATGAAAGTGTTATATTCGTTAGAAGTAACAGAAAACGTAAGAAGAGTAGAAAGAGAGGAGCTGCATGAGGAGAGCTCTTCAAATTCGAGCCTCTATTGTTTGTGACGATAACACTTCATATCTTTTGTTTGTGACACATGGATCATCGATCATTCTTCATCTTCTTTGCCTAAAAATCCATCGTTAAACTACATGTTAACGAATGTTGTAAAATAACGTGTTACATGACATACATATAAGCAAAACTTACACCTTTCTTGCGTATGAGGAACGATTTATGCGCGAGCCAAACAAAAAAAACAGTGTGAGACTCCCTAAACCCACTAAACTTCCTTCGGAGCCGAGGAGAAAATTAGTTCGGAACCCTCATATCGGACAACTTCAGCACTGGTTACCATATGGCCTATGTCCATTGGTCTTGGTCATTGGGTTTTCGATTGTTTGTTGATTTTTGTGATTAATGAAAAGTAGTCCTGGATGAAAAGTAGTGTTAGGTCAGTAAACAAATATTACAGTTCTAGTATAAGTAACATCAACAATAAAAACATTTCAATAAAAACACTAAACTATTTCTTGAACATTATGGCTAGAATAAACTTTATTCTATCCATATGTATTGTTACAATTCAGTCCCTTTAATCAAAATCATAGTGTGTTCACAGTCAATGTGATGAAGCACCGATGTCGACTCCAGTGTGCGGCGACGGCACCCGGGGAGGGCCACGTTTTGTATTTTATTTTTTCGCTCTGACCCAAGTAAATGTTAACCAGACAGTAATCAACAACTGTTCAATTAGTATTCAAATAAATCATCCTAGTCCATTACAACACAGAATAATATTTCCAGCCGTTCACTTGCTTGATTGCACATATCGTCCAAAGTCTCGAGAGCATTATACCAGCGAATATCTTGGCTCTAGTTAAGTCATGAGTTTTCAGTAATAGCTGCAAAATGTCTTGGAGAGGTCTACTGGCATTATAATTTATAGCTTGTTAATTTATAATCAAAATAAAATCAGTATACCGTTGTGCGTTGAATTTAAATATAATAAAAAGAATTACTCCAGATACTCTTTCATAACAGGAATTTAAATTTCAATCGTAAGTTATTATATTTTGATTTGAATAAGCCCTTTTAACCTGGGCTTTATCAACACTTCAAACATGTATTCGAAAACTCGAGAACTATTTATCTTCTCATTCACGATCAGCCTTTCATGAATTGACTTATTACAAGGAGACAAGTCAAAAGAGGATAAAAATCAGGAGATGATTTAAATACTTCCACTATACTCATTGTAAATGGTTACTCGGGACATTTAATTGTTCTTGAAATATATTACTTTACCCACAAAAATAAAACAATAAATTTTTTCCTTCTTTCTTTTAAAAATATGTATTGTGAAATAATTCTAGAGAAGAATTTTCTTAAAAACTTCATTTAGTAAAATCTGATTTCAGTAGACGTTTCAAAAATGAAACCGATACTCCTTTGTTCTGTTTAATTAAAAAGTCCAATCAAAGAGTAGTTAATCGAGAGAAGCCATATTCTTTGATCCAACGCTACGAAATCATTGATTGAAATAAATTCTAAATGTTAATTTAAAAAATATAATTGTTTAGTGACATTGTTTTTTATCCTCTGGGGAACGTAATTTTAATACTGTTAATAAATAAAAATATAATTATATAGCCTAAAAGTCATATGGTTGAATGACTGAATCACTGACTGTTCGCAATGTCATGAAAACTATATAGCAGGAGACCATGAAACACGGAAAAAATACTTCAAAAACATATAAAATGTTTGGAAATGTTCCGAAAACGTTATAACATTTAAAATGGTGCCATTTATTAATTTTTAAAAACTCTGGAAGGATTCTTTAGCCATAAAAATTGGCACAAATATACTTTATAAACTCAAGATGCGTATGAGAGATGGTTTTGATAAGGAAATAGGATTATAAAATCCAGAATGACAGCCTTTTAAATTTGTTTTAACTTATGATTATAAAACTATGTATGTGATATATGTATGTGATTATCAAACAGGTTGTAAGTGATGTTATGAGACAAAAAATATGTATTCAAATACCCAAAGGATCAAAGTAAAATGAATGTATTAAAATAATCTACTAATGATGAATGCTAGTATATAATATATACTCTATTCTATATGCTGAGGTATAGAATAAATATACAGGGTGTCCCATAAGTAAAGTGCCAAACTTCAGTAATAGGTTATATGGGTCAAAATGAAGATAAAATGTGGAATATTTTTTTCCAAAAACGCTTTGTTTACCAGATATCCGCAATTTTGTATTTTTAACAAAATATTTTTTATCTCCCAAGTTGTTTAATAGATTTTTTTGAAACGCGGTATGCACCTGTAAAAATAGTGCATAGTCAAGGTTAGGCAATAGTTAAGGTTAGTTTATGAAAAAATAATCAGCATGATCGAATCGTAAATTTCAAAATGGCGGCCGTTTACAATTTTTAAATGTTTTAAATGAAATACCGAAAAAATGGTACATTTTATAAAATCATTTAAAGAACAAATAATATTTGGAACATTTTATTGCCATTCCAATCCTTAAAATTATAACAAAATTATAAAAATCAGTTTACAAACAACTGAGTTATGGTCAAATTAGCGCATAACTCAGCGCAGCGCAACAATGGACTATTTTGCTTCAAAAAATGCTGCCTCGCTAGCTAAATACGATAATAACTCAGTTGTTCATTAACCGATTTTCATAAATTTGGTGTTATTAGATGGAAAATAAAATTGCCTAAAATTGTCACTACTATTTTTTTATAAAACATACCTTTTTTCGTTATTTCAACTTAAAGATTTTAAACGGCCGCCGTTTTGAAATTTATTATTTGATCATGCTCATCATTTTTTCATAAATTAACTTTGACTAGATACAGGTGCATACCGAGTTTCAAAAAAATCTTTAAAAAGCTTGGGAGATAAAAATATTTTGTAAGAAATACAAAATGGCGGATATCTGGAAAACAAAGCGTTTTTGGAAAAACATTTATTCTATGTTTTCACTTTATTTTGACCCATACAACCTATTCCCTGAGTTTGGCACTATCTTATGGGACACCCAGTATAAATAGGTACGAGAGTAACTGTGGTAATTTGAAGCTAACCAAAAAAAAAATATTTACAGTCGTGTCCATGATTATAATGTTTCAAAACTAGTTTTCTAAAGAATTAAACAGGATTTAATTTTCTAAACATTTAGTTCTTGAAAAATGCTTATTAGTGGGAATAAAATTGCTTAAATGCTTGTTTAATAGTTATAAGTTGAGTTTGTTATAAGTTTTCGACCTTCAATAATTCCTACCTAATAAAAGTGATACTCAATTTTCACTTATCTCAAAGGAAAGGTTGGGAAAAACACCCAGGTTTTCAGGAACCCAATATCAATGGTGTCCGTCAATATATTCAAGGTGACGAAAAGGTTTTGTTGACTGGCCGGAACTCTATTGAGGTTATTCACTCCGTCCATCTTCGGAGGGAAATTTATTTCTCGTTCGCCTTTGGTGACATTGTATATGAACAATATTCAAGTGTTGGAAGTCAGTGCCAACGTCGGTACAGTTGAAACACGTACATTGCACGATTAGAACGTAAAGCTATCAATCTTATGATGATGACAAAGTTAAACCAGAAAAATGGCTGGTATATGATCGAAAAGCTAACTTTTATTAAATAAACAGAAACAAATTTTGTCAATGTTCTTTTAAATGGGAAAATATTTATAATCTGCAAGTCATAATGGCATATTGGTCCGTAAATAGCTCAAGTAAAAAGTGACACTAATTAAGACGAGTCTAAAGTTCATCGATAATAACTGTTACAACGCGATGATAAATAGTAGATTTTATAATTTCGAGCAAAAATAATTTCTTTTGTTGCGCAGTTGTATGGTGGAAAACTTATTGCCCTTAGATCATGTTTTTTCTTCATGTGATAATTTTTTTTCATTAGAATGTGCACATACCTTGAATCGTTGAACATTGGGACCATAAAGTAGATAATTTGGGTTTAGATTGTAGAAAGAAAACTGTATAAACGAGATTTTAGGTCAAACATTTCAAATCTTCCTAAAACATTAAAAATCATAAATTTTATAGGTATCCTTTATGTTGCAAGAGCCAAAATATTTAGACTAAGCAAAATTCAAGTCGCCACGTGTGTACCACGTCGCCACGTGTGTACCAAGTCTCCACGTGTGTACCACGAGACGCACGTGGCGGTCCGGCTTTTTCCTTCAACGCTGAATCTTCTACAGTAATTTTTTTCTCTTTCTATTCCTATAAACAAATAAAAATTAATTATTAATTTTGATAAATATATACGGTTACAATTTTAAACCTTTTAGGAGATTTAAAAAAGGAAGAAAATTCAACTCACCGAAGAAAATCATATACTGAAGAAAAATAAACCCACCGTTTTTATAACAACGGTATATATCATACTGTGCAATCGTTGAATTTATTTACTGATAGTACCAGGTGATACAAAAAGAAGTGTACAACGTTTTAAGTGCACTTTCACTGTACGTTTCAATCTCGAGGAGGATGCAGCTTATATTTTTGTAAATCACATATTAAAGTAAAGTAACCCAACAGTGACGGTTAATAAGAATATCTTATGGCCGTTTTTACTGACATTTTGTTGGTGTTAAAAATTAAATAACATTCAGTGAGAAAGAGTTAAGACTTAAACTTGTACTCAGTACAGCTAGCCAAGCTGGTTATTTCCGTCTAATTCAGCACAATATTACTTATTTCTTATTCTTGGATTAATTCTCTTTATTATGGAAATCATAATATGCAGGTCTTCCATCCCATCACCTTCAATCACCTTCAATATCTTTGATAAGGGGAATGCAGAAAAATGCAGTCTTCTTTCATCATGGACAAATTGCCGATGGAACTAATTTTTTGCATGGTGTAAGAGTGAAATCACTCACACACTTAATGGTCTCTTAATTATCCAATACAATATTTTTTTAGTTTCATTTTAACTAAATTTTAGGTACATTATCAACATAAATAAAATGTCTAGCATTAATCTTAGCTTAGAACACAAGCATAAACTTTATATTGAAACATTGGTTTTCAAATGTAATTAATAAATTGCATATTTTACAAAAACTTCTGTTTCCAAAACATTCTAAACTAGCCTAATGTTACTCGGACTTGAAGAATTGAGAGCATTACTCTATTTAAATAATACTTACTTACTCTTACTTAAAGAGGCAGTTAGCAGAACATAAAAACATAATTTAGACAAGAACCATAAGTGACAAAATTAACTCCACCAGGCAGTAATTATAACTGCAGTAGAGATGTTGTTAGCATTTCTAACCAGCAGAGGAAGTCACTATTCCGCACGAAGTCTCAGCTTGAAAACTTTATTGTCTGTCTTGGCCCAAGCTGTCAATTAAACTCAGTTGTGTTAGGTGATGTTATTTTCAAGAGTTAAAAAGACAAATATACAGCCTATTACTTTCGGGTGAACTAACATTAAATATTCTCTTCAAGAAATCGGTCCATGTTTATAAGCTGAATGTCCGTCTAGTTAACACAGTGTTTCGTTATTAAAATGAAATTTGTATAAATCTTTAACTGATTTTTTCACGTACTAAAGAAAAAATACAGAAACCCCCTGTATTCCTGTGTTCCTGTATTCTGGTTCCGAATACAGGAACTAGACGGTCTTTCTAGTTTATTCGAGAGTATTCGTGTATGGTGTGTGTGTGTTTTTGAAATTTCAAGGAATATCAAATTGCTCTCAAAATTTCATCCCCTGTCGAAAAACACTATGACCCAGTATCTGATCAAGTGTAAAATCGATTCCAATAGTGTAATATAAGATCTAAACCCCCTTACAGGTTTGTGCTCATTAAAAGAGACAGTTCTAACGTAAAACACGGAATAAAGTTTTCTGTTTGTCGATTTTTATTAATATATTATCAAACTGAATAATTTGATCCAATAATGTTTTAAATATAAAAATAATTTTAGAATTTTGGCAATAATTTGTTCATAAAACGCAAGTATTTTTCCACTACGTTTATAGTAAATGAGAAATCTATTATCACCATCAAAAGGACCAGAAATGCATTATGGTGAAAGCCTTAAAGGTTTCCAAAGTTTAACATAAACTCATTTTGTAGCACACACACATCCTGTAAGTAAAGTTAACTGAGTTAGGGCTAAAGTTTCCAAACACTAATTAAGACAGCTAAAGAGACTGAGGAAAATAAATTAAGTTTATTTCCTTCCATCCTGCGCATGTAAACTAAAAGGGAGACATCCAACGTGGCATACGGGAGTTAAAATTTTGTTATTTTAGTCTACTTTATTGTCGGCAATGATAGTGAAAAATCCAACATTATCTTGTACTTTGTTGAAATTAAGCGTTGGCGATGGTGAGTTTATATTTTGATTTAGACTATACGGACATTTGCCATGACTGATTAGCAGAAACAAGTTTCATGTTTTTAAGCGATCTAGAATCTGATCCTGCCTTCAGAAAGAAATGAACTTAGAACATAAGATTAGTAACACACAGCCAGAATGAGTATAACAGAAAAATAGTTAAAACAAAGAAGTGTAAAAGCACTCAAAATACTAACAGTTATACTCAAGGTTAGTTTCCAACTGAAGACGGGGACAGATTTCAGATTCGAAACGTTGTGAAACGTTTGTTTACTAATCAGTGAAGGCATGTCCACAAAATCAAAATTAAAACACTCGTAGTTTGAAATGTATTACAAAAGCTGCTACTGAAACTTGTTATTCTTTTTTATCCTATCAACTACTTGAGAGTCAAAAGGATTGTCTTAGTATGTAATTGATTAGAACAAATTTTTGTGATTTTGTTATTGTAAGATAACAGGATCCAGCAGGGTCCGGCAAACGTCATGTACAATTTTCCAACGTAACGTTTTAATTTAATTAGAGAATCATTTTAGCTCAATCGCAGTCATCAATCTAGTAAGTATGGGCGATGAAAAAACGAAGTTTTGTAAAGTATAAAAGACACAAAGAAAAATAATTAAATTCTATCTAAGTGACAGAATAATGAAAATCGCTCGTAACAAGCTTAATGTAATCGTGATTGTGAAGGTTGCATCTGGAATTTGTAAATAAACTACAAGCTTAAAGAATTTCAATATTGTATTATCTTAAGCGATAAACTTACAAGAAGTCATGTAAGAAATTTAAGTTTTCTAGTCAAGTCATAGAGTGCTTCAAGGATAAAATATTTAATCAGTATCTGAACCATCTCAAAAAATGCAATTAAACTTATCAGTTTTATGATTATTGTATACATATTGTTTCTATGTATTATATTGCCTATGCAAAATAATATTCGAGAGTATAATAATTGTTAATAATCGTCCTCAGTGTTTGGGCTGATTAAGGAAAGGTTTCACACCTGAAAGATTACAATCACCATTCGTTAGCCACAAAGGACCTGGTCTGGTTGTATGTGTCTAACTTGGGCTTCTGACAGGAGACTATTGCTATTATAATATTGGAGTTCGAACGAGGAATGGAGATTACCAAAAATATTTTATCCTAAAGTAAATACATGCGTGACATTATATTCACCAACGCGTAAATTAATTAATTACTAAACTGACATATTACTCTTTATACAGCCAATAAATATTATAAATACTACAGCCAACTCTAGACTTTAATGAATAATCATACAAATTATCAGTTGTCTGCTTGGTTTTAAAAATATCCCACGAACACGGAGCGGGCATAAGTTGAGTTTATTACGATTTATAAATAAATTGTTCCTAGAACAACAAACTATTCCTGAAAAATAAAACATGACATTGTTACTATCAATGGATTTCCAAACTCTACTTTAATTTTCTTTTTTGAAAATGAACATGTTTTTACTCTGCAGATAAAAAAATGTTAATAAAAAGAAAAGCCGCAAACCAAACGTTCAACTCGCGCGTTCTACAAGACTGCTACTACTGCGCGTTCTACAAGAAAAAACTGCTTTCTTGTTTGTTCTTTGTAGTAACAAAGATACTACTTTAATTGGTTTCTAGAAACCTAAAATGCTACGCACCGGAATGCACTTTGTGTGCATAAATATAATCTGGTTAAAGTTCCAGCATCTTTAGCACAGAATCAAGCTTCAGAGTGATATTTTCGTTGGGTTTGATGCCATTAATTAAATCACAGTTTAATATATTTTAATATCACGTTAATGTCATAGCCGGTGTTAATATAGTTTAACACCGGTATCAAGTTTAATGTCATTAATTAATATCATACAATAATAAGCATAATTAAAATAAGAGAATATAATCATACTCCTATTATATTTGAACGCGGTCGCCTTCTAAGAACTGCTAAATTACAACTTGTGAAGTTTGGTTGCGTCAAATCACTATACAGTTGTGGTACCTGAAATAGTGAAATAGGTGATTTTTTAACGCATGAATGAAACGTGTTTGAATTGTTTACGTTTGAAGATTAAACCCAAGCCTTTTACAAAATTGATTTGTTTACTTTGTTATTATTTTTTTTTTTTTGTAAGAAAAGCATTGATAAAATGTCAGAAAATTAATTTTAAAAGCAAATTTAAGTAGTAATTTATAATATACCTACAGTGTACAGGGATACCTAGTGATACATAAATGCAGCAAACGTACAAATTACTTGCATGGACTTTTAAAATAAGGCAACATTTTAATAGGGTTTATTATTGTATTTCCTACAACCACATTTTATCCATACATACCTATGCAATATTACACGAAAAACATTTAAGATTTTGTGTTCTTACACATTATAAAAAAATTCTTCTAATTTAAAAAAAGGCAAACAAATTCTCACTTAATGCTTGAGAATGCATTCCATTTAATCTTGTACAACGCTAGTTCAGGCTATTTATATTGCTGTCTAAATTGTAAAAAATATTAATGACACCATAATTAATGATGAGTAACATGATACTGCTGTCTAGTCTTAGTTATTTACTGATAGTAAGATATGTAAACATTTTTTTAGAGAAACTGAGTAGACTGTCAGAAATCCAAACGGTTCTTCATACATGACTACAAAAGTCATCAGCAAGACGACATGATATCCAGGCATACATATATCACATGTACATTGTAGCTCAGGGGCAGGCGCTTGTGCTTAGTTTGCTAATATTTGGCCAAGGCAATATATCATGACTGGAGTAATAAATATCCACAGCCCAACTCGGGGAAGAGATGTTTGAAAATGAAAATAAGCTTGACGATTTACATGATTGATGTTTCAATATGCCTATACCATATATTTTATTATTTGAGAAACAATTACCTCTATTATACACCAAATCTAAGGAAGCTGTAATTTATCTTTATAAGATTAACAAATGAGCCAGCTTATCCCTGAAAAATTTATTTGAAGTAAATTATATTCAATTAAATAATGTGTTGTTTTTTCATTAATGCCACAAATAGTGCAAATATTTTTGTTATACAGCCACGTATGTAATCCTTAATTTATCCGTAGATAATAAAATAAAAAAGAAATAATGCACTGCATCTTCATAAAGAATTTTCCTTGGACAGGAGTCTGGCTACATTTTTCCTAGTTGCACTATACATACAAATTAAAGCAAAATTACAATACACAAAATAATATGATACATTTATTATACATACACTTAACCTCAATTAAGGGAGTCAATTTATCTAGTGCTGCATTTTCTCAGTAACCGTTTTATGATCACTGTACATGATAGCCAAGAAAATTAAATTCCATATCTATACTGCGTCTTGAAGACTTTTTGAAGGGTTCGTTCTTTTAAAATAAATGTAACAAAATTACAACCGCTTCAATTTTTAGTACGAAGAGGATATTCAATTCCAAAGTAGGACTGATTAGTCAGTTGGAGGTCGCTCATACATGAACGAATTTAAAAAATTCAAATAGTTTTAAGGTTTTGTTAAATTACGTAGGAACCCAAGAGATTTTCAAGCTAATTTAGTGATTAATTGGTGCATAAATTAACTATTAAAATTATTTTGAATAATTTTTAATTGTTTTGAATCGCAGTCCTCGTTTTATATTTACTTTTTATTTACTTACCAACTTTAATACTTATTTACTTATTGAATTGTTATTATTATATTAGTGTGGTATTATAAAGGGTACTTTTAACAAAATTTTACCTTTTTGCGGGATGTTCCTTGCATAAAAACAAATAGACTTTGCCACGTATATTAATGTCTCATGTTATTAAATAATAATTGTATCTAATTTGTATTCTAGATATAACCAATATATCGTTGCAGATAGCATACAAATTAACAATGAGGTAAAAAAGTATTATCAAGCAATAGAAAAATTAAAAAATCATTTCATTTGTGATATTGAAATAGAATGTATTAAATCATGTTAGATTGTAAGCCGCTTCAACCCTGTGCTTAAAAACCAAAGAGCCCTTCCTCACCACATAAATAGCTTTGAGCAACCTTTGTGTACTTCATCTCACAATTAATTGGTATGATTAATTAATTGATTGTTTGGAAATTCTCTATTGATGTTGAACCTTTTAATCATCACCTTTCAGATTATTTATAAGCTTTTACAAACTGAACATTAAATTTTTAAGTTAAGGCGGGATGAAAGTTTATAACTTGTTTGTTATCCATTGATTGGACGATCTATTTAGTGTTTTCTTGAATTCACCAAAACTTCGTTGTATATTCCTTGCAGCCAAGACAGAGAGGGCGTTTTTTTTTTTGGAAATGCATATTAAATAAGTGTTCTGGGGGTTTATTGCGTACAGTCCCATACTCGTAAGGTCAGTACACTGCCACGTTGTAGTAAAGGGTGCGCGCTTAAAAAAAGTAGGTAGTGAATGCGAGCATATACCAACAACGGCCACCAGTATGGCGTACTTTAAGATGAAAACAAATTAAAGACGAGTGGAGAATAAACAATATGACACCTTTGTTGCTGGAAAACCCCAGCTGACTCGTTCATCAGGATCATCAATTAAAAGCCCATCATCAATAAACAACACCTGGGTCCATAACCGATCAAAAAAGCTTAAATATTTTCCCAGGATGGATTTTGAGAACTTTAAGTTTGAAAGAGGGTACTATTACAGTACCACTTTATCACCCAATCAAGTTGACATTCAGTTCTCATAATTTAGTTTGTAATTACCTTGTATATGCCTTTAATTTGCAAAGTTGAATGTCTATCTCAAGAACAAAGTCATATACAAAGTAATTACAAACTAAATTATGATTTAAAGTTCTTGCCACTGGGTAAATAATAATTTAGTTCTCAGTAAGCGCGTCAAACATATTGAAAACCCATTGACAAATGCACTATTACAAATCATATGAAGAGGCGGACATGACATATTAAACTTTAGGCCAAAACCTGGGGAAGAGACAAGCCAAACAGGTGGTTCGTTAGTGTGAAGAAATAGTAATATGTTTGTTGAGTGAATAAAGTCAATCATTATCATTGTCTCACGAGTGAAAATTTTGGCACCCGAGCTTACGAGGGCGACAATTTTCACGAGGAAGACAATGTGCTTTACTTTTGAAAGCACATACAAAATCTTTCCCTCACCTGCAATGATTATGAAAGCTCCTGCAATGATTATATCCTGACTATGAAATTTATTTTATTAACTTCGTAATAGAAAACAACCATTTATTTTTTACGTTCTGCTATTAGAACCTTTGTCCGGATAGCTGCAACCATACATGCACCAGCGATCAGCTGATTGTTGCAACGTTCTTACATGCTCAATTTCTAGACGTTTTTACTGTTGATTGGTGTTTGTGTTATTCTTTATACGATTATATCTGCTACTAAATTATTGATTTCAATGTTATTCTTTTGGGTTTACATTGTCTACCGCCGGAAGACAAAGTAATTACTTTACTTCTGCTGGGAGACAAATTATTATTTTACCCACCCATTACAAGGAATAAAAAACCTCTGAACATAGCTGGAAGAGGAAGTGTAGTTTGTAACTTTTCTTTCATAGAAATCTTCTTATTTCCATTCAAATACTGTTTCCTCGTCCGGACACACAATTTGAAAAGATATTATCAAAAATATATCATATATAATATGTTAGCATCCAGTAATCTACTACATTTGACATTTCCCTGGCATAAAGGTGCATGCATGTACCCTCTATATCTCGGCATAAAAACAGACGATCATCTTTTAAGGCCCCACACAAGACATTGGTTCATGGTTGAGATACCCCCATTTTTATATGTTGATTTTGAAATTATGCAACACCATACAAATCTTCTTAAATCACTAGAATAATCAGTTTATTCAATCATACGTAATTGCATTCAAGTAATAATAAATTAATGATTAATATTTTACTGTAATGCAAAAAAAGTCTTCATAGAGAACTACTAATTATTCACATAAGGATGTAATAAAATGGATAACACCGTTTCAATACAAGGAGATTACATAGATCTCCTTTTATCGGCTAATTTCAGCAAACCGTGAAGCCTTTGTGTTCCTGACCTTCGAAAATCAACTGCCTTCTTCTTCGCTCACTTTCTCTTTACCTTTATTTTTCTTGTGAAATTGTTGGTTAGCTTTCATGTACAGTCGACTTTAAACTAGTTACAGAAATTTAAATAAATTTTAACTTATTAGGTTTAGTGTTGTTTTCTTATGGAAAAAATTAATAAAGTATTCGAAAATAATGTTTGAATTGCTTTAGCTAGTAAAGTCAGTGTGTTTAGATTCGAAACATGGTAAATTTTAATTGGCTAAAAAATAGTTTCTCAATTAGTATTTTTTGCGAGGCACTATTAGTCTTTATATTTATGTATTTGTAGTAGCAAATCTATTACTTAAAACCATAAAAATATTATATTTTAACATTGCGACATTCTTATAAATTATCAAATAACAAATTAATTTCAACCGTCAGAAGTAAAATGATAAAATTTGAAATAGTGTTTGATTCATGAATAACTACGATTATTATTACTCTGCATATAAATGTTTGTAGACAAATTAAACAAACCGTAATTTGAGAAGCAACTATATTAATACTAACGGTGAAAATTGTTATATTTGCATGTTTACATCGCTATACAAACAAACAATAGCGATGTAAACACTCCTATCGCAAACTAGACAACAACAAATAATAAATTTGCAACATTAAATAAATTTCTTTCCAAAAACTATGGGGAATATTATATTTCCAAATGTTTTCTATTCTGGGAATATTATATTCCTAATAGTTTTCGGAAGGAAATTGATTTAATGTTGCATGTCACGTTTGCGATAGAAGGTTTGCATCGCTATTGTTTCTTTATTAATACATTATTAATTTAATAATACCCATCGTTAGTATCAATATAGTTGCTTCTCAAATGATGGTTTGTTCAGTTTGCCTACAAATATTTGTATGCAGAGTAATATAATCGTTGTTTTTTATGAATAATTTAAAATTATATTATTACATGCTTTTGACAGTTGAAATTAATTTGTTACTAAGTATGTTGTTATGAGTTATGTTTTAGTTTGAAGAAAAGCGATTCCTGTCAAGTTTTACAGTTATGTCTACTTTCTTCATTTTTATGTTATTTTTGCATGAGTTTAATATAAATTCGACTTAAGAAATTATATTACTTCTTAATATTTTATTCATGAGTTAGGACATCAACTTTACCACCACGTAAATCATGTAATAAAATAAAAATATTAATATTATTGTCGCATTGGTATTATGAAATGCATGACAATATGTTACGGATACATCCAAAATTATAATTTATATTATTCCATAATAATCCCCTTATTTTATTAAATTCTTATTTGATTTAAAAAAATCCAATGTTGTTAACATAAACTCTTTAACTTTTATATGCTGAATAAATTTGTTAAGACACGGACGATTTCCTTTTTGAATTTTTATTCTGATAGTTTTTTTTAGTGTCAGCCAGAATTTTATATAATAAATTAATTTCAATATAATTCATGATTTTCAGACTCTTTGAGTAGTTCAAGTAATACGATTTTAAGCTGTTGTTTCGAGTTTGTACAAGTTTTATGTAAATGATCTCGAGAATTTTTTATGAAAGAGTATAAATATTTTTTTTTTATATTCATGAAGTTTTGGGAAATTAATAATGAGGATAGTGTTAGATAGTGTTACTTGTAGATTTAGTAATAATGCGATTTTTTTGCTAGGTTTTCCTGGCTGTGTGTTACTAACCTTGTTATATCCTAGGTTCTTTTCCACCTAAAGCCGGAATTAGATTCCACGTCCCAAAACGTAGTAGAGAAACTTGTATTTACTAATGTCCGCAAAATAAAAAAAATATATAGAAATGATGGTTTTTAATGTGTTTTATCGTGATCATTTAATGTAAAAGAGCTTTCTTTTAAATTTTAAATAATGTTTACATGATTCTTGAGTGTGCCCAAAATTAAGTCCAATAATGTGAGTGAATTTGAGAATAATAAATTTGCAACAGAACATGCAATTCAATATTTTCTCTCAGTGTTCTTATCATTTATAATAATTTGAAATATTTTTACTTGTGCTTGTATGCGCGCTTGCCAATCCATTTTCGTCATTTATAAAGTCATATTATGTTTTACTTCGATTGCTAACGATTAAGACTCATCATCATCTATAGCTTAAAACTTGAACAGTTCATTGTTTAAAAAAAATGCTATTTAACTGTTGATTAAAGCATCATCACTATGTAATCCAAATGAAACCAATATAATACAAAAATAATAAACAATAAACAAGTACCCACGTTTTTAAGTAAAATACACAAATTGTTACGGAAATAATCCTAAATTATACGATGAACAAGAAATATTTCCTTAAAGTTTTAAAGGACTAAATAAAGAAAAACAAACAAAGAAAAGAGTTCAGGCTAGAGAGATTACCAATTAATTTCATGGCTCAGGACTCGCCGCTGAGAAATAAACCACGAGGGACGTGCAGCACTGCGGGCGGGACTTCCCGGCTCTGGGCGGGTGAGTAAAAACACTGTATAATGTCACAAAACGTGAAGGATCGTTCATAAGTATGAATTTACTAGTTTGTTATAGTATGACTTATGATAAAATTGTTTAATACAAGTTTAAAAATAAATTTTAAGTTTTGATCAATGTATAGTTGTTCTGAAACTTTGATCGCTGTATACTTCATCTATAGATAATATTAAGTAATTTAACTCTATTTTACAGGCTAATTGCATGGAGTTTATAGTATTTCTCTATCAAGCATGTTTCTTTTTAGCAGTATATATACATATGTATATATGTATATATATCACGTCTAACAGTAAACGTGATTAACCTGCAACCTTGGAGTACAAATATATTCAATAGTTAATGTGACTTTGCAGTAAAACAGCAATTACTTCAATAAGCTTTTTAAATTGAATTCCTATTCCCATGATGAACCTTATGGCGAAATGTGGAACTTTCGGGGCGTCCAGGGCTCTTCCTGTAAGACTAACCGTCATAACCTTTGTATCCTACAAAACTTTACGCCGAACTCTTCTTAACGAAATCTAAATTTACGAAATTGGTACCGGAATTCGGGAGGAATTTTAACCAAAAAATCTCCTAGCGTATCAATTAAGACGATTTCTAACGAAAATAATACCAACAACGTTTCGTTGTTGTAATACATGTTTCAACACATGTGTTAGGTGTTTACATGTGCTCACAAACATGATAACTTTTGTAAATATAGTCTGTAGTAAATTTAATTTGATGCAGACATATAAAGTAGTAATTAGGCCTACGCAAGGGGATATTTAATTCCGCGTAGAAATTGTTTAAGAACCAAATGTTTGTTCTTTCCACGAGCGGAAAACAATAATTTATTATTTTAAATTGCTACTCTATATGTATTTGGTACGAGTTAGGGCTAGTAGTAAACACAAAACGTTAAATTACAAATTAACATTTTCATTGGTACCCTACGTTGGTATTTTACGTGATTATAAAACTAGGCTCAAAATGAATTATATTGTGAGCTATACAAAAATTAACGAATCATAAAATTGTAATCTGTCAAATCTTAAGAAATACTAGTGTCGTCCAAAAATATTTCTTTGAATACAAAAATAGCATATTTTTAACCTTTTATATGGTTTTTTCAGAAATAAGTGTTTGTTAATGTTGTTTTTAAGATGCTGTAGTCAATAAAAAATAGTTTTTCCCAATGTTAAGTAGAGTGCACACAAGCAAATCAATGGGCTTGTCAAATTTATGAGCCACTAACTTTGTTATAAGTTGGGAGAAGCTGACCTTTACGTAAAGTTTGATTGTAGGGAAGCCATTAATAACCGTATGCATGATATACTCGAAGATTCACACCACTCTGGTACAACTGTTGTAAATTACTAGGCAATAAATTAAACCTCAGGAAGATTATGCATCTTCCTTGAACAAGGAGTTTTACTGAAAAATATTTTCTACCATACACGGTAGAAAAAAAAACATATGAATGATTTGAATACATATCATGAATACCAACTCCTACAATGTATTATAAATTATTTATATACTACAAGGAAATCAAAATTTTATATAAAGATTAATTGAACAGGAGATTATCGTTTAAGACTTTGAAAGTAACAATTAACCCTAATATTATGAACAGCCCATTAAAGTATGTTTTTATAGTATAAAATAGATTAGTAGTGCAGCTACACTTACTATGATATTTGCAATGCTAGTGATAACAAATGGCTTATCTGAGAAAAGATATTCTGCCCCTATCAGCAGGCTTTCTCGAAATTTCTATTACAATATTAAACCCTAAGCATAAATATAAAACTTTAAGGACGTCTAGGGCTCTTCCTTTACGTTTGACCTACACCAATTTTGTTTCCTGCAGAGCTTGACGTCAAGCTCTTTCCAGTGACTCTGCAATTATTAGAATCGGTTTTAAACTGCAAGAAGAGACTTGATCAAATAAAATCTAGCTTGTTAAGTATAGATATAGTGATGAGTTGCCACCTAAAAAGTAAGTACAGTAAGATATATAACAATACAAATAGACTGATGGATATGTTACAACTAAATTTTTTTTATTGCGATGGTTTTTTGACCAGTAACCAATAAGCGGGACGGTTAGGATTGACTTTATTATTGAGAGACAGGCTACCAAAGATAAAGGATTTCTATTTACAAAATAATTTGTAGTTTATTTATTGGCCTATTGCTTGTCATCAAGCAAGTGGTTAATATACATCGGTTCTTAGACTCAGATGCAATCCCGTCTCTCCCCCGGCTCAAGGGCTTTGAGTTGTCTCTCAGTAACTGAATCTGAGCCTCTACTTTCTAAGTATAAACAAACACCTTATCTTCTTAAATTCTTTGTATTTAAAACCAATCGTGAGTGAAATTTCCAAATTGACACGGGTTCTTCCAATATATTTTCTTACAATACTGCTAGATTATTTACTACTAAGGTTTTTTACTTTTGGTTTCTAACAGCTTAATGACACGGATATTGATACATTCTGAAAGTACATTAAACTATGTTTAGTCTTTAATTTAACCTATAAATAAAATAACTTTCACTATATTATGTTTTATTGGCTGTACTGTAATAACTTAATTGGTTTAACAAAATGTCATATCATGTAGATCATATAATGAAAGGTATACGGTATTTTACTGGTATTTAAGTTTCTTATTCTTATGTACACTTTCATAATATTTCTTTACAATGCAAGTTAATTGGAATGATTTTTATGACTAAAAATAACCGTAATTGTAAAAGAGTGGGTTTCTTTTAATTATTACTTCTGTTAAATAGGTTCTATTTTAATATTTTTAAAACTAAATTTATCATGTTTAAAGCAAACTTTTGTTTAGTATTTCTTTAAAATATATTACCATGAATGCGTAGATGAAGTGTCATGTCAATTCAATCCTAAAATTTCGATCTAAATTTAATTCAACTTTTGAATATCATATTTATGTTTTCTCCGTATGACATGTGAAATACCTACTTTTTATTTTCCATTAGGTTTGCATATAGTTTACAACCTACCATCACTACAGTGTTAAAACAATCCTTTTTCTTCTCTTCTAAAATTGATAGTGGTTTTTTAATCCTTGTATTTTCATTGATAATTTTTAATGTTAACTTTTGAATTTCATCTTTCACTTTTGCTCTTAGGTTTGTTTGTGGCCACGATCTTCCCCGAAAAATTATCATAATTTAATTACCTTTTCCTAAGTTTATTCAAAGTCACCCAAATGCATGTCGAAAAACTGTGAAAGTTTTAAAAAAATTACATATTGTAACTTAAGTTTGTGTGCACACTTGTGAGTATGATGAAAGAAACGTAATAAAGGCCTCACAGCCTTGTTAGCAGTAATTACGTTAGGAAAACTGGGGGTCCTAATTTACTTCTTTACGTTGCAAGAATGTCAAACTACGGTTTAGTTATGCCATGAATTTTATTGGCAAGATCTCACCTTCTGCTATCTTCTCCTTCTTTTTATTTTCACGATATATTTTCTGATTATAAATCATAAATAAATATTTATCATTAAAAGAAGGTTGTGAAGCTTCATCGTAGTATTGAGTTTGATTAATAACTAATACGAAACATGACGCAAACATATTGCCAGAAAAACTCTCAACTGTAAAAGTCAACTTGCTAAAGTTTATAAGTAACATGTAAAAAAGTTGAAACCAATTTGTAAAAATGTATTTATTTATTTACTTTTATGCGGGTTGAAAATTTAATTAGTAAGTAGGTCTGCATGATATACTAAAATCTTACCGTTGGTTCGTGAGTATAGTTAGTGAGTTTTAAATACAGAGTGTTTGATATTTAAGTTCAAATTAAAATGTTAAACTGCAGTTAATCTAATTTATTGGTGTTTCAAACCGTGTTAGTTGGGAGTTATTACAATCTACGGTAAAAAAGCAAAATAAACGTTAAACGGTTAAATAAGCTGATTTTCTACATTTAGCACAATGTTAAAAAAAGCGTTTAACGTTATCGTATTGTTTTACAGTGATACAGTTAGCTTAGGGTTTCAAGTGGCTGTAATATAAAGATACAATTAAGGTTTTTCAATCATGTAGGGGAATGCATTTGAGACTTTGGGGTGGATTTCATAAGATGCTAAAATTATAATCAGTCTTCGATTTTGTTTCAAAATTGTTTTTCAGCGATCAACAAAGGATTTTTTGGTCCGATCCTAGAATCAACGTTCACTTCTGCATAGTTTATTTCACGAACATAAGGATACGATTGTTTGAATCTCTGTATGCCATAGACTAATCAATATCGTTTTTCTTAGTTTGTTGCTAAGAAAGTGTAAACTTTCACAACCTTTTTTATTTTTGTGAAAAACCTAACGTGAAACTTATGCATTTGGTTTCAGTTTTAGTCTTATACCAAGACACCTTTCTTATTTTGACTAAAATTAAGGAAAATAATAACGGACACAAAATTATCGACTGTTTTAGTAAAATTCTACTAAATTTGTTTTCTTTTGTACCTAGGTTTAGGTGACAAGAACACTGTGAGCTATATCGAATTAAAACTTTATGGTTATATATTGAAAACCATGAAACGCCCCAAGCTATGCCTAGATTTTTCTGAGGCAATATATCTATTGACGGTAATGATGCCAAAATTATTAAAAATAATATTTGCTAAAACAATATTTTCCTATGGCTAAACCTACATTTTAGTATATGGTAAACGTGTTCAAATTCAGTTTCACTTTTATACAAAGTTTGTCTTTCTTATATAATGGATTCAATAGTATATTTTCAATTAGGCTATAAAAATTGTGCCTTTCGCGTTTTCAATTTTCATCAAAAAATAAATGTAAAATAATATCCAAAATGTTGTAGCCATTGTTCCTAATATAAATAATAAAATTAATATTCGAATTCGGTACTTATACAGCTTGTTCATTTTTATGGACATTTGAGATCTCATAAACTATAAAAGACAAAAGGAAGGATAAATTGATTCAGTAATGTATAATAAATCCAGTAAAATCAATGTAAGAAGTTAAAAACTTACCTTAAAACTCGTTTGTTACGCTCAAAATGCAACCTTTTCCAGAAACGAAAACTGCCCATGACTTATTTCATAGGAGAATTATAGTAAGTACGGTCAAATCAACATACTATTTTGCGTCGATTCTAAAATTTTACTTGTAGAAATCACATTTTTTGCTTTAGATGGAATTTCTCAAGTCCACAATTTAAAAGCCAAATTTCCGATTTTATTTTACATTTTAAACATATTTTCCTTCAACAAGAAAAAAACCAGAAACTTGGTATTCTCTTCATAAAATGCCTAAAATGCCTTTGTAGAAAATCTTTTTGTATTACGTAAAAATGGGTTATGACGTACTTGATTCATCATAAAAATAATAAAAATTAATACAAACTGATTTAAAGTAAACAGTTGGTCGACTAGGAACGGCTGGTCGCATTGAAATGGTATTTATCAAAAAATGAGTTGCTACGAAAAATAATGTAACTGATTTGCCAGTAAAACTATATAATCGCAACTAATCAAGTTTACAACCAACCAAAAATAATATTTCATTTGTAACTACATATTTAGAATGTACGAGTACTTTACGTAGGATCTGACTTAAGTTGGATCCCTCTTATTTATTTACCTGCATCTCAAGAATCAAGCTATCTCTTTTTTGAGTTAGCGAACTAGTTTGGAGGGATATTTATTTAATTTCACTCCTTCATTTCACTTTAATCATTGTTACACTCAATTTTGTTGATCAAAACACACTTGTACCTCTTATAGTTTTCGAGATCCCATCAGAGTGTAAAAAAATATGATGAACACATTGATTTCTTTTTCTTAAACTATATAGACCTACAAGTAAAACAAATATTTTGGTTACCAATAGCATAAAAGTGATATTGTTATGTAGTTTTAACCATTAAAGTTTCAAAACCAGAAGTAAATCTATTATTCCAGATAGGATTTGTTTACATATCGACCACATGAGAAATTTAAGTAACATGTAATCAGCTGGTGTAATAAAGTTGGTAACCGAGAGTGGTAAGTGTAATGAATTCATCAAGGAACACTCTTTGTCGTCATTACCTTATTTCCCACAGTAAAGACGAAACAGTTCCTCAGCTCATGTCTCTGGGGTTTGTTTCTCAGCTAAGACCTGAGCCATGAAATTAATTGGTAATCTCTCGACCTGCGACTCTCTAATTGTCTTTTCCTCCTTTGTTGATGAAAATAAGAGTGCAGATAATTTAACTCCGCCTGATTAAATTAATAAAATACTATTCTGTGCTTATAATATGAGCTCCTTTCTTTTCGTAACGTTTTATGATCTATAAACATTAATTTTCTCTAATAAAAAACTAAACTATTCAACGCTAACTGTGGGAAGCTTTAACCCTACTTCGGAGCAGATATAGACTTACACTCTATTTAGGGTGTATGATATGGCTGTTGAGTAATTTAATTTCGATTACTATGGCTTTTTAGTACGTTTTCATTAGTTTAGTATGTGATCGATTCTTTATTTTGCCTTCTTTCCATTCAATAAAAAATAATTACTAATCCAGAAAACTTTGTCGTTAAAGTAGTGATAACTATACAAAACTTACTTAAATTTAATTATAATACTATCGAGAAGATTCCCACCTCGAAACTTTAAACACCTGGCGACAATCCTCATTTGGAATAGTCAATGCATGAGCAGGCAGCTTCAGACACTAATGGCGCCCATTCTAATTGGTGTCTAGATTAAAGGCGTCTGCGCCTTTGAGGAGATTGCACGTATAGTCTAGCTACTAATCTTGCCTGACATATGGCACTATGTTCGATTGGAAAATGTTCAACAGTCGTCAATACGGTTCTACGTTATTATTGAACTAATTAATTATATAGACAATTATCTATCAATTCTATATCTATATGTTATATATATTAATATTTTTTCTATGTATTATACTATTCTTTGTTTGAAATTCATTGTTGGTGATGGTGATTTTATATTTGGATTTGGATTTTTGCGGACATTTGCCATCACTGATTAGTAAAAAACAAGTTTCACGACGTTTCGGGATCTGGAATCTGATCCCGTCTTCAAGTGGAAGAAAACCTAGAACATAACAAGATTAGTAACACATAGCCAGGAAAACCTGGACAAAAACACAGCTAAAACAAAGAACTATAAAAGCAATCACAAAAACATAATCTGAAAAGAAAAACAATAACACAGGAATTACAAGTATCAAGAATCACTAGACAGGAGAGAGCACGTCCACACCCAGTCAGAGCTATTGTGTTATTGTTTTTCTTTTCAGCATAGTGTTTTTGTGATTGCTTTTACAGTTCTCTGTTTTAGCTGTGTTTTTGCCCAGGTTTTCCTGGCTATGTGGCAATCTTGTTATGTTCTAGGTTTTCTTCCACCTGAAGACGGGCTCAGATTCCAGATCCCGAAACGTCGTGAAACTTGTTTTTTACTAATCAGTGATGGCAAATGTCCGCAAAAATCCAAATCAAAATATATTATACTATATATATTACTATTTTTATAGGGGTTATTTTATGAGTAGAACTCCTGGAGTTTTTGACTGATTTTGAGTTTTTGTAGTCACTTTAAAGAGCTCATTTTGAAGTTGTGCGCCCCTTAAAATGGCCCAATGTATGTTAAGGACTTCGCCCGATTATGGCCCTCAAAATTGCCAACCTAAATGAACTTAACTTGCTCAAATCATCAACCTAAGCACGCTCAGGTATTTTTATGTGACGTTGCCCAAAGAATAACAATTGAAGAAATTAAAAATTGTGAGAGCGTGTAAAATTGTAAAATTTTGTGTAAATTGTAAATTGTGAGTGCTTTAGTAATGTGAACCACTATATTCGCTCGTTTAAAACAATGACTGAGATTTGTAAACAGACTGGCGACAATGATGTTAACATATACATTATTAATGAAAAAGCTATGACAAAGACACAGAAGAAATGTGATAACAACCATGCAACCACGATGGATGAAGTAGCCATATTCCGGGCTGCCGACGGTGCTCCGCCTGGCGAGAGGAACCTAGCACTGCACGAAAAAATGAAGCTATAGGCCGTGTTTCAGTTCTTGAGCCCTCTCTTGATCCCATTATATATTACTATCCTCTGAGAGCCGAACTAACAGACCTTCCATAATCATTGCAGTCAGTGCTGCCAACCGATTACCCTCTTTTATTTCCAATGGGAGATAACGGTTGTCCTGTGGGTTTGAAACAAGCTAAAGAAACCTTAAAAGTACGTAACCAACAAACCATGTTGTAGTAATGTCTCTTATCGACTTGTTGTGTAGGATAGTTTTAGTATTCTGCCTTGATTAGAAAAACTACTTACCCCTAGCAAACTAATTAATTATGAATTAATACATTTAATTGTGTATCCACTATTTAAGACAATGTATTGTGTCTATGTCAATGTATTTTTTAAATATTATTTATCTTTTTGAAATAGGTAAAATAAATCATCAAGGATTAATATAAGAATATAAGTTAATTTAAATTATAATTGCAAAAAAATTTAATATATATTATAAAAGTACCTATACAAATCTTCCCGATTTCAAGCAACATGTTACTTAGTTAAATATTAAGTTTTCGTTTACTTCAAACGTTTTTAAACGAGGTAGAAAAAGGGACAGTGGATATTTTGGAAAAAATAAACAAACAAGAATTTTTACGTACGTCTTTTAAGAAATATAAAAATATGCAGGAGGCACTTATAAAAACATCTGCTGAATTGAATACTATATTTTGAAGGAAAAACTATTTGAGGTTTTATGATATAGGGGTCTGCTTGGTTCTCCCTACCAACCGGTGTTCCAATTCAGACTTTTCTAATGACAGTTGGATGGAGTTAATGTTTTGTTTGGTTTTAGTTCATAGGATTCTGAACATATAATCAGAAAAATGAAATTTTAAATTCATAGTCAGAAAACAACTAAACGTCAATCTAGCATCGATTGAGGGGTTGCAAGCGCCCGGTCGGAGCGTACCCAAATAAAGCTACCGCACTTCTCTTAATTAAGTCCCGCTTTTTACTTTCTATCTGATAACCTCTTTCTGATTTGAGGGGTTTTTATGTTTATGACTTCCTCGACTTATCTATGGCATTGATCGCTGCTTGTTAGACTCACGTCTGTCTTCAAAGTAATTGGAGTGGTTCTTCCAAAACATTCTTTTCAAACTTAATTTTTTTCCGTGGCCTACTTATTTTTGAGCGGCAAAAAAACATGAAGTGGACCTTATTTACAAAAATGGTAATTCAATAGTGAACTCCTTGAGTAAAATTAACCGAACTAAAGGCACTGTTTGCATGAGTTGGTATTAAATCACTTACTTATGTAACATGAATGGAAAGAATTGTTCAGTTCTGTTTTATAAAGGGTGTTTGATATATAAGTGTTCGATTTTAATTTCAAAATGCAGTTCAAACTGAAGGTGTTTCAAACTATGAATAGAGTTAACAAAGCATGTGCTATGTTAATCACATTTGTTATTTAATTCGTCTTAAGAATACCCAGTGAATTACTTGCTTTCAGTTAAGCTTAAGATTGGCGACTAGTACGCTAAGGACATTTCTACTTCAGTATTTATAGTCTATTAATAGGCTATGCAAGAAGGTTTAATTGCAGAAGGTTAAAATATATTTTGCGATACGAACCGAGAGTTAATTTATATTACTTTGTTAACTTTTTATTGCATGTAGTACAAATACACGTTTTTACACATATATAT
This sequence comes from Flexamia atlantica, assembly GCA_035578135.1. Classification (NCBI taxonomy): domain Eukaryota; kingdom Metazoa; phylum Arthropoda; class Insecta; order Hemiptera; family Cicadellidae; genus Flexamia; species Flexamia atlantica. Next base: position 31,830,573 of record JAQJVK010000004.1, on the reverse strand, counting down.
TTACGATAAACCAATCACTGGAATCAAAACCAAAAACATGCTTGAGAAGCAGCTTCAGATTCTGGTTGCATGTTACGCGTTAAGAACACAAATGAATTCATAGGAAAGCAGGAAGCTCCTTCATAAAAAGTGGTATACCATTTCTAAAAGGCTGATAAGTATTGTCAGTATTGCAAGTGGTCTTATAATTTATACGAATCATAACAATATACTTAGAAATAAATTATTGTTTGGGCTCTATCAAGTTGAGTCACGTAATTGTTCTGCAAGCACTGTGATTTTAATAAAGAGCAACCTGTAAAACTAGGAATTTACGAAGTGCTTAATGACCTGGATCACGCCTAACAGAGTACTGTGTGTGATTTTTAACAGCTGTCAAATAACTGGACACATATTTGCCACGACCAAATTTAACTGCGGATTAAAATCTATGACCAAGAAATGTTGGTTATTACAATTATTCGAGGTTAGCAGAGCAGAGGGAACCAAACAGCTAAGATTAGACCGTACTGCGCAAGTTTGTAAATTCCTCCTAAGTGATATTAAGTTGAAAATATGAATTAAACGTATTTTGCAAGCTCCAAATCCGGACATCGCTGCAGCAGTCGGTTTGCCAATCGCGGCAGTTGTTTCCTCGTTAGCCAATCGCTATATAATCACTTTTTGTCATTCGTCAAAAACATTTCCGGCGTGATATTAAACCGAGATAAATGCGAGGAAGGATAAAGTGATGCTGAGATATTAAAAACTATTTGTGATCCAGTTCTAGAATCGTTAAGTTTATTTGTATTTGAAATCGATAACACGAATCTTTCCGCGATTTTTATGAAGCAAAGATAACTTTTTAAACTTACATGTCCGAAAATAAATAAATCTCTTTCCAAAAGTCAAGGACTTTCAAATAACGGTCAAGGCAGAGTTAAAATATTATCTAAATATTAAAGGGGATGTAGCTACAGGTAGAAGTCTACGTGGCAGGTCCAAAAATGGCACCAACTGCCTGCACTGAGAGCTATGTTTTTGAATCTTGCTCACGTCCTTGGACAATGCGTTCACAGTAGCCTTTTGATACAAGACACGTCCAAATAATAACAAATAATAACGGATCTATTTAGGAGAAGAGGAACTGTAAGATATTTGAAGAAGTTGCGCTTGAAGATGATGTGTCGGTCAGAACAAGTGGCATCATTGTCATTGAGGGACTAAATGAATAATTTATGATGGAACATATGAAGAATATATTATGACGAAATGGATGGATATAGGTTTTATATGCTTTAGCGTATACAATCGTTCCCACAATCATGTTTGAAACCGGAAAAAACAAACCAATAAATCAACATTCAAAAGAAAAATAATAATATAAGCAAACAGTGCCTAAAAACCAAAAACCAAAAGTATTATTTTAAAAGTTTTTATGTCATTTTTAAGTCCTGAACTGTTCTGCTATTCCAATTCAAACTCAAGTCCAAATCCTTAAAAGTTTTATTTAATTTCAAATTCCTGGCAAGTTCCTGGCAAAAAAGGCACAAATTACAGTAAAGTTCTTGATAAGTTTTTGTGTATGACACCCATGTAGAATAAATTATAAAATTTGTATAGTAGTATTTTTATAAACATGCCATTCACACTGGTAGAAGATGAAATAAAAAAAATTATCATATAATAATATATTAAAGGTTGACAGCTATGCCAATTATATAAAGATGATGAACTACTTAGGGGTTCTCAATATCTACCAGCGGCATCTAAAGGGCGTTAACCGCTGCGCTTTAAACAAATTCACTTTATCCATTTTTGTTTATGGTCACTGTCCACTGTAATACTTTATATAAATACTCGATACTTCCATTCCTCTTAAAATGGCACTCAATCAGCCGTTTGTTTTTACTGACGCCGTTCCCGTTCCTAAATTACTTTTACAAATATTATTGCTTTTAGATCTAAGCTATGCAGTAAGGACTTGCAAAAAAAAGATGCCTAAACATACTTATTTTAATTTCGCACAGGAAATACCATGTTCGAATTTTGGAAGAATCAAAAGGCCTTAGTAACTAAAAGCCTTGTTGTTATGAGTGTACCAAAACTGTTAAGCACAGTGGATTATCATAGCTTGTAATTTGTATTGGTAAAATATTTCTTATTACTCAACCCGTAACTTCAGGCTGCATCAGGGCTATGTATTAGCTTGATTGCGTGTATGAAATAATCAAATACAGTTTCGAAGTAATATTTTTTATATCGTTTCCTATTGTTAAAAAACAGCCTTGAACAATAAGGTTCGAAACAAATATTAAAAACAGATTTAAAATAAAATATTCCATTTTTTATTATGTTTGATTTATTATGTTTTAATATTTCCAAAATTTCTTGCTTGATTTCTGTCAAGTAGTTTAATCCACCTGAGGGTGTTATCTGAAGGAATATCTGGATCTTTACTTGAACATTGCAGTTTTTTGACTTTATCTGTTCCCTCTCTATTTTCGTCTGTTGCCTTTGGGATGAGCGCGTAACAATCTTCACTCTTGTAGCATTGGGCGACGAGGCTGACTTTGACTGGTTTACCGTCAATAATTCGAGTAGTTTTGGCAGAGCATTTATAGACCCATTTAGGAAGGCACACTAAAAAAAACGACATAAATAATTGTATAGAGACACTTGATCATTATGATCGAAGAAAAGTTATTGTAATATTTAAAAAATTCACCTTGCAACAGATTAAATTCCTCGCCGATACGACGAATGATTTTTGCAAAATAATGTTCATTAGCAATGTTATCACTTTTGCATAATTTAATAATAATACATACATTCTGTAATATTAAATGTTGGATTATAAATCTATTATCTGTAAAGATATTTTTGAACAAATTCAATCAAAAAGAAAAATAATAATAAATACCCCCTTTGCAGCGCATACTCAGCGAATTTCAAATGCGCTCTACTTGTATCTCAGACACATCCGAGCACACGTTCTTTCAGTGCGACCGTTGGCACGCCCGCCGAGTCTCGCTTTCATTTGAGATCGGCGTGGTCGTCAACCCACACAACATCGTCGGAGCTATGCTCCAGGGAGAGGGCAACTGGAACTGTGTCCGGCACTTTGTCCAGGCCATTCTTCAGGGAAAAAGATAATATCGATCGGACTTAATCCTAAGCTTTTCCCCACGGAGGTTGCCCTAGTGGCGTAATATCAAAGGCCTAGCCCGAAGTAATGTACGAAACAGTTCTAGGCTAGTGCCCTTGATGATGAGGGGCGTGTTTAGTAGGAAATTCATGGGACTCTGAGCTAGTGAGAGTCTGACACTTCTGAGGGGACAACGAGCCCCTCAGTGTGCGTAAACGCATTACACCTCCTAACCCCCCCCCTCCCTCCCCCCCAAAAAAACTATGTTTAGTTACTTCCTGTTTGAAAAATGTATTTCTGTCACATTGAAATAATTAAATTCACCAAAATAACGTGGAAGTACAGCTTCTTTTGGAATTTAAATTTTGAAATAATTGGAAATATGGTCGTTTGAAGCTTAAACTGTTTTTACTGTAATCCCAAAAAAATTATTTAGTTTAGTTTGATGCGAATGCAATGCTTTAAATATAAACAAACCCATGATTTTTAAGCATCAGAAATTTATGAGATTCTAAAATTGGAATCCTATAGCATCCTATAGGTACTTTATTATAGGAGTAGTTATTTATATCCTAACTAGCAAAATGTAATCTCCTAAGTTAGGCATTCACATTAAGTATCCACGTGGACCGAGCTTGCTTCGTAATATTTAATTTTGCCTATTAATCCAGTATTTCACTGTAGTAAAGTTTATACAAACATTTTTGACACCCTTTAAAATGCCTTTTATGTAGGGTAAACCGTTGTACCTTAAAGCAGTTTTAAAATTTTAATTTTTTGAAAATCAATCAGAGCTGTTTTACTAATGTAAAAATTACACAGCCTTTCTTTCGGATAGTGGCCATAATAATATTAAAATGGTTTTAATAAATTCATTGTTTTAACATTAAATACTAAAAAAAGTCAAAATAATTGTTCCAAGGTACACTATGCTCTTGTACCTTGAAACGCACCCTTTCCACCTTGGAAAAAAGAGTAATATTTTTAAAATACAATGGAAACTAGTTGCTACGGTTTATTAAGTTTATTACAAATTAATTTTACCGGACTTGACTACATATTGATTGTCTGATTTTTACTGGAATCCTGAAAATTTACTGATCTTGACATTTTTACTTTCTGGAGGGGCTAGATCAGCCTCTACGGCTTTTTCAGATGTTCTGCACTAAAAAGAGGCTTTTTAACGCCAACCTTGTTTCGTGGCACGATATTTCTAAAACAAAAACACGAATACAACAGCATAATGTACCTGGGATTCGTTGTGTTACAAGGAACAAGAGGACGAAAATCTAAAAAGAAACGCCAAACGCAACGATGATCACGCACAAAACAAACCAATCGCGCGATCAAGATCACCAATTGCGCGCGATCGCGTGAGATGATATCGCGTGTCGTTATCTCAAATAATTAAAATGGCGGATAACGACACTAACCTAAACCTAGTCAATTCAACTAATATACAAACGTACTCATCAATAAACATACTATCCCATAATAACATTACACACCACCACCAGAATACTGAATTGATGATAAAAAACAAAATGTGAAGTGAAAAACATTTACTTTTGGGAGGTAAAATAAAGTTTTGTTTAACCACGTGCAAAAGTGCTCGAAAAACCTCAGGCTGACACTAGCGCTTTATTGGTAGCTGCAACTACAGTATAACATAATTTATTTTTAGCCCACTAGATGGTACCACTAATCGGGAGTAAACTAAGTTCCAATGTACAACAGCCTACCCTTCACAGTTTTCAAAGAGCCACTATGATTACTTTGTTTGTTTACGATACGTATTTCGTTACCACCAAGGCCAACAATAAGGCTAACGGGGATACTATACTAGTAATAACTTGACCGAAAATCTTATTTAACTTTTTATTTATACTTCCAGCGAGAGAGTATATTTTTTACTAACTTAAGCAGTCTAAATTCAAAAATTTATATCAGCTGTGAAACAATGTAAAACAATCAGCTTGTGAAGACTTTCAGGATGGCACCACACTAGCCCCCCACGGAGACTGGAAGTCCCGGTGAGCGAAAACGAACTTGGCGTCCTGACCGGGTGGTGTAGGACGATCTTGTTGTGTCACCTCGACGTTGATTGTTCGCTTCATTTCGTACGTCATCAGCAACAAAATATGCAGGTTTCACCCGATCTATGCTGACACGTGTCTGGTGTCCGTTGATGATAATAGTTATCGTTTTGTCATCACACTTGATTACTTGATATGGACCTGCATAAGGAGGCTGTAATGATTTCCGCACGGCGCTGTCATCCCGGAGGAAAACATGTGAACAGGTTTTTAATTCTTGGAAAACGAAAGGAGTACGTTTGCCATGACTCGACCCAGGCACTGGTCGAAGCTTGGGCGGAGCTGTGCATCAAAATCTGAGGGATCAATTTGCTGTTGATGAACACCGGATTCAACCACAAGTTCGCCGGGAAGTCGAAGAGGCTCGCCATATACCAATTCTGCTGATGATGTTTTCAGATCAGAACGAAATGCGCTGCGAATCCCGAGTAGGACAATTGGTAAAGCTTTGGAGCCAGATTGTCCCAGGATGGCACATAATTGCGGCTTTCAGCTGTCTGTGGAAACGTTCGACCATCCCATTGGCACAAGGATGTCAACTGCATGTACGGTGACGTTCGATGCCAAGAGACACACCCAGACGGCGAAAGAGGTCTGATTAAAACTGCCTTCCTTGATCTGTTGTAATCCGATAAGGTGTTCCGAAACAAGAAATCCAACAGTTGATTAGTGCTTCAGCAACTTCGTTGGCTGTAATGCTTTGCAGAGGCCAAACTTCAGGCCATCTAGTAAACCTATCTACAACTGTGAGGCAATAGCGGTAAGATCCTGCTGAAGGGAGAGGTCCAATGAGGTCGATATGTATGTGCTGGAAACGCGTTGATGGACTGAGAAATTTTCCAGGAGGTGCTTGTACATGACGAGTCACTTTTGAACGTTGGCAATGTTCACAGGCACGGGCCCAATTGCGAAAATCTTGCTGCATGCGGGGCCAAACAAATCGTTCTGCCACAAGTTTCGCAGAAGCTTTGATGCCCGGGTGACTTAGGTTATGGAGAGAACTGAAAATAGAGTGTCGGAGAGATCGAGGGACAAAGGGACGTTGATTGGACGTTGAGGAGTCACAGTAAAGATGGAAATCCGTCCCAGGGATGTTGACGGGTGTTAAACGAAGAGATGAATCCCAATATTTACCATGGCTGGATAAAATCTCTTGAAGTTCGGGATCGGTAGCTTGATTTTGGGCCATAATGTTAATGTCCACAACATTAAGAGGATTACTAGACAGTGCATCGACACGAGAAAATGTATCAGCGACTATGTTAGTCGATCCAGAAACGTGTCTGATATCTGTAGTGAACTGGGAGATAAAAGTGAGTTGATTCTGTTGTACTGGAGGAAGTTTTTCTCGTTTTTGACTGAAAGCAAATGCTATGGGCTTATGATCCGTAAAAACAATGCAGTGGTTTGCCTCAAGAATATGACGAAAATGATTTATAGCAAAATAGATCGTGAAAAGTTCACGATAGTATGCTGGCCAAAGGAATTGTTTTGGGGTCAGTTACTGTGAGAAAAAGGAAAGAGGTTCCCAGATGGAGTCATCAACTCATTGTTGGAGAACAGCCGCGACCGAAGTGCTCGAAGCATCGCAAAACAAAGCGAGAGGGGCTTTGTGATTCGGGTTAGTGAGTTTGGTAGCATTTGCGAGATGTTCTTTGCAAGCAGTAAACGCAGCATCCAAATCAGGAGTCCAGTTCACAGGTTGGTTGCCTCGAAGTGCCGTTAAAGCGCCATTGAGCGGTGCTTGATGTTCGGCAGCTGAGGGAATAAATCTGCGATAGAAATTCAACATACCCAGGAAACGACGCAAAGCCTTCCCTGTCGATGGGCGTGCAAACTGCCGCAGGGCTTCGACACGATCAGGAAGTGGTCTTGTACCAGCAGCGGAAACTTCGTACCCTAGAAATGTTACACTGTTGGCGTTAACTACGGACTTTCCGACGTTGATTAATAGTCCATACTCTGTCAGACGCCTAAACAAAGTGCGGAGGTGGGTTTCGTGTTCAGTGCCATCTTTGGAAAAAACAAGTATGTCGTCAATGTACAGAAATCTAGGCCAGATACAACTTCATCATTGAAAACGTTGAAAGGTTTGGCCGGCATTGCGAAGACCAAATGACATAAACGGAAACTCGAAGAGGAATGTACGCTGTACGAAGATCTTGAAGTTGTCTTTCAAGTTCATCCATGGCAAAAAAAGTTTTGGTGTCAAAGTTACTTTCAAATATAACGAATAACGAAATGAAAAAGACCAGAAAGATGAATATTCTTTTAAAACGGATGGGGTCACCAATTAACGGGGTTACTATACTAATAATAACTTGACCGAAAATCTTATTTAACTTTTTATTTATACTTCCAGCGAGAGAGTATACTTTTTACTAACTTAAACAGTCTAATCAATAATTTATATCAGCTGTAAAACAAGGTAAAACAATCAGCTTGTGAAGACTTTCAGGATGGCACCACAAGGCTTTACTTTATTTTTTAATATTTTTTTACTTTATTAGAAATTTTTTGTGGAGAAACTTGTGTAAACTACGCTTACTTTACATAGGATACAGATGTTGCTAGTATTAGAGGATAGGATAGGATAACAACCTGACATATGGGATATGTAACTTAACATAAATTGTTAGGTTCCATTATATGGTACAGTTCGCGCATTATATCTCCGGCTATGACCACTACGCTACTAACCGTGTCATATGATATTCTAAACATATGATATTGGTAAACACAACATTTGACAAGCAGCGGTGTTTTAGAAAATGTTTTCAGAAAAGTACCCCCTCTCCCCCCGCACCATACAATCAGCTGACTCAGTCATAGCCGGAGATATAATGCGCGAACTGTACATTATTTGGTTATGACGGCGCCGTAGCTTAGTTGGTAGCGTTCTGAATTCTCACTCAGCCGGCCCGGGTTCAACTCCCGGCCGCGGCTCTAAGCAATTTTCATACGGAAGCGCTGTGACGAACAGGTACCTTCATCAAGAAGACCTCAAGGTTCGTTAAGGACCTTGGGATTTGACGGAGAGTGAAGGCCTGTTAACTGAGAGTGCACAATAAGCTAATTCTGCTGCGTTGAAAACTATGGCCAAGTGAAGCCATGGCCCTCTTTAAAAAAAAATAAAAAAAATAAATGGTAAAGCGCCTCGGGAGATACTTACACTATATGTCTGCGCAATTTCTTGCTTATAGGTGCAACAGTTTGACCTGGGCGTTAATCGAAATTTCGAATTTAGAGATACAGATTGGTTATTATATTCAACGTAATGAAAGCAACATATGTTATTTCATTTTACTCACACCACTGCCTGACCATTCTCCACCATGAATCTTCAATAACTTCTTTTAATCGTATATGGTCACCTGAAAAGATAAATATTAAATTAACTATAGAAATAATAACTTATGACATCAGAAGGCTACTAGAACTATAACTGAAAAAAACTGTTCAATTATTGTTAATGTTTTCATCAAATAGCATAGCCAATCTATAAATGAACTTTAGTAGTAAATTAACTAATATGCCCTAATTTTTAATTTTTTTCTGACTGTTCTGTAGACTCTGGTTGCGATTTTAGTGGATTCCTTCAAAAGGTGATTGGGCCTCACGTTAAGACTGAAGCCCAGCCCATGGCATTTTTTTTGTTTCCTGGCCCACTGATGTCAAAATGGCTGATGTCAAACACAATTCGTTCATAATTTTATACTTCATTATACATTCGATTTTTGTTACATTTAATTATATATTTCACAGTTCATTTTTATTTAACTTTATTTTATCACTCCATGCATTATTTATTCCTGACAATTCGTAAACAGCTGTAAATGATTTCCTATTAATTTATTTTCCCGTTGTCAATATTTTTACTTTAAAATTCACATTTTACTTACAGGATATTTACAGGCAATTAGACTGCAGCGTAGAATACGTTTTTGAGGCAGGAATAAGCTTTTTCCGACTTTTAAATGAAATCCTCGTATACGTTTTTGGGATGGTTATGCGGTAAAGCAAATGCACAAATATTGCTTATATAAGAGGGTTTATTGTAGTCCGATGGTAGTTTCTAAAACTATCTTCTCAATGGAGGCTACGGTATAAAAATATATGTCAACACTAGTCAACAGAATTTTATATATATATTAGGTTCTATATAAAACCATTGAAGCAACATTCAATTTCACCTACCCCAATACTTAAGTGTTTCGTCCCACTCTTCATCCCACAATTTCCGTCGTATTTGGCCAACAGCTGAACAGATAAATACTAAATTAATTCACAAGTTTACAACATCACAAGGTTCCTAAAACTGTACATGGAAAATTTATATCTGTTTAGATTACAGCTATTTTTAATTATTGGGATAGCCACTACTATAACAATCTAACTATAGTAAGATATCTACTAATTGGACTGACATGATCCTCGATAGGGTAGAACTTTGGTTTAATTCTGTAATACAAAAATCCTCTATGTCAAATGATAATCCTAAGTTGAAAAGGCCTACACAAAAAACAATCCAACAAACTGATTAAGTGTGAAGTGTCGATAGTAACCACGATCGAGTTATATTTGGGAAGAGATATTTCCAAACAAGTATGATGGGGAGAAGGTTTCTCGCCACCACTGTAACCATATAATCATAACAACCTGCCATGTAATGACAATTGTAGCCATACTCCTTGGGTCAAGATAAACGCTTTTTACATAGGGAACATGGGTCGCTTGCCTACTTTTTCTCTAACAGTTTATATGCATTTATTTTAAATTTTGTCCGTATAATGTTATAAACTGTTCGCGGATCAACCTCAAACTTTTTAAATGTATGGTATTTAATATAACCCACTTTGGTACGAAGTATCAAGTTTCTACCTTGTAACAATTCAAAATGGCGGCCATTTAAAGATTTTTGTTATCAAAACTGTTTCGTTTTTCAAAAATATTGTTAGGCGACGAAAAAGGAGGAAGAATACATTTTTATTTAGAAAATGCACTTTTAGGATACAACCACATATAACTAAGACAGTTCAAATTTTGTTTTGTAACCTATATTTTGTATTTACTACCGAAAATTTTAAATGTTTCACTTGCATGTAAAGTTAATCAAAACTCTAATACATTTTCTTGAAAATTATTTAATCTCAATTATTTTTTTCCTTGATATTTTCTATGTTATTGAACGTTTTAAAATTGCGGTAACATGTTGTGTTGTAAATGCGGGACATCCTGGTATACTATATTAATACAGGGTGTTTTTTTTTGTTTTTTAACGCAACCCACTTTTAAGATTGAATAATGCACATGCACATATAAATGTGAAATGAGTATTGTTTTATCGATATTTATATTCTATTCAATCTATTGTTTAAGTTTGATCACATTTAGTTTACATTATGTGCTCAAACAATCCGCCATTGCCATTTGTATAATGTTGTGCTCTCTCCATCAAATTCCCGAACACGTGTTGCAAGGTACCTCTTTGAATTTCTTGCACTAAATTTGTCATGTTTGGTTTGAGGCGCTGAATATCCTGTGAATTGTTTTCGTATGCCTCACTTTTTATGTATCCCTAAAGCAAATAATATAGTGGAGCCAAATACGGGGATCTTAGGAGAAATAATCCTTCACTGATAAAATAAAAGTTTTGGGTTGCGTTTTAAAAAACGCCCAATATTGTGTTTGGGAATATCTCTTCTCAAGTATAACGCCTTTATTCCGAATTTTTTGTTTTCAATATTAGACAGCTTTTCATTAAAACCCTCTTAGTTTTCATTTAAAAAAAATAAAGCAGAAATATGCTCAGATTTGAACCATCACTATCCCACTAGGCACAGGCTAAATTTCAGATATCATTTTCCAAAATCATTAATTCAAGCAGTGAACAATAATCCTTTTTATCTGGCTCATGTTCTGTACCGTAACCTACCTTCTGAAATTTTAGATGGAGAAGGAGGCAGTGTCGCACTTTTTTTAAAAAAGGGTCTCAGATTGGCTCTTTAGTATCGGTCAGATCGCCGCTGAAGCGCTGATACGGTCTCCATACACATATCAGGGCCCGTCATCTGCTTCAGTGATTATTATTTATTATTCATTGTTGTTATTATTTGTTTACTCATATTTCAAAGCTCCGAATAGTTATATGCACTTAACAAAATGTACATCAGTTTTTTTTATTGCTCTTCGTTTTTATTTATTGTTTATGCTTACGCAGTTTCCAATCCGTGCAGTATAGTTTACCTGATAGGTTGTATATTTTTGTTTGTTTAGGATTAAGGATCTACATGAATAGCAGTGCAAAAGTGTCTTAATAATCAAGTGGACGATTCTAAAAACTGCTATAGACAGTTCTCTTTCCCCGCACACAGACCTACAGTCTTTGCGGGGAAATAATTCCAATATAAACATGTTGTAAATTTGTGTTGTGCTAAAAAAGGAATAACTATTTTTTTGATTTTGAATTTGAATTTGAACTCCATAATGGCTGGACAATATTAACATTACAGGAGCCAAATAAAATAAATATTTACAAAAACATAAATGTAGTAAGCTATAGGCCTTTACACATCATATACTATTTCTGACGGTCTGTACCTTCAATGAATATAGATCTGTATTCATTGTTGCCTTCGTGTGTTTGAAATTTTAGACGTATCCTGTCACTTTTGTCCCTAATTTTGTCTTAAATGTTTCAAATTGAAATATTGTCAAACACTAGTCATTGTTTTCCTTTCTGTCGAATGACCATAAGCATTACATCTAATAATACATTCAATTTTAAATATATAAAAAAATACTCAACATTTGTACTTAGGACTATTTAACCAGTAAATTACCTTGATTCAACTTTGACACAGCTGTTTTTTCTGGCGAACCTTCCCCATGATCTCTACTGGTGGTTTCGCCTTCGCCACTGGAGATTACCACCGGAAATATGAAGAGGAAGACAACCTTGTAGGGCAGAACAGTCATACCTATCCAGTAGCACGAGGTAAGTCGTAACTGGTACAATCAGTAGGCGCATGACGGCACACTTGTTAGGAGCGATTAGTTGCAGATCAATCAATATTAATTTTCAATCTAATGACAAATAAAATAACTGTTTCAAATTAATATGAACTGGCTGATGTGAATCAGATTTTACATTATAATTTTATTATGTAAATTATGGCTATGAAGAAAAATATTTAGTCTTCACTCATTCGCCAGGAAATACATGACGAGATAATGACAAAAATAAAAATTCTAGATAGTTTAGTATGGTTATGTTCATGTTGGTTTAGCTCGCCACATGCTCGCTGAATTTGAATTGTGAAAAACTCAAAGAGATTCCTTGGGAATTTCGTAACATACGCGATATGCCTAATTTAAAACTCAATTTAAATATTTATATTTACTGAACAAAAAGTGACAAATATAAGAACAGGCCCTGATTTGAAATGGAATTTCAACACGTGCCAGCTTTAATAAACGTAAATGCTGTATATGTTTTGTAGAAATAAAATGTATCTAGTACATTATCACCGGTAACTCAGTAGCAGTGGTAAAATCCCAGATTTTGGTCACAAGATACCACCCGCAGTACATTCCTGCGTTGCCCCTTACATCGCCTTGGCTGAAGGCACTTCGCCATATAATTTACTATATAACGCCTGCACTACGACTTTGGCTACCCGCAACGCATTTATGTATCCGCTGATAATGGGTGGTTGAAGGCGCTGTGCTATGTGTCCAATCCATAGAACTATAACTGTTTATACTTCTATGGTCCAGTCTTGCTGCTAGCTGTCTGGCGCCTGCCACGCTACCAATACTACCCTGACTTCCAAGTGTCACATAACTGTTTCGCGGCCTGCAACATCATGGCTGAAGGCGCTGTGCTATGCTCCTCGCTCCTCGCAGCTAGTACTGTAATTGACATTGAATACTACTTGTATGGCCTTGCTATGAAATTGGTGATAGAGTTTTTGTCACACCTAAAGGGAACCAAAACAAATACGAGTGGGGTCTTACACAGCATGGGAAGATTGTAAGGGTGAAAACATAATGGAGTGGCAAGCCAAGAAGCATAAACTGCAAGGTAGACTCGCCGCTCGCTTCTTGACTCGCGGTTCTAATTTCTACTATTTTTTCATCCTAAAAAATCAAAATAAATCGAATGACGTAATACGTGAATTGACCCTGAGAGCTGATTGGCAAGTGAATGGGACAAATCACCGACTACATTTTAATACGGTAACGTTTTGCAGTACCTCATTTCCTTTATCCTCCATTTCATGGTTGTACGCCACCATTGGCTTCTCAACTTTAACATTTTTTAAGTCGTAATACTCTGATATGTATATCCTTTCTAAAAAAAATTAAAAACTAGTTACAATTTATGGAAACAACACGGTGCAAACGTGAAGTACGAGTATTATTTACTTCACAGTGATTCTCTCAGAAACCAGTTCCTCAAGATGTTACATAGATATGCCGCGCCGCCAACAGTTGAGTCACAGAAAAAGAAGATAGCATATCGTCTGTCTTTGTGGTTGAGTTAACAAGGGACAACTTGACCAAAACGTTCTGGCTCAGTCTTGAACCGCGCTTGAATAGCCTAAACTGTAAACTGTATAAAACTTGGACTATTGTGATTAAAATATATTTTTCAGGTTATATCTGGGAAGCTGGGCAACAAATTACATTTGTTGACGTTAATAAATTATCAAATACGAGTTCAGTCACTAATAATTACCCTTTTACGCACATAATAGCGTGTTTTTTTATTTGATAACATTTGTCTTTACTCATGTATTATGGACAATGAATAAGCTTATAATTGCGCATGTTTTGTATAAAAGTGAAGGTAAGCCCTAATCAAATTTCACTTTTCAAACTTGAAGACGCATCAGAATTAAAAATAAACTCTCATGAGACAAGTACAAGATTGGAAATATAGATTACTTTTTCATAATTTTTAGTGAAACACCAACGCATCCTGATGCCTATTTTAATATGAATACGGATGAAGGGATAAGTCTGGGAGGAGTGAGGCCTTGTTGACTTATTGCTGACAAAGATAAATAAAATTGATAAAGTATATATTTTTTATCTATTTGATGATAATTTTGGCATTCTATATTTGTTCATCCCTTCTAAAAAAAGTTAAATCATTAAAAGTAGCACAATGTGTTTTTAGCATATACCAAAGCACTAACATTATTATTGCTTTATTAATAGGCAGTCGAGCTGTAAACGCTCGGGACATCAGTCATTACCCGGTGTGTTCAGCCTGCATACCAGAGGACGAGCGTTATTGCGTCCCCATCCATCCTGCAGGACTCATGACAGGACCGCCCTTGCAATAGCATCGGCATCCAGGGGGATACCGTCGTTGACGTATGGCACTAGTTTATCCTAAAGCGAATCTGGAGCGAATGGGAGTGAACGAGCGGAAGAGAACCCCATAGAGAGAGGTATTGCATTCACTAATGCTGATCGTTGACTCGTTTGCTCGTATTCGTTCCAAAATCGCTATGGTGTAATCTAGGACCATGAATCGAGGCATCCCTTCTCCGAAGGAATAATAATGGCTAATTGAGAGTCGGAGTGAATGTTATGATTAGCTGCTACTGGTCAAAAAACTTGTAACTTCTTCTTGGAGAATTGACTTGTACCTTCATGTAAATTCGTTAATGAAATACTCTTGTTTCCTAAAAGTATCCAAATTTTATTTAGGGGGAAATTTTTGATGCTTGTATATATCCTGTCGTTCTTCCACTAGGTTAGCAAATATAGAAATATACTACTATTTTGCACACATTGCTAATATAGTGCATTTCACGCTTGACTTTTTTGTACCATTTAAAATTCTACTGTACATTTCAGTGAGATATTCATTTTAATAATGAAAAATCAACAAATAACCTTTTAATAAAATCCCTGCACAGTGATCATTGTATCACAACCTGATGAGGAAATAGAGTGTTTAACTTTATTAAAATTATACGTCATAAACAACAAAAAAAATAACTTAAAAACTAAACCAAAGATTTTCTTGGAGAAACCCCCAAAGAAGCGATAACCATCAGACCCCTCACGTTTGTTTCACAGTTCGTGTTGCAATGACTTGAAATATCATCTCTGCCCAATGCAGACAACTTCCTCAAAACAGCTGAAGTTGAAGATCCAAGCCTTTCAATGTCTCCCGCGGCGTATTTAAAATGGAGCGAATCGCATCCGAGTAAGCATGGACTTCATCATCGGTTGTCAGGTTACGTGCTGTTGCCTGACGCTGATTCATATACATATATTTTATATTCATATTTCATTTACGTACGACAAATTCCAATATTGGACTATTGAAGGGCATGGGAGCTTACGCAGTTCTTCTTAAGACCGACGCCGACGTCGCTTATCACCCGTAATCCTTTTAACTCTTCAATGCATTCGTCCAATATATTTTAAATACTTATGTTCTGATCAAGAAAATTTTCAACATTGTGATGTCCAAAGATGGCTTAAAAGATTGAAATGGTGTGGCGAGTAAAATGTAAGGCAGCTGGGAAAGTTAATTTAGAGCACCGGAATTTGTCCAATAAATGTAGATTTTGGGCATTATTGACTGTTGAAATACTAATTAATGATTTCACTTACGCCTGCGGATGGAGAGAGAAAAATTATTTTAAATGAGTCAGTTTGGTCAGATTCACCCTTATAATTTTTTGCAATTACATTAAATTTATTTGCTGTACAAAATCTTACAAACACTTAGCCTCACCAAGTTACGTTACACTGTATGACATAGTCGTGGTAATTGAAAGGATCACTTTCATGCAAAGTTTGAACATAGTTCATTACTGAATTTAGTATACTGTATGATCTACTACGATTATTATACTCATCTACTATTAAAGTTCCAGTATAGTAATTTAAAATAAAACTGTATCATTGGCCGGGACGGTTAATTTGTTGAAATGCTGGAACAGGACATTTTCCCCAACAACAGCAGATTTTCTAGATCAAAGGGTACCACGAAAATTCAGTAAGAGGAGGCGTATTTATAAACCCTTAGAGGAAATATTAGTTTCTGACTCTTTTCGGTCGAGGAAATCAGCGAATATATTTTTAACCGGGGAAAAAAGAACGTCTGCTTATCAATGCATGTATCTGTATAACGGGGGATTTGACACATTCTGTCGGAGCAAAAATATAATTATGTCTTGTGAAGAAAATAAATATATATTGTAAAACTTATAAGAAACTGTTATAATTTGAAAGCGGTGAAAAGCTTTTAATAGTCTAGCAAAACGTAACAATCCAAATCCCCTTGTACCGAGCGGGTAAATAGAGGAAAGTTTTTATTACCCATCGTAAACCACGGCAGTGGGAAAGAACACTGGGTGGTTAAAATTAAAACCCTCTCAGACTAATTAACAGAAAATTCTCCTCTAAAGAATGTTAATAAAAAAGGCTTCTCGTTAATAACTTAATGGGCTACGAGATTTTCTTATTCTTTATAACTATTCAGTTTTTACAACGCCCTAAAATAAATTTTAACAAAGTATCCGCTACTGCGTACATTTTTAATAATTAAGGTTTTATCAAATTTTTTAAAAAACTACTGACATTCGTTCGTTTTATAATTTATATGATTAGTTTGATTTATTAATATTAGTTTCCGTTTTCAAGCATTCACATAGAGTCACAGAGGCAGTTTTATACTGAAACATCATTAAAAATTAAAAGCAAATTCTACTTTCTTTCGGAAGTTTCAGTAGAACATATAAAGAACTGATTTCGTTTGAAAACTTGTCGCATATTACAAAAACCTTGTTTAGCTCACTTTTATTTCACCGAAAGAAAAGTTAGTTTTGTTTGACATTTGGTTTTAATATCCTTGTTGAATGAAGCAATTTTAAAGCATCCAATTATTTTTGCTTAGAAATTGAAATGCATAAGACTGTAATTGCTAAGATTATTATAAATCTTGGGCGAATATTTAATACACTAAAGTTATCGTTATAAAGTTATCGTACACAGTTACACAGTCGTACACAGTACACAGTCGTACACAGTTACGATAAAGTTATCGTACACAGTTATCGTTTCAGTTGGGGTTTTTTCAGAAATGTGTTAATTATTTTAAGTCAAAAAATTCATAATTTGTTTTATTGTAATATTTCCGTAAACCCAGGAAAAATAGAAATAATTATTAGATTTTTCATTTATTTACATCTGTTCATTCATTTAGACTCTTTGAGATTGTAAGTATAAGCTTTTTAGCTTATAAAATTGACCTTTTGGGAAGTTAATAAAATCTCTACATACATCTTCATTACCTCTCATTATGTCTGAATAAAACATCGTATGAGGCTTTACATGTAAATATATAATGGATGATGGACGAAAATCCTCCATTCTTGCACTTCTGTGGCAGCAAACCTGCGTTCTCCATTCACAATGGTGTAATTTAGCCCAAACCTTGGTGGAAATGATAACATTCTATACACTATTATTATTTTGTTTACATATTTTAATAAAACTATTGTGTATATTGATAATTATACATTATCTATCTAGTTTTTATGTACTAAATATTGGCTGAAAAAATGCAATTTTTTACCTATAGTAACCTGCATACTCATTCCCAATGATAATTTTTAGGATAATCCATGAGGAATCCATGAGTGGGTTAGAATGGGTTGAAATATGTTTTTTTTCGCTACACTACTCTGAAATGACCTGTTTTCGTTACGTGTTTATCACCTGCGAAAATTCATTATTTCATTGTTTACTACGCAAAAACAATGTTTACCATGCAAAAGTAAAGTTTACCATCTTTTTTTAATTTTCGCAGTAAACAAATATGTTTTATAGTGTAATCAGCTGTGTAGCAAAAAGTATCGTTCAAAACAAGAGTGAAAGTGATTTGCATATTCTCGACTACATGAAGTGCTCGACGAATCTCGCTCTTTAAACATATGGTCTCGAATATACAAAGATTCACTTTCTGCTCACATCATGTTATGAAATAAACTATTAAGCGCTTGAAATTCGCTGATAATGAAGGTCTACTGCAAGAAGCGTTTAAAATATGATGTTCTTCCTTTTTAAAATGTTTCACAAAAAATTGGCTTTTAAAAAATAGCTTGCTATTTTTTATTTCATTATCTGTCATGCCACAATCCAATCCCCATCCAAGAGGTGAACGACCGCCTCTGACAGATAACTCAAACTCCTGCACTCTGTTTAATTAATTAACCCTTCATCGGGCGCATCGATTTTGATAAGCCATCCGGGGCGATGCGGAGGCTACCTCCGCACATTGGCGAAGAATAACTTAAGATCTGCTTAAAATGGGCACCACCGTTAAGACACCCGGTATACAGTTTTTCGTGATTGGATCAAGAGTAACATTCAAGGGCAAACTGAAGAACGAACGATTGATTCACTTAAACAAATACAACATTTGCAATTGTGGGGATAACCTCCGCTGTGCGCCTGTCCGTCGGAGTCTCTTTTTTCTGTTCGATATCCATAAACTGCTTCAACAAATGTTTTCTGTTAATTATTTCTCGTTTAAAAATTATACTTCTTGAAAAAGTCCGCATTTTAGTTTTTAACATTCTCTATATTATTGTTTATATTATATTATTGTTCACAAAAGACGTTGTTTTGCAAAAAAAAAAACAACACAAATGCATTTTAAAAAACGTTTTAACCAAAATAATTAAATAAATGCATAGATACGTGAGTTACGGATTGATATACATTTGTTTACTAGGTCAAGCATAGATATCTTGATTTTATCTCCAGTGGTTAAGGAGGGTGAAGGGATATTACATTAGGGTGGACCGATCACAGTTTTATCCAATCAAAAACATGTGTCTTGAAAGTTGTGTAGTAGGTCTAGTATGAAAAGCACAAAATATTAAGCCTGTGAGATTATATCTTTAGACTGCACAAACCGTGTAAAGTTTTGATTTTTTTAATACTCAATTTTTTTGGATTTTTAAAAATATATTTAATTATGTTCAATTGTAAACATTTATGTCTCAAAAGTACCACCAAAGACTCGCAATGCCTATTGTAAAGTAATAGCCCCAAGGGATAATATCTTTAGACTGCGCAATCAGCTCAAAAAATCAGTTTTTTGAGAAAAATTTCATGTAACTATGTCATCACTTGTAACTACGATCACGTAAGACCAATAGATGGAGCACTCGAGGCGCGAAGTAAAGCCATTGATTTGCCTCCAACGCGTAAGCATGGAAAAACAAACTACGAAAAAAAATTAAAATACAGAATCATATTAAAGGTCTGAAAATTAGAATTACTACAGTCTACCAAATATGAAGAGGCAGTCTACACATCGTAAACACCTGCGTAAAGATGCTGCCACCGCGGATTGCACCAGTAACATTCTTGTGAGTATTAAACTGCCTCTAAACCATTTATAATTGGTACCACAGTAATTGTGAGATTCAGACCTTTCATTTGGTACCATATTTGTATGTTCTTGGTCGACTATATATTTGTAAAGAGTAAAGAGCAGTTTTGAATTGACTCTGTTTTTTAGGTATGTGAAGCTGGCAGCGCCCATATTGAAAAAAAATTGAAAACAACCTAAATCGATTGTTTATCGTTTGTTTAGGTTTGTTTAGCTATTTGCGACGTTTGTTTGGCCTTAGTTGTTTTAAAAAACGGAAAATAAAGTGGGCGCTGCTAGCTTCACACCAGCAGCGCCCATTCGTCATTTTGAGCTAAAAACCAGTGGAATCGTTTGTTTATCGTTTGTTTAGGTTTGTTTAGCTATTTTCATCGTTTGTTTGGCCTTAATAGCTACAGAACTTGAAACATTAGGTGGGCGCTGCTAGCTTCACACCAGCAGCGCCCATTCGTTGGTTTGAACTAAAAACCAATGGAATCGTTTGTTTATCGTTTGTTTAGGTTTGTTTAGCTATTTACGACGTTTGTTTGGCCATAGTTGCTTTAGAATTTGAAAAATAAGGTGGGCGCTGCTAGCTTCACAGTGAAGCTGGCAGCGCCCATATTGACAAAAAATATATAAACAACCTAAATCGTTTGTTTATCGTTTGTTTAGGTTTGTTTAGCAATTTTCGGCGTTTGTTTGGCCTTAGTTGCTGTTTGAAACGACAAATAAAGTTAGCGCTATTAGTGGGCGCTGCTAGCTTCACACCAGCAGCGCCCATTCGTTGGTTTGAACTAAAAACCAATGGAATCGTTTGTTTATCGTTTGTTTAGGTTTGTTTAGCTATTTCCGACGTTTGTTTGGCCATAGTTGCTTTAGAATTTGAAAACTAAGGTGGGCGCTGCTAGCTTCACAGTGAAGCTGGCAGCGCTGTATGTAACATAATTAATTGTTTACATATTACTTTAAAGAAATTTAAAGCTGCAGAGCAGCGTGGTTGGTCTAAATAGTTTGAAAGTATGTGTCATATTTCTGATACAGTTAATTTTACGTTTTTAAAAGCAATTAAGGCCAAACAAACGTCGAAAATAGCCAACAAACATGAACAAGCAATAAACAAACTATTTAGGTTGTTTATAATTTTTTTTTCAAAATGGGCGCTGCCAGCTTCACTGTGAAAGCTAGTAGCGCCCACCTTATTATTCAAATTCTAAGGCAACTACGGCCAAACAAACGTCGGAAATAGCTAAACAAACCTAAACAAACGACAAACAAACGATTTCAATTGTATTCAGCTCAAAATCAATAGTGGGCGCTGCTGGTGTGAAGCTAGCAGCGCCCACTAATAGCGCTGACTTTATTTTTCGTTTTAAACAGCAACTAAGGCCAAACAAACGCCGAAAATAGCTAAACAAACCTAAACAAACGATAAACAAACGATTTAGGTTGTTTATATATTTTTTTCAATATGGGCGCTGCCAGCTTCACTGTGAAGCTAGCAGCGCCCACCTTATTTTTCAATTTCTAAGGCAACTATGGCCAAACAAACGTCGGAAATAACTAAACAAACCTAAACAAACGATAAACAAACGATTCCATTGGTTTTTAGTTCAAACCAACGAATGGGCGCTGCTGGTGTGAAGCTAGCAGCGCCCACCTAATGTTTCAAGTTCTGTAGCTATTAAGGCCAAACAAACGATGAAAATAGCTAAACAAACCTAAACAAACGATAAACAAACGATTCCACTGGTTTTTAGCTCAAAATGACGAATGGGCGCTGCTGGTGTGAAGCTAGCAGCGCCCACTTTATTTTCCGTTTTTTTAAACAACTACGGCCAAACAAACGTCGCAAATAGCTAAACAAACCTAAACAAACAATAAACAATCGATTTAGGTTGTTTTCAATTTTTTTTTCAATATGGGCGCTGCCAGCTTCCCATACCTTTGTTTTTTTATTTTTTTGCAGGTGCCGCACGGATAAACTCTCTCACAACAGCTAAGTTATCAATCACACTACGGCAGCTATTTTTTTCAAAAATTGTAATTAAAACAATAACTCTTTAGCAACAATTTTAAACATTTTTATTTTACCTGAGCAAAAAAAAAGAAGCAACAGCCGATCACTTTTTTCATATGAAGTTTAAAATTGAATAAAAACTTTTGATTATTTTCCTTAAAAAAATGTTCAGGAAATGTAATTGATAAGAGTAGAACCCAAAACTCACCAAAAAAGCCAGGCCATGAATGTGGCCATGACCGTAAATGTTTAAAGGAAACAATTGAAGAAAACCCGATCTAACGGAGTAACGGAGCCTCAAAATCCATCAATGCTTCCCACTGTTACAAAATAAGCAAAAAGAAACGAACTAATGCCCCCCCCACCTCTCAAAACTCATATTATATTTTCATCCCTTCTTATCAAACTTTCGTTCTGCAGTCTTATCTTGCCATCAGTGTTGTGAGGACCGCTAAGTACATGTGGAACGAGTTTTTACGTCTCCCTGAAGTCCGGATTGTTTTATGTGAGTACATTATGGCCTGTACATTTATTTATTACCGTACTTCACTTGATCAGAGTTAAACTTTTGATTTATTGAAGTCAAGTCAAAGTAAAACGAGCAATAAGAAAATTGCACACCCCGTAATACAGTAAGTACTTAAGTTAAAATGATTCGTGTTGGCCCAGGATTAGCAATAAATTTATTGTTATCAGGTCAGATCTATTATCTTGTATGTTTGTAGTGTTTTGAGTAGACTATATTCAAAACATCAGCCATGACCTAATAAAACTAATGTTAATTATGAGTTTTACTTAAGTAAGATAAGTTAACAGTAAAATTATATGTAACATTTAGATAATAATATAGTGTTTTGCTCCCGTTAATCTGGGATTGAAAGTGCTTCATTTTTTGCTTCATCCAGATACATAGAAGTATTAAATCCAACCTATCCCTAAAAGGTACAAAGTCATTATATTTTCTTACTCGACACAGAACTTTAATTTTCTGTCTGCAGAGGTAGACGCAACCTTGTTTAGCAAGTATGAGATGTTCTGCCAGAAGATTTAAATTATTTATATTGACAGACTTATTTACAGCATAAACCAATACATTATTATAAGCGAAGGTGTTAAAAGAATTAGTAAATTTCGATTACGAATGTCAATAAGTTACCAAATGAATATGTAGTTGTTTTTTTTTAAACTTTATTCGTGTAATTTGCTATTTTTATAATAACTAGGTATTCTCCCAATTCAACATCTGTTTATTTTCAAGGTCTTGAGATTATTTTTTATTCGGAGCGGAAATAGAGAAATAACTCCAAACCATGTGTATAGTACAAGAAGTTTTGCAAATAAATCTCTCAAATTACCCAAAGTAAATAAAACAATTTTCCGACATTCTTTTCAATATCTGGGTCCCAAGTACTTCAATCAGCTTCCGCTTCAAATCAAGAATGCAAAAAATCTTAATATTTTCTGTAAAAAAAAAATCACTTGGCTTTTTTCTCAGCAGGATCTAAGATATTTAAATAACTTTTTGGTATAAAAATATTTTATTAATTGTTAAAACTATGCTGTTTTTTATAAATACTTTCAAAATTTTAACATAGTTTACGATTAAATTTTTTTATTACAACAAAAACTGAAACCCTGTTACAGCAGGCAGATTTAATGTTATTATAATGATGCTAGACTCTGTAGTTTTTTAGTTGTAACTTTTTCTGTTCAGCAACTGGTCACACAACTTGTTAAAGTGGCCAGTTTCATTTCTCAATAAATACAATGACTAATTATACAATGACTAACTAACATATAGTATATGTTTATTTACTATGAGAAATAAAATTCATTTATTCATTTATTCAAATGATGAGAGAAAATTTTGTCAACTTTGAGCAGGCATATATTATATAGTTTGCAAAATATTGGATATCATTATTAGTTTAATTCTTATAAGTTTATTGCTATCATGATTTTAGTTTGGTTTTCTCTTTAATTTTCATATTTTTTCTGATGATTTCTAGAAGTATAATAATCAATATTTGCTCTCCACTGAGGTACAGCATAGTTGTTGTGTTTATAGATTTTCCATGTGTGAATTTCTTCGGGCTGTATAGAAGTGGTCTCGAACCTGAATGTGAGATTAACTACTCGTATTAAGCCTTTATTTGTTCCTTTTGATTTTCGCTTTATCATCAACTTTTCCTCGAACTCCTAATATCCTAAATGCACACTTCTCCTCTTCATATAGTGCACAGTTTTCTTTCTTTAATTTGTTCACATACGCATTCTAATGTCTGCAACAATTTAATTAGGCCCTCTGACAACCTTCACTGTTACAGGTCGTCTTCATGCAATCCCGCCATTCCCTGGATTTAGTCCATACTTCTTCAACACTTGACATTTAGGACTTGCTTGTACATAAAAATATTGTTTTCTCTTTTTGTGGCTGGGAGGCCCATAGTTAAAACTCTGTCTCCTTCAAATCTCGAATAATTGGTTATGGATAACTAATTACTTCTATCCTAAGGTATATTTCCTTTTTAAGTGAACCAGTAATCATATCTCCCAAGCTATCCTCCTTATTCCTATCCTTCATATTTCTTGTTGGAGTGTAAAACCCTTCTTGAAATACCACTTAGAAGTTGGAACACTTTTTTAATTAGAACTTCTTATTCGTTTGTCTCCGTCTTTAAAAATACTGATCAGGAATTTCTTTTAGACAGACAGTTTGAAGAGAATATAATATATTTGTTTGGCATTGGTGAAATGAAATTTATTGGTTAACTTTATTACGTTTTTTACACCCACTTTTAAAAACTATTTTATGTGAGTGATTCTCTACAACAGATTTATTTTCTACAACAGATTTAAATTTTATTTGAATATTATATTTCAATATTAATAATCCACCTTGTAAACTAAAAAAATAACCAAAAAAATGTAAATAAATATCAAAGTGACAGAAGGTAGACATTAAGGTTTTTCTCAAGACAGCTCTTAATTAAAATAAAAAGAGTTTATATAAACCATATGTTTGGTAAAATATACTTCCATTTAAAATACATGGGAACTTTAAAGTCCAGTGGGGCAAAGCACATTGAACTTAGGATTACAAAAATTATTCCATAACCTCTACAGAAAATTCCCTTTAATTTGACACCTCAATCATCAGAATCGGTTCATAAATAAAGGAGTTTTGCTGTACACAAGAAATTCCTTAGCAAATTAGTATAATAGATACTACCAGGTTCCCGCAAATAAGATACAGTTCTTGATTATCCTTCCAATTTCATATTTAACTAGTAGATATACCCGCGGCTTCGCTCGCCGAAAAGATAACATATGTTTGGGTCAATTATACGTTATTTTTAATGTATAATTTTTAAAAATTTACAAATGGACTGATGGTTTAAATAATTTATCCGAAATATACGTTTTTAAGCGCTTAATTACAAACTTAAGTTTGCATCTCCATCTCAGGTTGATAGATATTATGAGAGGGTGAAACGTTTCCTCGAAGAGTTTTCCTTTTTCCTCAAATGGTATGAATTGGCTATCATGTACTAACACTGTCTAATTTTTCAGTTTAGTGTTAAGAATACTGAAATTTCCTAGTTAATCTATCATTTAACCTACAAAGTTGGTTGGTATAAAAGTTTTTTTTCCAAATAGTTTTGATAAAAAGGTATCCACTTCAGGGGTTTGAACTCAGAATAACAACAAAGTAGTTAGTCATAGTAGTATAGTATAGTAGTCATAGTCATAGTAGTTTCATTGCACCAAAAAAGTGACCAAAAAGTTTCCATTTGTGAAAAAAGTGGGGGGGGGGTGGTTTGTTCCCTAAAACTTGTCGGCCAAATTGACAAAAAATAATAATAGCCATATGATGTATAACTGATGTAAATACCGCAAAATTTAAATACCGCAAAGGGCGGATCTATAAGACCTAACATCTGAATTTAGTTGTTCGATCACATTGGAGATTTTGGATCACTTTTTTAGCACCTTGAGGCAAAAATGTACGGTAGCAATAGTATATTTGTTTAAAATATTTTGTTTTTCTCTTTAAAATATTCTAGAGACTTTCTATTGTTATTTTGTAATCATAGCTCTACAAAGTGAAAAGGCAGCCATTTTGATTTTTTCATTTACTACCTCATTTCAGCCTTTCCAGAGAAAACATTTTTAAATCTTTCATTAGTATGCATATAGAACCCATAAAAAATATTTGAGCCAAGATTCATGGCCCACATTGTTTTAGAAAATAAGATTTGAAAACTAAAAATGGCCGCCATTTTGATTTGTATAATATACCTTGTTTTAGATTTTGAGATTATATATTTTTAAATCAGTTAGTTCTTAGCAGCACGCATCTAGAGTCTATAATGATTAATTGTGCCACGTTTCAAGGCCAAAAGCCTTATAGTTTTTGAGAAACTGTGAACAGTGAGTGAGTCAGTCAGCCAATCAGTCAGTCAGTCAGTCAGTCAACCGTTTTGGCTTTTATATATACAGATAGACAACAAACTGCTCTGTGATTTAAACAAATTATTAAAAACTGATTGGCTATTTTCCTTCATATTATATACATACCTTATTTTGGAGTCTTTTGATGACAATATTGTGTTTGTAGTTAAGCATAAAAACTTCAAGAAAACATTAGCTTTTTCTCATAGTAACTTAAACAAAAAATTTAAATTGATATAATATAGCTTAAGAACCAATCTGCTTGTAATAACTGTAGACATTATTTTAAACCATTTGAGGCGTCAACTTCAACTTTTTTTAACCTCAACTGCCCGTTGCCATGAGCCAATTGGCCTGGGCAGCGAGGCACCGAGGCGGTAGTAGTCAACAGGCTATCCAGCCAGAGGTGACCGCTCATGATGGAACAGAAGTCGCCCGCGGCTGAGATCGAGCCAGCGTAGTGATTACAGAGAAACTAATGGATATTCTCTCTATTTTCCATGTGGTGATATCAGCGAAAAGAAGAGTAAGTACATTCTTCATCGGTTGCTGGGTGACATTAAATAGCCCCACCTCACCAGATTATGGACCTATGTAAACATTATTTTGTTGTCCGAGTGCAGCTGCGAGGAGATTGCACGTGTGGACCAAAATATTTAGGTTTCAAAATTGGTAATGTGCTGAGCTGGTCTACTCACGTATAAAATTCACAAGTTAACTTGGGCTTTATCGCAGCCGAGCTTTGCGCAGACCCTATATCAGGTCACTGCAGGAGGCGTACTTCGCTTGCGTCCAACCCGGTCTACAGTAGGGCGTCCTGGCGCGGTAAGGGCGAGTTCCAACATTTTTTTACCATTGGCGATTAAATAACGTACAATTATCATAGATGCATAAAAACTGTCAAATATCCCACTCTTGACTCGTTTAATTGATGTAAAGTATTAATTAGACCTGCGGCAAATATGTCTGAAATCGCTTTTAATTTGTTTAGAAAAATACAACATTTTAATCAGGAAATTATATTTTTAAAGTTTTACGCAAAATATCTCAAATATTGGTCTTTATTTACCCAGATTACCAAGCTCTTGGCATAACGAACCCCTCTTACCTTGCTCACATCATGTGTCGTACAATTCCTTTGAGAGTCGAGCCGGCAGAAGGCGAGAGCGAGGTTGGGTTTAAGTTTAAACGCCGTGCGTTTGTCAACATTTACGTAATGTTGTTGTAATATTTTGTGCTATTCAATATTTTGTTGCTAAAATTTCCAAGTATTAAGATCACGTAGTTGACAGTTTCTGCATCGAGTGATTACTCACGGCAAATTTTAGGTTTATTGAATTCTCCAACTCCGAAGGGCGTGAGATCAAAAATTATTTTCCGATTAATTTTCATATTTAAATTCAATGATTTTAGTTGTTTAGTCGATGAAAATCAGGCAATGAATACATAAACTATCCTATAATTATTCATATAGGACCGTATTATACATAATTATACATATTACGCATTCATTGAATCATAGATGACCACCACCTAAACAATTATTTGGTTGGTTCTGAAATCTACCTGCTGACGCGTGGAGCAAAAGGAATGTTTCGAAAATGCCCCTTAACATTAAAGCAAAAGGGATACAACCGGGCTCCCAACGTCAGAAGTCAACCTGCGGCCGCCGCGCCCTGGGCCCACTCCGCCCCAACAGCAACGGGCTCGACGGGGTCGTGGACGAAACGCACGCCAATGGTGAGTGGTTTTCCGTTAACTTTGTGGCCTTTCAAACCGTATCTGTTTCGCTAATTTTTCTGCCCTTTTGGCCTTTTCTTCGATCCGTCTTTATAAGCAATTTAGGTTTTTGACCTTACGCTCCTAAATTTGCCTTGATTGTTTTCGACGCCGTTCTTTTTGGCCCTGTTCGGTTTGAATGTTTTGTTTCTTACTGTAACGAGTCCTTCCGGCAACTTTTGCCCTGTGTTGCCCGGCCACATCCTCCTTTGTTGGGCTAAGCAAATTCTATGTACCTTACCGTTTGTGCCCTTTCAGTTACGGTGTTCCTTTTACGACCCTCTTGGCACTGAGAGGCCGTAAATGTATTCTGAAAGTTTTTGAATAAAACTGCGGATGGCACAGGACCTTCTGTCCTGCAGGCCGCCCGCCCACACCCTCGACCTCCGCTAGAGTAGCTTTTGGATTTCGGCCCCGACACAGCGGAGCGGCTACATAACACCTCCTACTCTAAATCCATTGTTCTTTCTTTCTAGATGAATTCTTTAACCTCGACATTCCTATAGAATTTTTGATAAAACTATTTCTCTGCGCGTTTTATAATTATTTATCACAAGTACTATACAAATAAATCATCTTTTTTCTTATATTTAAGTATTACGCCGTTCATTTCCAAGCACAAGCAATTTTGATTGTGTAAGATTTAAGTTTCACGCAAATGCTTTCTAAAAATAAATTTTATCATAAAATTGAATTTAAAACAGTGATTATTGATGTTGTCGCTTTAGTGATTGTCCGTCGTTTCATGGCTACGTTTTCTCGTATGAATCGCGCGCACTCTGGCCTCGGATTAGAGACTGATTAAACTGCTACATCCTTATTTAAATTCTTATAATAATAAGGTTGTGTATATACCTACAATACAATAGTATATTTCGCACCTATGGCCGAAATAGTATATTATGTTATTTGGCTGGAAAATAAAATTTTGCCGGACAAGCATGAGAGTTCCCGCGCGCGAGCGAAAGCGAGTGCAGGATTTTCATGCGAGTACGGCAAAACTTTCCGGCCGTGTAACGTACGATACTTTTCATCATACTACTCAGGAAAAAACATACTTTCTTTCAATCATAACGTACTCCTTGCATAAACCAATACGTTTCTCAGGACTTCAAACCTAACCTATAACTGACAGAACAAACTGCTGCCAGTGCTGCACTACATTCCTCTAACGCTACAAATTATCCAATAAACGTCGCGTCGGTTTGCTGAAAATCAGCTGATCGTTTACTATCCGTTTTTCGACCTAGGACGGCAATAATGAGTAACCTTCGAGCCTACAAAAAGGAACTGAAAACAGATGTTTCTGTGTCAGTATGATGAAATAGTATATTACGTTACTAGGCCGGGAAGTACTGTTTTGCCGGACGAGCATGACAGTTCCCGCGCGAGCGAAAGCGAGTGCGGGATTTTCATTCGAGTACGGCAAAACTTCCCGGCCGTGTAACGTACGATATTTTTCATCGTACTACGCAGAAAAAACATACCTTCAATCATAAAGTAACCCTTGCATAAACATACGTTTCTCAAGCCTTCAAACCTAACCTATAACAAACAGGACAAACATTTGCTACGGATGCAGTGCTACCACTACATAGACTACATTCCTCTTAAAAGTAACCAATAAACAAGCATTAAACGTCGGTTATTTGCTGCAAGTCAGCTGATGAGCTGATTGTTTACTTCCGTTCTTTCCGGCCTAGGTCTGATAAGAGTTTATCCGGCCTAGGCCGGCTATGGATAACTTTCGAGCCAACAAAAAGGAACTGAAAACAGATGTTTCTGTGTTAGTATGATGAAAATGTAATTTTGCGACCTTGAGATCGTGTTGTTTTCCCGTAAAAATATCAAGAGCTGCAGAACCCTTTCGGCCGAGGCATTAACGCTATTTTTCACCATTATATACAATGAAATAAGACCAGTTCCCCAGTAAACAAAACAAATCGTCTATTATACTTGCCTAGTTGCTTTCAATGGAAAAGTCATACATCTTTGCTAATCAACAACTACATTAAAATTTGGTTTTCTACCAGTCTGCCGTTTGTTAATATCTAAGATGATGTGATGTTTAAACTTTGTTTCAAGAAAATAAATGACTAGCTCACTTTACGACTCTAGGATGGAAAAAATCTGTTTTTGGCCTCCATGTGACTTTTGTAAAGCAAGTTATTACGCCGCAGTGTGGTGAAACATTATTTCATGCGTATACTTTTATAGTGGGAAACTGTCTTATTTACCTAACTTTTAAACTCTTTACTTTGTAATGTCAACGGTTTGCTCTCCATAGTTAGTTATCGATACGAAATATTATGCTGCAGGTTTAGTAATTCATATAACATGAAGTAACCCAAAATATTAAATGTAACACATTATTTGTTAATATGCTCCTTTTTCACAGCTGTTAACTCCAGCTATTTACTTAACTAATTACTTACTAGTATTTACTTTTAAGAATGAACTGTGTCTATTTCAGAAGTGCGGTGTAAATATACTCATGAAGACGGAAATAGCTGGGGCTCGGCAGGGGGTCTTCTATCCAGGAAACTGTGAACTAGCTCGGTTTGTCAAACCGTAAAAAGCTTCTCGATAAATACGGTATGTTCCACTGCTAACATTACTTTAAAACTAACCTTTTTCTATGTAGGATAGCCAAAAAGGAAAGGAAGAAAAGTAAAAAGTTTTCCCACTCAATTTAAAACTAATATGCATTTTTTTTAATATTTTATTAGTGCTTAATGTAAATTCACTCAAACCTTTGGAAAACGAGCACTAAGTTTTATTTTAATCCTAAGTCAGTGGTGAGAGAAAAACGTATCTTGAAGATTTTGGAAGGAAACAATAAGCAATGCATCACGGGGGGAGGGAAGGAAGCAGGGTGTTAGGCTCAAGTGCAAACAGGGGATGCGCTTTAATCTAGGAAGGGCGGTTTGGGCATAGCCATCTTGGGGTGAACTCGCCAATCTTGACTGTGTGAGTCAGGACTATATGTGTGAGTCTTATATTAACTCAAAAGTTAGTTGTACAATCTTTAACAACCTTATATGTACAATTAATTCCCTTACATTATTTTAAGAATTATTAAATTAAAAAGAAAAAAATTTCGAAGTAAAAAATAAATTCTAAGTTCCAAGAGGTTTGTATTGCATTATGCTAAACACAAATCAAACATTAAGAAA
The DNA here is from genome assembly GCA_035578135.1 of Flexamia atlantica. Classification (NCBI taxonomy): domain Eukaryota; kingdom Metazoa; phylum Arthropoda; class Insecta; order Hemiptera; family Cicadellidae; genus Flexamia; species Flexamia atlantica. The sequence continues at coordinate 31,799,501 of JAQJVK010000004.1, read as the reverse complement.
TAAGGTTGTGCCTTAAACTTTAGCGATCATTCAGTTATTCAGTTTGAACAATGTACATGAGTTAATGAATTGGCTGTACAATTTGTCAGCTTCCCATACAAAATGTTTCATAAACGATTTATTTGACATGGATCTGAAATAGAATAATCAAGTTTCTTGTATATTTTCCCGTAAGACAAATGTTAAAGCTTAATTTTCAGTCACTTCCTATTATACGACTATTGTGAATAGTCAAAACACTAATCTAATACAATGGATAAGGTTTTTTCTACAGTATTTCATAACTGTAGTTGCTTTCCAATTATCCTGAACATTATTAACATGAAATTATCAAATAAAATGTAAGGAAATATAATGATGTTTTAATACCGAATATTATTTTATCTTATTATGCATTTTAACACACAATCTCTGATAATGTTTTTTGGACACGACCCAATTTAATTAACTAACGCTCTTTAATTCGATAGAATTTTAGTTTAAATTGCTCATGTCCTTCAATTATCTTTACCTAAAAAACGATAACACCTACGTCTTAGGGATGAAGAACCTAAGTAATGTAGTATTGAAGAACCTTTTAAGCATAAATCTTTTTATTTTCTGTGAGAATATTAAGGTAAAAAATCTCAGGTAAGCTTCTTTAAGTTTGTTAAAAGACGATGTGAGAGTAATTATAGGCGTTCTTCAAGTTTTATAAACCCGTAATACTACTTAATACTCAGAGCATTAGCGCGGATCAAACATTAATACTTTGTTTATTGGACGCTTCTAAGTTTTCTTTGTTTAAGACTGATTAAACAAAAAAGAAGTATAGAGAAGTATCGTTGTTATTAAGATTGATTTAAATCACAATTTATGGACCCAATTAGTGAATAAAATGTCTCTTCTGGGGGTAGTTTTATGAAATTTATCTTAATACGCATTTAAATGGCAAAAAAACAATACAATAATGTTGAATTTAAAAGCGACAAACCGACAATGACATTTAACTTGACAATTACTTGGAACCAGAACAGTTATGTAATATCCTAATGTAAGTACAACTCGCTGATGTCCGTCCTCCTCCCCAACCCTGTATTTTGGGGCAGTTTAACAGCTGACAAATCGCACCGCTATTATCCGTCAGTAATGGACAAATTATTGTTGTATCTTTGTTGGCTTCGACATTGTCTATCTGGTTGACAAATTCCCCCATTACTGTAACAATATCGCTGCGGCATTGAATTTCCACTCGTCTGTAAGCTGTTGGATTATTGTTAGATTGAATTACCCTTTTCGATTTATTTTATAAGGTTCCAGTTCAAATCTAACTTTTCCTTCCTAAATTGATTGATTATGTCATTGCATTTATAAGGAATTGGAGTTGTTTTCGACTTTAATTCAATTGTTAACTTCAGTAAAAATTTTCAAGATTTTTTCAGATACTGACAATTATTTTGCCTCTTAGTTACAATTTGATATTTTCTGTTATTCAATTGTTACTACATTAATATATTTAAAGTTTTTTTCAGATAATGATAGTTATTTTGCCTCTTAGCTACGATTTGATATTTTCTTTATCCTAGTTGATGTTTTATTTAAAATTTATACCAACAGTTCTAGAGGTGTAAGTTGAGATGTTTTAAAATTTAATTTAGATGATACAATTATTTTATACTTATAATTTAGTCTTACCTAACGATCCAAAGTATATTTCGCAGGGAGACTAAGGTTTCAGCATCGTAATGGTATCTTAAGTCCCATTTATTCAAGGTCATGCTACAAACTAGAAAAAATGGGATATAAACTAACTCTACTGTGCTAAAACCTAGGTCTCTCTATGAAATTAACATTGGACTGTAAGGTAAGACTAAATAATAAATAATGATATTTAACGAATCGGAGGCTTCTATTAATGATGACATTTTTATTATTAGACTAATTAATTCAGGAAGATAACTGAAGCTAATTCATCCCCAACTAGTAGACCTTCTTGTCCGAAGTGACACTTCGACTATACGGAATGCGGTCTTCCGTTGTTCCGTAAACAACCTGCGAGCGACTTATTCCCGGAGAGGAAGTCCCAAACAGATTCGTAAACCTGGGCCAGCGGTGACGTCACAGGAAACCGGGTCGGGGATCAGGATATCCGCTCCTGTCCCAAATTGGCACCAAATTTGAAAATCGTTGACGAACAAAAGTGCTACTGTGGTACAACACAATCAGTTTTACAGTATCTTATTGGTAAATTATAGGCATAAACCTCTCAACTTTCACAGACTTTAACATCAGAGTCTCTAGCACAGTATTTCTGAGTTTTGTTTTAGAATAGAATCTGTTAATGATGGTGTCAGTAGCAAAAACTTACCATGTATCAAATTGTTTCATGAGCGGAAATAATAAAAAAAAACTAGAGAAATCTATTGTACTCACTTTAAATTTACTTTTTTCCATTAAACTGCATGATGAATATGAAACAAATACTGTATTTGGTTTCCTGTAATTTCCTGTTGAGCTTATATACTTCATGAACATAGTATCTACTTCAAAGAGTTTAGATTTAATTTTGATAAAACCTATTCTACTCCGTCAGGATAAGACGTGAAACACGTTATCAACATTTCCTATCAGGCGTGTACACATTGATTCACCTAGGTTATGTGTTTCCATAAACCGTAGACTAAAAACCGTTAACTTAGTCTTATACATTTCTTGTAAAAATGTATTGTTAGTTAATAACCTATCTCAAGGCTGAACATATATTTACCTGCAACAATAATTGCGATTTCGTAAAGGAGAATTTAAAATTAGGAACAGAGCTGAACAATGCTGCAACCTTAAAGTTCAAAGCTGTAACTTGCCGACTGACTCAATTTATTCGTTCTGTCCATCGTCCATGGGCGTTAAACTACAAGAGCTTGTCTTATAAAAAGTACTGAATGTTTATTATACCAATTTTTTATAACTTTAAAAAATTGTCATTCCAATTATTTTTATTACACTGATTATTACTACACTCACACGTAACTAGATAATAATAAATAGTACGTTGTATGTACTGTACTTTTATCAGGAAATTTAATTTAAAAATTATAACATAAGTAGGTACAGATAAAAATCAGAATCTTTTGGAATATACTTGAACAACAGATTTCACCGTTCTCAAAACACTGACTGAGCTCTGGCGAGCCAGTCATGATTAGCATTTAGAGACCATTAAATTATGGCTTTGAACCCTCGAGAGTCCCATTATTATGTTTTAACCTGCTTTCGTCGAACAATTTACTATCCTCGATCTTTTCCTAGCGATTTATTCAACTAATTTCGACTCCTTAGGCAAGTGTCTCTCTGTAATTTATAAGGATAATTCAATAAACACTTCCAATTATATTGTGTTTGTCTTTGAGGAAGTCGTGAATTGAATTTTATTTAAATAACCGGTTTCAAACGGGTCTTCAGATCACAGAAATTAGTAATTAATACCATAGTTTGTAAATCAACGGAACCGATAATTGAAGTTCTTAGACCTGTGAAATTCACAGCCCTGTCTTTGCTCTGATGAAATATATGTAAATCAAAGGCCTCAGGCCTCATCAGTGGTTATGACAATGTACAAAAATTGTCGTAGGGCATCTCATCTGTGACGATTATGAATATGTTGCAGTACATTTCACTGTATTGCCGCATTATATGCTCCCTTAATAAACCTTGAGAGTTAAAAAGTTGCTCAATAAGCTGCACACTTTAATTGTCATCGATGCATAGAGAGTTTAAATTATTTACAAATATGTTCACCATGTTTGGTTCAAATTAATGATCCTGATCCTAAGAACTCAGAAAAATAAAAGTTTTTTCAGAAAGAAATTAACAAAGGACCAGAAAAAAATTATATCAACCTGAAAAGCACAGAACATAAAAAATCTGCTTTGTTTTGATTCATACATTTGATTTATCTAGAAGCTAGCTAATTAAGAAGATAATGTGTACTACAATAAAGAACGATTTTCCAATGTGTGAAAAAGGGCTTTAGAGCCAAAAAGCTTCTCGTTAAGTAATATTTTTAAACTATAAAGGTCTGAAATATTTTTACAAAGAATTAATTATAGGCTAAAAATTACTTGTCACAAAACATCACATTTTCATTTAATTTACCAATTTATTGCAAATATTTACCATTATAAATCATGTAACATGGGTTCTGCGGGAATAAGTGTTACACAACCTTTGCTATTTTTTTGACAAAGCACCTCCCTTTTTTCTCTCTATTTACTGAACGGAACGAATAAGAAGATATCTTGACCTTTTTAAGAGCCATAAATCAAAGTGGGTTCCCTTTGGAAGGGTTGACTAGCATATCAATCAGCCGGCGACAAGGGCAGCGAATGTCGCCCTGGGGGAGGTCGATTTTTATGGCCAATATGTATCACAGCTCCTCTCCATGACCGAGGGTGTGAGAGGGTTAAACGTTTCTTAGAACCTATTGTTGAAGTCCTTGACAATTTGTCGTGTCACAATTTAAAATACATGAAAATGTTTAACTTTGCCGCAAGTCAGTGAAAGGTAAACTTGGTTGCGTTAAACATTATTTCGATCTTACGAGCAAAATATATTTTATAAACAAGTGTTTAAGATCCCTACGTTTATAGAATTATTTAATGGAAATTAATTTAACTAATGGCCTGCTAATAATTTAATAAATTCATTGTTGATTTGATATGGAGTCATAATAAATCTATGACTCTTTTCAATGAGCATTGGTAACATTCATTCTATAAAGTCTACATTAATACTGTGAATAGTTTGTTTCTATTTAAATACTTTATTTCGTCGGCCTGTTAACCAATCCACTTCATAAATGTAACCTGTTATTCCGGTTTTGATATTTTTCTTCCTTTTACTGTTTTAGTTCAAATGAATGAAAATTATAAACCCAACGTGAGTGTTTATATTTTTATTATTTTTGGCCGCTTTTATGTATTTTTCCTATATTTTGTACTGTAATTTGAGCAAAGTATAAAACAAAAACTGCTGGTACATAAATTTCTTTTAAGTTCCTTGTAATGAACTTGCACAACCCACGACCGCCCAAACGAGAGATTTCCCAGTTTTCAACAGTTCACAGTTTATCCAAGCGTAGTTCAAGACTAAGCAAGAGTGTTTCGGTCAGTTGTTGTTGTTAACTCGACTGCTGATGGATCCGGCGGTGCGAGATGTCTCTAGTCAGACCACAGAGAAACTGTTTGAAGATGGAGAATCACATTGCGAAAAATATCCTTTGACATTATATGTTTGAGCAGGTTCCTTAAAAACAATGTTAATCAACGTTATTGATTTTGGGATCAGAATAAATTCCCATAAATGGCCAAACCAAATTGTTGTTTTGTCAGGCTAGAAAACAAGAGAAAAAAATGCGGAATTAGCTGTGGGAAGTTGAAAATATAAGGCATATGGTAACAAAACGTAATTTTAAAATAAATAACTATCTTAGGAGAAAGCATTATATTCCTAAGTTCTTAAATAAATACCTTCCTGTTTACAATGCACTCAGTGGTTTATTCAGTATGCAATACAGTTACAGTATATAAGAGTATTAGAATGGTAATACTCACAGAGTTTCTCTGCTGGTCTGCCAAAAACGCTCGCTAGGAAAATATTGGTATTTAATGAATTTTCATAATAAAATATAGATTTGCATTTAAAATAATAAAACTCAAAGAAAAAATTTTCAATTCGGAAAAAAGACAGTTTTTATTGATAATACTGTAGCCTATTTGTACCAAAACATATAAAGAAAGAAAATTTTCTCGTCCAGGATTTGATCTGTAACTGCTGCCCACAAAATGTACAGCGTAACAAGTAGACCTTGGAGACATTTTGAGACCAACATTGAACAATTATAGATATTGTCTTGTGGCCAATGTTGGAAATAATACTTACCTATACGCTTTTAGTTTTATCATCGGCTGCTTACTAGATCTAACAAAGAAGAAAGGACATTTATTTGTTCGTAATTGTTCCGTTTTTCATAAAACAGTATTTATCCATTGCAGGATCCTGAAAAGACAACAACAAAGCGTCAGTAATGCCGGTGCCAGTAAGGAATGTGCGCAATGCAGTGTATAAAGCGCGGGCGGAATGACAAATGTGCAGCGGCCGGGCGGCGATTTGTGAAATCAGATATCGCACCGGATCGTTCTGGATCACCATTTTTATTTCGAAAAAATTAAGCTAAACATTATTCATTGTCATCAGTGTTTACAAAGAAATCAGCGGACATTTTATGGATCGGTGTTAATTTTTATATCATGTATATTTATTATTATTAAAAGGTATTCTTGTTGAACCAAATTTATCCTTTAATCGTCATATTATATCTTCAGTAAATAAAGCTTATAGTATCTTGGGTTTTATCTCTCGAGTATCTCATTATTTTAACGATATAAATACTATCAAGTTGCTTTACATGTCTCTGGTTCGATCAAGACTGGAATTTGGTTCCATTATTTGGTCTCCCAATTCATTTTTGTACGTAAATATGATTGAAAAAGTGCAAAAGCGATTTCTTAGAATCCTTTATTATAAGTTTGTTGGTATTCCTAATCATCCAATTTGATTTATTAGGCACTAGAAGAACCCGTGGCTTCGCTCACGATTAAAATTATACATACACTATCACCCATGAATTATATAGTTTGGCTTTCCCATTTATTTTTCTTATTGTAAAATCTAATGTATGTAATGTATCTACTTCTTTGAACATATCAAATGTACTTCCATAAAGCAAAAGTTTTTAGAAATTCGCTCTTAGTACGAAGGTCTGCTACGACGGGGGTATTATATTCCTGCATAAACTGCCTGTACATAAAAAAATGTGACCATATCCAACGCCCCACCGACAAAGCCCCAAATGGTGTTGCTGCCCTGGGTAGACTCATGCCCAATATCGGTGGTCCTTCCTCTTGCAAGTGCGTTTTGCTTGTGTCGGCTGTCCAGTCGATCGTGCCATCAGGTGAAGAGGATTGCGCTCACACACTCAAAAGGCCAATTTACAGAGACGAACGCCGAGAAGCATTTAATGGTCGTTTCCACGGTACCTGAGCTTGCCCTGATGATGATCATGGGGCACAATATAAGGAACGGCACCCTTGGCTTTTTCGACGGCACTTTGAATCTGCTCGCATATGTTACCCTTAATTAAAACTTTATTATGCACCCCCGTCGCAGCAGACCTGCGTATTAGAAATCCTATTTATTTCCTTCATGAAGGCATACGTGTTAGAGGAACCATAGAACATGACTTGAAATTTTATTCACTGTAAAAGATCATTTTCTTAAGGTTTTAGGGTCTACCTTGAACAAAAAATTACAATGACACTCCAGCAATTATTAAAAAGTGCTGTCTTACGTTTTTAGACTCTATATTGAGCAAAACGTTTGAATGAGCCGTCCCGGCAATTTTTTTAAAGTGTTGTAGGTAAAATTAATTCTTTACAGTAGCACACTCTTCCTCTTTAAATAGCAGTTAGTTGTCATAAAAAAGTCCTTCAAGTATAAGTGGTCAGTGATCACTGGAGTCCTTCAGTAATCAGTTATTTATTTTATGTTATACTACATATTATCAGCATTTTATATAGTGTATTGCACTTTGAAAAAATGCAAAAGTCTAATTCATTGACCACCTGGCACCAAGTTACAAATCTTCATTTTAACAAAAATACAGTTAAATAGCAGAAAGAAATACCATTAATTTACATCACCTGTTTTAAATTTTACTTTCATATGTTTTGTTAGTAAACAAATCTAACTCAAATTATTTCAAAATCCCTGACATGGGTACCTTTAAGACGGTCCCAGGGCTAAGCCCTGAAAGTTATCACGAAATTGAAGGTGTATAAACCTACTCTATGAAATTCTACATGTATGTACCAAGTTTCGTGGCCATCGGTCCAGCGGGTTTTGTGTTTATCCCTGCCAAATAAATAAATAAATATATATATATACCAACATCCTCTTTTATACTTATAGATAGATAAGGAAATGTTGGAAATGTTTGGGTTTCAATCGCTGGAGATAAGGAGGAAGGTAGCGTTGTTGTGTTATCTGCGTGATGTGGTGGCTGGGGACGAGACGACCCTGTGACCTTGGCCGGAGTATCGTGGCTTGTGCCGCGGTACGGCGGTCGGGTTAGCCGGGCGATCTACCAGTCCTTTTATAGAACATCTGCTCATGCAAATTCACCCTTAAATGAGTCTGTCCGTCTGTACAATTCTTTGCATAACAATTTAGATTTTTCAATGAGTCGATCAAAATTCAAAAAATTGTGTCAGCAGCTTTTGAGCCAATAAATTTAGTAATATTTGCAATTCTCTCTGCTCTTAAAGTTTGTCTTTTTTGTTCTCAACTTTTGATTTTATTTTTTTAATGAATGCATTGTAGATAAAGCTTATTTATTTTTTTTAGTCCAAGGTTAAATATGTTAATACAAATATTTGGTCATGTTTTTCTCTAAAAAATATATCAAGCTCCCCCTATAATTGGGCAGATGTGCCTGTTGGGGAAGCCTTTGCAGGTCATAGGTTTTTATAATATCATGCAAAATTTTATTTTGTTTTTACCAGTTGTTTTAAGTTATTTTATGTAAATGGAATTTAGTTTTGTTACATTATTTATAAAGTTGCATGTTATGTATTTTATTATGTATGTATACCTGCAATAAATCATTTATTTATTTATTATTATTATTTATTATTTACGGAGGCTGTTTTCAAACAATAATGGATGAGCTAGTACACTTCAATATCGAGCCTTTTCGTGCCGTGTTTACACTTCTCTAAGTATTACAAAATACTCGAAAGTTCAAGTTGAGTTATTACTATCTCCGTGTACCTACATTCATGGTCTAATTTTACGGCAACTCCATGCTATATGCCCCATGATATGCCCGCTATCTTAAAATCTTTTTATAGTTTGAATTACAGTGGTTTTGGGTTACTAAAAAAAATTATATCACGTCATACCTTACCAGAATTTGAGATTTTTACTTAACTCATTCTCAATGAAACTGACTTAATTTTTTATTTCTGAAACTATTAAAATACATAACAAAACTATTTTTTTTATTTGTATTTGTTATTACAAAGCACATAAGTGCAAGTGTGGCTGGGTGTGTTACTTAATCAGGCTAATATTTTAATTAAATACCGAACAGGCATGCATTGAGGCATGCAAAAGGTGGCCTAAATTATCGTCGCTTCATTTAAAATCACAGATTTGCTTTTACCTCAGGAACAATTCCAAGTTGCATTAGTTAAAAATGTTACATTGTATTTGATTAGTAATTTTATGATTATTTTACTTTTATCGAAAGTAATATAATCATAATTTAAAGTTTTCATTTAAGTTTTTACTTTTTTTTTATTTATGAAGAGGTATGATAAGTTCTACTCGACAAACTACTTGACTCGAAAACAGCTTGAAGCTCGCGGGTACTTTTTAAAGACTCGACCGAAAAAAATCCCTACTCGCACACCTCTAGAAATAGTAAAAAATATATTTCCGTTTGTTTGGATTTAATTATTTAAATTGAAATTTACTTATGTATTTCAATTAAGGTAAAAATTATCCATTGTCATCAGTATTTACAGAGTCAGAGGATATTTTATGGATCGGTGTTAGTTTGTTATATCAAGAATATTTACGGAGGCTGTTTCCAAATAACAATGTAAAAATTAGGAATGAGCTAGTACTTCAATTTTGAGCTTTTTGTCGAGTTACCACTTCTCGACTTGACTCTAAGTTGCAAAACACTCGAAAGTTCGAGTCGAGTTATTACTACCTCCGTTTACCTACATCGGTACACATATGGTTTAATTTTACGGCCAATTACCCCCCAAATATCCCCAAGGTGGTACGGCCAAATATCCCCTCTATCTTGAAATTTTTGTCGATTAGTTTGAATAATAGTGTTTTGGGCTTATTAATTTAAACAAATTTTGATCACTTAATTCCTTACTAGAATTTGAGATTTTTACTTAACTAATCCTCATTATTTTGAGACTGATTTCATTTATGTTCTGAAACTATGAAATATATTACAAAACTCAATTTTTTATTTGTATATGTTGTTATAAAGCACACAATTGAAGCTGGGTGTGTAACCTAATCAAGCTAATACTTTAGTTAAATATCGAACTCTACTAATGCATACAAAAGATGGCCTAAATTATCGTCACTTCATTCAAATCGTAGATTTAATTTTCCCCAAGAACACATTTAAGTTTCATAAGAAAAGTTGTTTTCAGTTAGCTTCATTAAACATTGTACTTAGTATGTTTTAGCACTTGATATTTATCATCTAAATAATCATGTAGATGATAAATATCAACTTCATCTTCTATTCTACAAAACAACTCGACTCAAAGAGCTTGAAATTACTACTCGCACACCCCTAGAAAAGCAAAAATTATATTTCCGTTTGCTTGAATTCAATAATTGAAATCGATCAATGTATATCTGATTGAAATTCATAATGTTATACAGTAGATGTTTTTAAACATTAGACCACAGACTTAAGAGTAATAATTCGAGAAGTTCACTGTCGGTTGAACACCCATAGTACTGTTTAGTAAAAAGTACTTGACCTTGTACGAAAAGCGTACAAGTTGTGCAGCGGCTATACAAGACTAACTAAGACTATATAGATTATTCGTTAAAATCAAGTACTTGAGTATTAGAGACCGGTTGTTAACGTCTGAAAACATTATCTGGATATTGAGAATGCTCGCTATAAAAAAGGTTAAAAAATGTTTACTAGCTTGATAAACTTTTGGTAGATGTAGTACACTAAAATAAATAAATAACACAAAGTTCTGAACGGAATATTGCTGTATTTTTACGTAACTTGTACCTTCCCTGTTAAACTTGAACTACTGATTCCTTCATATTTTTATGTTGTCAAAACTAATAATCAAATTATTTTCCCTCTTAATCCTATAAGGATATTTTACCCCGGAAAATAAAACTCCATATTTAGTATATAGTCTTTAAAATATGAGTCCGTTCATTATATAGAACCACGAGCTGGCTAGGTCATGATCTTTAGGGGTGCCAGCTCTCATAAAATATTATAAGGCATGATGAAATGAAAAACTTAAACTCCTATTTTATTCTCCATTCAAAGAAGCTTTATGTTATTTAATCTAACAAAAAACGTTTATAATTTAAGTAGGCCAATCAAATTATTAAAATGTACCAATCCAGTTGTATTATTATTACAACTGGCTATACAAATGGCTACAATATTATTATTGATAATCGCTTGAAAACAATTTGAGAGCCCATAAAATAAATTCTGTGTTATCAAAGAAGATGGTTCGATAGCCTATTTTAACTTGAAAGACGTTTCTTATTGTATTTCTTGCTTAGAAAAGAAAACAGATTTTAAAATGTACATGGCCAATTTAACTTACTGACATTGTTTTAATAAAAAAAAACTTTAACGACTGCAAAATTTGAAACCATAAAGACTATATAGAATGGAAATTAAATAAGTCAACCCCAACATAACTGTATAAAAAAACTTTTTATGAAAGGTTACATTACGCTAGAAAACATTTGCTTCCCTCCCTGCCGAAAAATCCACCGAAAACCGGAGGAGCCGGGGACTCCCTGGCGTTCTCAGAAATCCGCCCATGTGAGAACTTGAATGAACTCGCAACATTTTTTACTTCAATTGGAAAGCGGTGCCGTGAAGATTGAGTGTGTGGGATCTTCCCATAACCCAACCCCTCATAAACAGAGAGTGTCAACGGGACGGCGGCGGCGCCGCGCGGCGGGCGTGAACGTCACAGTTGGTGAAAGCGTGAAAATTTCGGGAACGGGACGACTGCTACTAATTTTTGGTCTCTCTGTCCATGGCACTACTGCTCCGATCATTAGAGCGGATTAATTAGGGTCAACTCGCTTGGTTCGAAATGGCACTACTGTTCCAACCGCCCGGACAGGTAGTCGCGGTGTACATAGAGGGAAATCGGGAATTTAAATTCCCCGTCACTTCTGCTTGACTGTTATGCCTCCTATAAATTAACAATTGCTTTATGAGTTGTCAAGTTGGTTAACGGAATAACAACAAAATGTAAACAAATTCATTCACGAGTTTTATTGGAGTAATGAGCAAAAACTAAACCCAGATATTTTCTGATTGAATTTATACCAATATGCGATCTCTAGTATAACATATCATACAATTTAAGGTAAAAAGTAATTTCAGTTCAAAGCCAAGCATAGTTCAAGGAAAATAACATTTTTCTTAAGGGACTTAAACTGTATATGGCGGGTAGTACAGCAGGCTCTTAATGGCTTATTAAGTAAAGAATGAAAGCAATACCCTTGAATTTTATTATTGATTCAGGGATAAATTTATCAATATTTCTTGACTTATTTCTTCCTGAAAATTAGCTCATAAGACTCATGAGAATTTTGCGTCTAAATTTGACCTACTATAGATCACTTAAAAGCATGAAATACATTTCCAACTCCATTGTACTTAGGAACAAATTGTGGTACAGTTATTCATTAATACGAAGAACATGTGTCAATCAAAGAAAGTAAACTGTTTCCAGTAAAAACGTCCAAAACCCATCAATTGCACTTACAGAGGGAGGAACGGTACATTCCACCAGGTCCACTTAGAAATGCCGAGGCATGCCGAGGGTATTTGAAAATGTTTATTGACCTCCCGGGAAATCCTCACACGGCAAGAAAACTGTTATGTACTTCCGCCCTTCTACGTAGAGTTCAATTACATTCTGGATTGATCATTAGCACCTGAGGTTGAACTTCTTTCTCAATTCATCTGTTAAAGGTGCTGCTATATATACACGTCACGTCGCGTCCATTTTCAAAATGAATGAAACCTGTGTAATCAAATGGAACCGGCTATACATACACGTCACGTCACGGCACGGCCCGACTCGAATGCTCTGATGAGCATACACGGCCGAATCGGCCGAATTTGGACGCGACGCGACGTGACGTGACGTGACGTGTATGTATAGCTTACACCAACGACCACTCGGCCATTTGGCTCTTAGAAACTAGAATATGCGAATCGATGCGAATCGGTGCGAATCGATGCGAATATGTATAGCACCCCCTTAAAAATTTTAGTTTTATTTACAATACTCTAAAAACGATACCAAAAAGCGACTTTTCTACTTGGCTTGCGTTAAATGTTTAATTAATTTGAAAAATACTTGAATAAAAGTCTTATGTCACCCGTTCAACGAACGATTTTCGTATAATAAGACATATTCGTATAGAATAATATTAGGTTATAATTTAACGAACAGCCGTTATTGATTTACTAGAACTAATTTAAAAAGTCAACGGCATCAATGAACATTGACCCTGTATATTTCAATGGTCGGTCAAAATGGATTTGAGCACAGGGGGTACGATTCCGGGGGGGGGGTACAAATCCGGGGTAGGTACATAAATATATAGGTGAATAAATACCGGGGGCCAAGAGTCAGTAAATCCTTCATAAAGTAGTTTTTTTACATAGGAGTGAATGTGCAAATATTTAGCCGTTCCGGGACTTTTTTACACACTGTATACAGGGTGTTCAAAAATGTGGGGCAATAATTTACGTAGTGATTCCTTGGGTCAAAATAAGCAAAAAAGTTTATATAAACATAGGTCCTAAAGTGCTTCGTTTTCTGTATGTGTGTCAGTTTATGATTATATTTAATCATATCTCACGAAGCCCTTAATGTATAAACTCCAAACTTGGTATATGGATAACCATTAAAAAACTATTTTTGTACGAAGTATCAAATTTCTACTTTGTACCATTTCAAAATGGCGACTATTTTTTGTTTTCAAAGCTAAATAACTTAAAAACTATAAATTTTAGAAAAACTATACAAATGACAAAAAGTTGCGAAATTTAATTAATTAACGATGATATTCAGATTATAACAATCGGACCAGTAATAATGGAGAAATTTTAAATTTTCCGAATAAAAACATGCAAATATGAGACATAATGTTCTAAGGAAACATGTTTTTATGTAGAAAAGTTAAAATTTCTCCGTTATTAGTGGTCCGATTATCATAATCTTAATACCAGCATTAATTATATTAAATTCTGCAACTTTTTTGTCACTTGTATAATTTTTCTAAAATTTATGGTTTTTAAGATATTTAGCTATGAATACAAAAAACAGTCGCCATTTTGGAATGGTACAAAGTAGAAATTTGATACTTTTTACAAAAATAGTTCTTAATAGTGGTTACCCATATACCAAGTTTGAAATTTATACGTTAAGTGCTTCGTGAGATATGATTAAATATATGTAAAAATCATAAACAGACACACAGACGGAAAACGAAGCACTTTAGGACCTATGTTTATATAAACGTTTTTGCTTATTTTGACCCAAGGAATCACTACGTAAATTATTGCCCCACATTTTTTTAACACCCTGTATACAGGGTGTCCCGTAACTATCTGGTCAGATGTATATAGCGTTATAGCTTAGGTCAAGACTAACACATTTCACCATAGGAACATGGGTCCCTGGTGCCTAGTTTTCCGTCTGTCTGTCTGTATGTGTTTTTTACAAACAAATTCATAACTACCAAACTGTTTGAGCTACAGCGTTGAGATTTTGCAGAAATGTTTATGTTATTAGGCCCTATCTACGTTTGAAAGTATACCAAAATATCATGGACCGTTTCAAAATGGCGGCGATTTAAATTTGTTGATGCCAAATTTCACGAAAAATGATAATTTAAACAGATAATTGCAAGGTACATAAAAGTAAGACCATTTTACCTAGTTTTCAATGGTACCTTGTTTGTTGAGATTGGATGAAGAATCACTGAGAAATTAGTTTTTTCGTAATGGATGACCACTTTTCCCCATATAAACAATGTTAAAACACGGGGTGTTAAAAATCAAACTTTAACGGCTTATATCCACTTAACTAGCTTTTAATTATCGTCACTTAATTTGAAAATAGGCTTGCTTTTAACTCAGGAACATTTTATTAATAATGAACTCAGGAACACTTTTATAGTATCGATTGTCTTTCAAATATAATTGTCTTATTTTTTAATAACTATCATTTTTGATATACTATCATGATTATGCAAAAGTATAACTATTAACTTATACTCTTCAAAATACTCGATTCGAAAAAAAACTCGGGAATCCACGAGTATTTTCAAAAACTTGACGACTTCACTACTCGCACAACCCTATTACAAACAAAAGGATATTCAATCCGAAATTTTAGGTTTGGGGATCGGAAAATGACATTAATTTGAAAAAAATGCAAATTCATTTAATTATTCTATTTGCTGTCCTTCAAAACAAAAACGTCCAGTTTAAACACCTTTTTATTGTAAACAGCCAAGCGCCAACATGCTCCTCAAAAGGTATAATAACTTTCCTAATTTTGTTAGATCTCCTAAAAGTTCAATAAGCAGCATAGCAGAGGGTCCGCGGGGACAATATAATTCCCGTTTTCCCGTTGTCTGGCTACCTGGCGTCGACTACCTGTCCGGGCGGTAGGAGCAGTAGTGCCATCTCGAACCAAGCAAGTTGACCCTCGTTAATCCCCTCTGATGATAGGAGCAGTCGTGCCATGGCCAGAGAGGCCAAAAATTAGTAGCAGTAGTGCCACAGCCAAAATTTCAGCCCTCGGAACGAACAAAGTGCGAAAACGAAGGGTTCGTGGGTTATAAAAACCTCTCAAGTAAAAAATAGCTAGAACGGTTCAGGTTATTGTGAAAGTAGGATTGTATAATTTATGTGCGTCATACGACCAATATCGTGTCCTGCCCCTGAAATTTGAATTTTGTGCTGACAGACGTACGTAAAGAAAATTCAGGTAATACACTAATGAATAGAAAAATAATTTGCAAAATCCTTAGTACTAAAGGAGTAACATATATTATAAAAAAACAACTAGTCTCCCACTAAACTAGTCCAAGTGCTAAACAATACACAATCGAAAATATTCCCAAGCATCTTCTATTGCTCAATAATATTAAAAAATGGTTTTAATAACTAATAATTATAAATATAAAACGAATTAATCGTCAATATAATCGTCTCAAAAGCAGAAAGGACATGCTGAACCCAGTTACCGAGATAGAAAAGAGATTCTTGGCATTGTAGATAATTTTCCACTAGATTGGGAGTAGGAGCTTAAAAGAATAGTGTTCTTACCATGGCCATAGTCATAGCCACGACATCCTACCATAGGTACCATGGTCAATCTCCTCCGAAAATAAAGTATATAACATTTTTGCTCTGCTCTATCACAACTGAACCTCGACCTCCAGGGATAGGCCTATTCACGTCATGACTGATGCATAGGGACGTTCCGATACTTCCGATACTACTACGAATCGATACTTTTCTGTCGATATTCACAGTATCAGAATCGTATTGAATCATCCGATATTATCGTGGTATCGAAAAAATAGTTTATCTACGACCATTGCAATAAAGCACCAATTATGGTATTACAATAAACATTATAATGATATACATTAAAACACCAAAAACCAAGCAGTACTCTAATGACGACTTTAGAGTACTGGAGTCACTTTAGAGTACTGGTTCTAGACCAATGACAGCTCGGCATTTGACGGAAGTAGTGTCATAATAACAATTACGCAATTCGCACATCAGCTGATTGTTGCATTACGATTCATGTTTGAGTTTACTTATCCCATCAGCTGATTGTTCCACAACGATTCATGGTTCAGTCTGCTTATTTGCCTAACCTCAAATTTTAGTTGACCTATTCCATCATTATTAAAAGTCATGAGTTTTGTTTAACTTCGGGGAAATTTTGTTGTATATTGTTGGTCGTAGATAAAATAGTGTATGCAACGATTGTATTATGCCTTTAAACCACTCGTGAGATATTTAGAACACTCGCTTCGCTCGTGTTCTAACTTACATCTCACTCGTGGCTTAAAGACATTCATTATACAATCGTTGCATAAACTACTATTGGAGTATTGGATAGAGGTATCGAATCAATACTAAACGCGTCAGGGGGTAAAACATTAACAAGATAATCCGCCCAAAAATTATAGAAACTTAACTAATCTTCTACGTTGTTTTTTGCCCCTATACTTTGTTGCATTTCTTACTGCGGCTTTTGTTACTGCTCCATATACCGTACCGTACTCTATGGCTCCTCCGTTGTTATTAATTCGTTTCTGTGTCGTCTGCTAGGCCGGCCAGCGAATATACGCAAGTTTGGTGTTTAGTAATTGACAATCTATATGATATTGTTTAGTTTATTGATTGTAAAATGGCTCCCAGAACAAGTAAAATTTTAAATCATTTAAGAAAGAAGGACAAGAATGTCGCCAACTGTATGCTGTGTTTAAGAGACGTTAAGTTCTCTGGAAATACAACCAACCTCATGAAACACATGAAAATAAACCTTGGAAAAGAACATGAAACATTCCAACTAACTACATTTAACTATTAAACAACCTTATTGAATATGAACTTCATGTTTTTAAGTTTTTTCCTGGTATCTTCTGATCCGATACCGATACCGATATTCACGGTATCGATACTTTGAATCCGATAATATCGGAGTATCAATACTTTTCTTTCGGCAATGAATAATTCATTGCTTTCAGTAGTAGCCTACTGATTCGATGTCGAATATTGAACCGAAGTCGGTAACGGAACAAGCGGCTCTTATATCTTTATGTTATACTAGAAACAGAGCCCGTTGTGGTTAAATACAACGGCCTCTAGAAAAATAGTACATATATGCTTAATTTCCTGTTAAATACCTGAAAAATAATTTGATTCACATTCATAAACAAAATTGATGACAAAACTTTTTCTAATAGAGCAAGACAATAAAAACAAAATATCAAATGCAACATATTTATTACAGTATTTCTTTATAAACGACATTTTTTGTGAATACTTCATCTAAGTTTTTCAACAATCTCCCTTGATCTTTGCTAGGGATAATTTTAATTTTAATGTCTTCAAACCTTTTCACCCTAGAGAGTGCAACGTACAATTGTCCATGGCTAAATACTGGTGCTGGAAGGTAAACACCAACTTTCTCCAATGTCTGACCTTGTGCCTTATTTATTGTTATAGCGAATGCTAATTTTAAAGGAAATTGCCGCCTTTTCAATACAAATGGCAAGTCTGTATCTGTCTGTGATAAATCAATCCTTGGAACAAACACAATTTCACCTACTGACGATCCAGTTAAAACCTCTGCAATTATTAAATTGGGCTTTAGTTCTTTAACAATCAATCGTGTGCCGTTACATAGTCCCCGTTTTGTATTAAGATTTCTTAGCAACATTATCACAGCCCCAATCTTTAAATTTAATTTATGTATTGGCATTCCCGATGGTGAAAGCTGATTTAAAAATTCTATTGGATAATGAATATCTGCTTGTGAAACATCATCCGCTTCAATACAATCCGTACTTAAATAGGTTACTGATGCTCCTTTCAGTAAGTCGTGAACCGTTTCGTTGAGGAAATCCACATCTGAATTTTTTGAGCATAAAATAGCCTTTTGGGTGAACTCATGAGAGTGAGCTACGTCCAACTTGTCTCCAAATATATCGGTGGCTATGTTACCGTGGCTTAAAATATTTGCTGGTATTGCTATAAGGTCTTCCGATAAATTATGTGTTTGATCAGTCAGACCATTCCCTACGCTTAACAGCCACTTGCTAAATAAATCATCCACTGATCGTACATTTTTAGTCAGTCGTAGGATCTTAAAAGTTTCCCACAGTGGATGGAATTTTATACTCGTTTCTATTATTTTGGTTCTGTTTCCATGTCTGACAACTGGCAGAGTTTGCCTGAAATCACCGCCCAATAGCATGACTTTTCCGCCGAAAGGATTATGGTTGTTCATTATTTCCTTAAGTATTCTGTCAATAGCAGTCAGAGCAATTCCTGGTGCCATAGTTGCTTCATCCCAGATTATGATTTTAGCTGATCTGATTGTATTTGCTTCGAGAGAATTTAATCTTATATTTGATACGGATGTTTCGTTCAAAGGAGGTACTAATTTGAATTGGTTGAAATATGTTTTACCTCCATCCAATAAGTTTGCAGCAATTCCAGTAGACGCGATAGGCAATGCAATGTTTTTTCTCCACGCACTGTACACAGAATAGTTTTATACAAATAGGTTTTTCCTGTGCCTCCTGGCCCGTCCAGAAAAAAACATGTTTCTGGGACTTCATTATTTATTGCTGCAATTATATTGTCAAAGCATTGTGTTTGCTCATAATTCAAATTATTGATCATTTCTTTGCTTTTTTCTTTTTCTAAGTCAAAATCATAGATAGCTGTGTTGTTGATTTGTAGGTCATCGTGTACTGGCATCGGGAGGTCGTATTTAAGGCAGGAACTATGGTTTGCTTCTAAAGTTTTGTTAATTTCTCTCAAAGTCAAATTTTTACATTGCTCACAGTTATCTGCATGACCTACTTTGTGGCTGTGTGCAAAGTCTTCTGAAAGATGAGGCTGGTATTTTTCAAATAATTCTTTTGCATTAGACGGGGAAGCAAATATAAGAATATATGAGAATAAGTCTCTTAAATGTTGAGGCATGCTGAAATTGACTGCTTCGGCTAAAGTTTTGTCCCAAATTTCATCATTTTTTATCAGCCCTTTTTGCACTGCTGCTTCATAAAAAGTATCATATTTAGTACCATCAATGGTTTTTAAATCATCATAAGCTACAGCACCAGGTGCATGAAGGAGAAGAAGTCTTAAACAATACCTTTCAGGATCAGAACCAAGATTTACAAAGTACATTCTACCAATTACGTTGTGCCTTTCTTGTTGTCTGCGAATCCATTTCCTACTTTTTTTATTGAAAACATAATGTTTAGGTACATTACTGTAATTAATTAATCTTGCATTTTCATCTTCCACGTTTAACTTAAACCACGCTGTCAACATTGTATCTTTCTCAGCAGTTTGTAGCAGATTGTCTATAGTTCTGTTTATCGAATTTACATGGAAAACAATGCTTTGACTATCAGGAAGGTGAACAGGCAATCGAATTATTGTATGCGATTGTTTGTGCATGTCATTTCCAAGTATTCGCCACATGGCCTCTGGTGCACTGACATACCTACTATCTATGTGCTTTTGTATTTCATCAAAATTTGAGTTTCTCTCTATGATACGAACATTTGCACAATCATGCCCTTTGTATACATATTTAAAGAGATATTTAACACTTTTGATCGTGGCGCAAACTTCCACATTGATATGACAGTTGTATTTTAATAAAAGAAATGGGTTATAAGGGACCACCCATGTGTTGTCAATTACTTTATTTCTCACAGATACATTATTACCATTATTTCTTCGGCGGTATAGAGGGTATCCATCTTTGTTAGCTAAGGTTTCATTTTGAAAGGATTTAGGATAATTTTTAGAACACTTATTTTCCTTCATACACGGTGAGTTTAAATTACACTCGCCACAGGGTCCATGAATCATGTGTTTTGTAACAGCTGCGTGTAAAGTTGGAAATTTGTCTTTATCTGGTAATTCAGCCGATACTATTTGGTCTATATGTTCTGGTGACTTAGGAGAATCTTGTTCTTTCAAAATCAGTAAGATGTGAGCATGGGGTAGTCCTCTTTTTTGAAACTCAATTACATGTATATTGCCTACTGGGATGCCAAAAATATGTTTTTTGTTTATGTCATCCATAAGTTCTGTTAACTTCAATCGGAAAACTCTAGAAACTAAATCAGGACGATTTTCCACCGACTGTCCATTTAAATTTTGTGTTATTTCTTCCCATTTTGGATTACAGGTCATTGTAATAAAAAGATCGGGTTTACCGTAATTCCTCACTATTGACATAGCGTCTTGATAATTTTGCATCATATTTCTTGGACTCCCTTGAAATGTTGATGGCAAAATGAAAGGCTTTCCAGGGGGAAACAATTCATTTTCTCCTGATAACCGAATCTGGTCCATTAAACCTTTGTACTGTTCAATTCTAAGTTGAGATTGATTTTGTCGGATGAAATTTAGTCTATTTGCCTCAATTTTGGTGTAGGCATCAACAATATATTGTTGTGTGAGTTTTCCTCCGCACAATAAAGGATTGAATTCATCACGTACTGAAAGACGATATTGATAAGATTGCATCTGAGTGACTCTTGATCTTGGATTTGAAGCTTTATTTTTAATATTTTGGAGACATAATGGCTTATCATAGTGTGGCCTTGATTCAGTGGAATATTAATCCCCCAACTTTGATCACCATATGGGAAGAAGAGAGGATATACCATTGGTTCCAAATTTGGGTCCAAAATGCTAATTCTCTGAGTCTTTCTCTTATTCATCATGTTGTTAGCGCGACTATGAATCAGTAAGTCACGGTGCAGAGGTGGTTCACCATCCATATTCTCAAAAATAACAGCAACCTCATTACATCTTGCAGAGTTATATCTTCTTTCATCATATTTTCGGTCCTGAATTATAGCCATTGTCACATCAGATGAAACAGCATTATTCATTAATGTGTCTTGCATGCATTCTTGCTCTACTTCATACATCATTTTGCAGGCTTCTGCAAATGGATTATACTTTGACATGAATGGCCCTAATATTTGTAATAAATGTTCATTGCATCCAGAGTTTTCTTTAATTTTCATTCTTTGAGTTGTAGCCTCCTCAGGATCAAGTATGTACAACTGAGCATATTTACGCTGTTCTCCATTTTCAGGATGTAATGTACCAGCACGATGATAGATAGAGCCATTTATTCTAAAACAATAAGGACTATAACTTGAAGGTGGAACTATTTGCGCTCCCATAGAAGCGAAAGATAGGGAACTGTTGATTGAACGAATATTGGACATAAAGTTATCTGAATAAATATGGTTATTAGTCATAAGCTGCTCAAGTAATAATGCAGTTTGAATCCGTTCTGATGAAACTTTTCCTTTTGAGCAGCATTTAGAAAACATTTTATCAACAGGTCTTTCTCCGACAAAGTGTTTAGCACCACAAAATTCACAAACTTCATTAAAACTGCCACATGAGTGTAATTTTATTTCATTTTCACCGTTTATATCTCTTAAGGCTTCAGGCAAAAAAGTGATGGGTGGTTGTAACACATGATTTACATCACTATCCTTTTTCCCCCTTATTACTACGCGATGAGCAGTGGATTCACGTTTTCCAGAACATGTTTTTCTTTTTCTATTCTTTGCTGGACGGCCAGATTTGCAGGTTGAGGAAGTTGCATCTTCTTTGAGTGAAGTGTTAGTCACACTATCTTTTTTTGTTTCTTTTTCATTTTTTGTCCCTCCATCCTTGTTGCTTACGCTTGTTAAACACTTATTTCCCCCTTGGATTAAATCATTATTCATACTATGATTTTGTTTCTTTAATTTATTTTTATGCACTATTGATTCACGCCTTCCAGAGCAAGTTTTTCTTTTTCTATTTTTTTCTGGACGGCCACGTTTGCAGGTTGAGGAAGTAGTATCCTCTTTGAGTGAAGGGATAGTCACACTATGTTGTTTTGTTTTTTTCCATTTGGCGTGTCTCCATCCTTGTGATTGCTTGATAAAAACTTTGTTCCCCTTTTTATTAAATCATTACTCATACCATTATTTTGCGTCTTTAATTTATTTTTATGATCTGCTGATTCATGTCTTCCAGAAAATGTTATTCTTTTTTTATTCTTTGCTGGACGGCCACGTTTGCAGGTTGAGGAAGTAGTATCCTCTTTGAGTGAAGTGTTAGACAAAATATTTTGTTTTGTTTCTTTTTCATTTTGTGTGTCTGCATTCTTACGATCGCTTGTTAAAGACTTTTTTACCCCTTGGAGTAAATCATTATTCATATTATAATTTTGCGTCTTTAATTTATTTTTATGATCTCTTGATTCCCGTCTGCCAGAGCATGTTTTTATTTTTCTATTCATTGCTGGATGGCCACATTCGGATTTTGGTAAGGTTACATCCTCTTTATTTTCAGAATTCGTATTTTCCATTAAAACATCGTAATGCCCAGCGTCCATACTACCTGAGAAACGTAGTTTATATATTGACGTGCCTTCACCAACCGTTACAAAAGAATCCAAGTTCTCAACATATATTTGGAATTGACAGTTGAAAAGCCTTGCTGTAGCCTCAATTTCAACGTTACCAGCGTATTCTCCATTTGTAATCATCAGATTTCTATATTCTGTTGCATTTTGTACCGGTAGTCTATATGTGTTATCCCCTATGATAAAAGGGCAATAGTAGTCCCAGTTATTTACGACTTCATCAACTACTTTGGATCGTATATCACTGTATCTAGATTGAGATGCATGGCATAAAAATGAGATACTCCTAAAGAAACAGTTTCCGTCACCAACGATATAATGAATAGTAAAATTATTCATTTTCAAACTAAAAAATCAAAAAAGTTCAAAATGAAAATTTATGGTGGTGAAATCTCGACACCACTTTACTCACCAGTCCCCACTAACAATTATTGGTACAGATTAAGCACACACCATAAAAAGCACACACAAAACGTAAGGATGCACTTTAACCACAAATCCAAATTGTAAACAACAAAATGTAAACAAAGAGAGATCAATGAAATAACAATACAACGGTCATAGGAAGCACACACAAAACCTAAGGAACGCACTTTAACCACAAATCTAAATTGTAAACAACAAAATGTAAACAAAGAAAAATCAATGAAATAATAATACAACGGTCAGCTGTTAAGTTATTGACACATGTTCCATATGATCACAGAAAATCAGCTGTTAATATATTTCTTATGAAAACATAACTTTTGAATTTTTTAAACTCATGGATCTTTTTCCCATAATTATTAGCAAATATACAGTTAGAAAGCTTTTCGTTTTCAATGACCCATTAATTATTAAAATATGTCAGGTCGAATTATTAAAATATGTCAGGTAGAACTCTAGATTTAGTTGTACAAAGTTTGACAAAAATGTCTGTATTCGTTATTTTCTTGCCTTTATAAATTCGGAGTTTGCTTTACTTTTATGCAAATAACTTTTAAACGGTGAGGAAATCGACCAAAGTGGAAGATGATATTCTGAAAGAGAATAAAATTTCCTACAACTTCATATTATGCATTTTTTGAAAAGACTGATTACGGGCAGACAAAACTTGGCTACAAAAATAAAAACTAAAAATGCTGATTTGAAAGTATTTTTTATAGAAAATATGTATTTTTACTTTTTCACTTTGAATCTTTAAAAAAATCCAACTTTTAATAATTATTTGCAAATCTACAGCAAGAAAGCTTTCCATCGACTCGTTATTTATTAAAATCTGACTGGTAGAACTCTAGATTTAGTTGTACAAAGTTTAACAAACATGTCTCTAATTCAATATTTCCTCACCGCTTTAAATTCGGAGGTTGCTTAGCTTTTTTGCAAATAACTTTTAAATGGTGCAGAAATCGGCTAAAGTGGAAAGTAATATTCTGAAAGAGAATTAAATTTCCTACAATTTGGTACTATGCTGCTTGAAAATACTGATAATAGGCAGCCAAAACCTGGCTACAAAAAGAAACTTTAAAAGAGCTGTTTTTTAAATCTATTTCTTACAGAAAATTTGTGCTGTTACGTTTCCACCATAAATCTTTAAAAAAAATCTAACTTTCATAATTATTTGCAAATCTATATGGATGGAGCTTTCCAACGACCTGTTAATTATTAAAATCTGCCCAGTAGAGCTCTAGATTTAGTTGTACAAAGTTTAACAAACATATCTCTAATTCAGTATCTTCTCACCACTAAAAATTCGGAGGCTGCTTAGGTGTTTTGCAAATAACTTTTAAATGGTGCAGAAATAGGCTAAAGTGGATGGTGATATTCTGAAAGAGAATTAAATTTCCCACAATTTGGTACTATGCATTGTTTGAAAATACTAATAATAGGCAGCCAAAACCTGGCTACAAAAAGAAACTTTAAAAGAGCTGTTTTTTAAATCTATTTCTTATAGAAAATCTGTGTTGTTACGTTTCCACCATAAATCTTTAAAAAAATCTAACTTTCATAATTATTTGCAAATCTACATGGATGGAGCTTTCCAACGACCTGTTAAGTATTAAAATCTGCCCAGTAGAACTCTAGATTTAGTTGTACAAAGTTTAACAAACATATCTCTAATTCAGTATTTTCTCACCACTAAAAATTCGGAGGCTGCTTAGGTGTTTTGCAAATAACTTTTAAATGGTGCAGAAATCGGCTAAAGTGGAAGGTGATATTCTGAAAGAGCATTAAATTTCCTACAATTTGATACTATGCATTGTTTGAAAATACTAATAATAGACAGCCAAAACCTGGCTACAAAGAGAAACTTTAAAAGAACTGTTTTTTAAATCTATTTCTTATAGAAAATTTGTGTTGTTACGTTTCCACCATAAATCTTTAAAAAAATCTAACTTTCATAATTATTTGCAAATCTACATGGATGGAGCTTTCCAACGACCTGTTAATTATTAAAATCTGCCCAGTAGAACTCTAGATTTAGTTGTACAAAGTTTAACAAACATATCTCTAATTCAGTATTTTCTCACCACTAAAAATTTGGAGGTTGCTTAGGTTTTTTGCAAATAACTTTTAAATGGTGCAGAAATCGGCTAAAGTGGAAGGTGATATTCTGAAAGAGAATTAAATTTCCTACAAATTGCTAATAGGCATTTCTTGAAAATACTCAATAAAGACAGCCAAAATTTGCCTCGAAATAAAAAATGTGAAAAAAGCCGTTTTCAATGTATTTCTTATGGAAAACATGTTTTTTTTATTTCTTCACCATAAATCTCAACAAAAACAAACTTTCATAATTATTTGACAATCTACGGGAGTAGTGCAATAGTGGGGCTGCTGGCCCAATCAAACTTTGACAGGCAGTCAATTTTTTGACAGCTACTTCCGGTCACGTGACCGGAAGTGACGTCATCAGCTGTGACGTAGCTGTGACGTGTTTTTGGTGGGTATTTAAAGTTTAAATGCCCTGCTGTGCTGGGTATTTAAATTTTAAATGGCCGGAAGTGTGTCAAGGTCTTTTGGGGGTGTTTTTAAAAAAGATCTTGCATTTTCGGAAAATCCGAAAATGCAAGATAATTTTTGTTTCTTTTTACAAACTGTTGTTTTGTTGATTTTCACGTCTGTTAAAATACCATGTAAAAAATGGAATTGACAAATTAACAAGAAAATATCCTGCTACAAAGTATCCAAATAAAGATGCAATTACATAAACATAAACTTTAAAATATAGCGAATGTTCTTCCTTTTTATCTGTTAGCATTTCCTGAACAAGGTAACCAAAATTGTAACCACATAAAAATGAAAGTAGGCAAATAATAAATTTCGACGGGTTCACAAAAACCAAGTTGTAAAGTAGCGAATTTCTTTCTTCTTCCATTGTTGAATTTTTAGTCGAAACCAATTAATGATAACATTATTGCTTGCGCATCAGAACTAACAGTTGATGAAATTTCATTTACTTGTAGACTTGTAGTAGTTTCATTTGTAGTAGGTAATTGTTCGGAAGTTGGTGTAGATGTAGAAGAAACAGTATTATATTGAAGCTCAGAGTCCATGTGTGCTCGGGTAAAGAGCTGAAGCTTTAATGACGTGTGGTAGCCGTGTCCTACTGTGCATCAGGAGTTGTTGGTGGTGGGGGGTCGTTTGTTTCTTGCACTGAAATGTAGATGGAATCATAACTTTCTGGAGGATGTACTAAAATTTGTTGTATAGGATCTGCATCAATAGGAAAACTTTGCGTTTCAATGCAAAGTCCATCTTTAATAAAAGAAACATATAAAACAGAACTCATGTTTATTTAGATGTTTACTCTGCCAGTTCTATTAGCAAACTGATGTGTCAGTATCGGCGTTGCAACCTCCCTTGACATGTGCAGCTCGGAACATCTGCCCTCCCCCCACCACCATGAGAGACTCCTCGCAATTTTTGGATTTGTAGTGTTAGTTCTAACGTAGGTGTTGTAGGGTGAACATCTCAGTACTAAACAATTGTTTTTAACATTTGGCTTAAAATACTTATTTAACTTTGTACAAGTTACAATATTTTTAAAGATGCTACTTTATTATATTACTTTAATACTTAGCTATAATATTTAGTTAAAGAAATCGAAACTGTAGTTGCGATTAAAATAGAAACATGGTTTCTTAACATTTGCCTTAAAAAGATTTGTAACAAAATATCGTAAGAAAATTTTTACAACATATTTGAATTAATATGTTTGCAAACCCTATCATGCGAGTTTTAAAAGATAAACGAGACCGAGTGGGCCGGGTTTGACCTCGCATGCTTTCGCTTGTTGCCGACCAGTTAGCAATACAACTGGTTGACCTTGCGCCGCACTTTCGCTTGCGGCCGGCCGGCGAATACAGGTCGTCGTCCTTGTTGCATCACCCGGCACACCTGTCCTTGATTGCTTAACACACTCTACACTCTACACTCGACAAGTTATTCTTTCCTTTGCCACCGTCCTAACAACACCTACTTCAATTTCACAATGAACCGCTCCGAGTATACCGAGATTTGGTATAACTGGTTTTCCTATCTTCAACTGCTTGGGGTACGAATTATTCAATCGAACAACAATCGTGATTGGTATGATGTTACAACCACTATTGCTCGAAAACCTTTTCAGCAAGTTTGGAAAAACATTCTTACCGGCACCAAAATTCGCACCGAACCACCCAAAATTCGCACCAAACCACCTATATCACCTGTATCTTCAAACGTACCCCAGCAAAAATTTCATCTAAAAAAACTGAAACTTAACCGAAAATATGAAATCCTAAGACATTTATCTTCTTCTATTTTCATTTTTAATTCTGAAAAAACCAAAATTTATGTCATTGACATTCCCAAAAAAATTCCTATTCCCCTTAACCCTCGACACTTGATAATAAATAAAAAAGGTGCCAAGTTAAACATAAATATTACCGAGTAAAACCTTTTCCCACCTCCAAAGTCCACCCTGGTGGCAAAAAAAAGGCCCTTCTAAGGGCCGACCTAAGACTTTCAAATTTAGGCTTAAGTTTAAGCCTCAACCCTTGGTGACTAACAAGGGGTGGTTTGTGAAAGCCCCTATGGGACTTAGAGGTACACGGACCTCTTGTTAGTCACCAAACGTTAAGGCTTTAGCGAAAGCTCCCCGCTATTGACTCAACCTTTGGGACTTAGAGTTATGTGAACCGCTTGTTAGTCACCAAGGGTTGAGGCTTTAGCGTCCAACCCTTTGTGACTTAGTGGTACACAGACCACTTGTTAGTCACCAAGGGTTGAGGCTTTAGCGAAAGCCCCCCGCTATTGACTCAACCTTTGGGACTTAGAGGTATATGAACCGCTTGTAGTCACCAAGGGTTGAGGCCCTAACTTAAGCCTAAATTTGAAAGTCTTAGGTGGCCCTTAGAAGGGCCGATTTTGCCACCAGGGTGGACTTTGATTGAGGAGGGGAAGGAATATAAGGTTTAATTTAATATATTTATTCTCAATTTTCCACCCTCCGCTGTTACTAGTAAAAATTTTGGATCTGTTGGGACAAGTGGTGGTTTGGTTTTTGGAGTTGTGAGGATATAAATTTTCGTCCTCTCCTCGTTGTAGATATAAATTTTGTTTCCTTCAATTCTGTACAGGTTATATTTTTTGTTTTTCTTTAATTCCTTTAGCCTGATGTTCTTTACTGGTGCGGGATGAATTGTTTGGGGGGTGGGGGTTTCTTTGATTGGTGCGGGTTGAATTTGTTGGGGGGTAGAAGAAGGGTGCAGTCCGCACAACTCCATCCAGTCTTCAGTTAAAATATCGTCACAAATTGGAGCGATCGGAATGTCTTCAATTTGCGGCGTTGATGTTTCTGTAACTGG
>JAQJVK010000004.1:31442600-31770459 GCA_035578135.1 Flexamia atlantica | reverse complement strand
ATAATTAGTTGTACCGGAAAGTCAAAAACAAAAAAAAATTAACAGACAATCTATAGTTCAAAATGCAATAGATTACATTAAAAAATTGGAAGAAGACTTGAAATCACCAACATTTAACTTAGAACAACAAGAATTTGAACAATCCGAACAGACATTTTTACAGGATATAGAAGAATTCCAACAATTCGAACAGAAATTTGTACAGGAAATAGAAGAATATCTTCAAACTTCGCATAATTTAAACCAAGACATTTATGAAATTTTGTATCAACCTTTTGAAACTGTTTCCTTGCCAGTGTTAGAAAGCTTGGATGAATATTTTTTTGACGTCGAAAAGTAGAGGGGGTAAATGGGTGGGGAGCTGTTATAAAGGCAGGGTAAACAGAGTAATCTTTACTTTCTTAGGATCCAGCGCTATGGCAGGCACTTCGTCTTCGTCCAGGTCTTCTTCCTCGTCATCAAGAACATCATCATCATCATCATCTGTTGTTTCTATTGTGAAACAAAAATCTCCTTCTCCAAAAAAATCTTCACCGAAAAAATCTCCTTCTCCAAAAAAATCTTCACCAAAAAAATCTCCTAAGAAAATTTCTGAAAAACTTCAAAAACTTCAAAAATTAAGAAAATCCTGTTTTAAGAAAGAACAATGTGCTCATATTTTAAAAAAAGGAGCGAACAAAGGTGAAAGGTGTGTGAAGTTGTGTAGTGTAGGTGAAAAATTGTGTAATTTGCATAACAAACGTGAACCTTCCGAAAAAGTCAAAATTCAACCTTCTAAAAAAGTCAAAATTGAACCTTCCAAAAGTGAATTGCCAGAAAAAAATTGAAAACTATAAAAGAATTAAAATCAACAGATTGAAATTAAACCACAAATATGTTTTTGTAAAAAAGATCAGTAACAGGGATGTTGTTCTTAGATGTTGTGATGAACTCTACTTGCTCAAATTACCAGTAAATCTTCAAATTCCAAATATCAGTAATGTTCATTATTATTTAGTAAGAAAATCTCCATCTGATAAAGTTAAATGGTCAAATTAAACAAAAGACAAAAAAAAAGACAAAAAAAAATGGAGCGGGGGAATAGACCACTTTGTAATTCCAAAAGAATTACTTAGCGGTCTATTCCCCCGCTCATAGGGTATCTTTGAATGACCTTGACCTATTTTCAAAATTTACAATGGAGGGTTAATTTCTTATAAAAGCGAGATAACAAAATGACTTTTTACTTTTTACAATCTAGTCCTAAAAAGAACAATGTTCGTATATTATTAAAAAAGGGTAAAAGATGTGTTGTGTAAATCAAACATTATGCAGTGCGCACAACAAATACCTCATTTTGTTAAAACTGAGAGGTTAGTGTAAAAATGAAATAAAAAAAAAAATAGGAGCGGGGGAATAGACCACTTTGTAATTCTAAAAGAATTACTTAGCGGTCTATTCCCCCGTTCATAGGGTATTTTTTGGTGACCTTGACCTACTTTTTACACTTATAAATTTTCGCTAACTGCTATTGACCTTGAAAATAAATAGGTCAAGGTCATTCAATAATTAAAAAGAAAATGGAGGTGTACGGTTTTACAGAACCGTACACCTCAGAAACATAACAGAAGAAAAGCTAAATCTGCCTATATATAAATGACCTTGAGACTTAGAAATTTTCGCTAAGTCTTTTTGTTGACCTTGAAAATAACTAGGTCAAGGTCATTCGATAACTAAAAAGAAAATGGGGGTGTACGGTTTTACAGAACCGTACACCCCCGGAAACCTAAAAGAAGAAAAGCTAATTTACAATACAATCTGCCTAGAGTTTAAGAATTAATAAAAAATAAAAAAATAAAGAAATAAAATTTAGTTTAAAAAAAAATAGCTAGACAGCCCAGCGCTGCACATCATGATTACAGTGTGATCATCACGTAAGCGAACTCACACACCTCACCATAAGCGTACAACGCTAAGCTAAAACAAAAATGTTATTTTGAAATAGCAAGTTGCTTAATTAAATTTAGGAAAAAATGTTATACAAATATGTTTTTTATTTCCTAACACTAAAGGAGCCAGTGTCTCGCCATTAGCGACGCAGAACAACTGAGGTCTAGCGAAACTCCGGAGGTAGGCGAACTACCCATCCAGCACGTATAGAGGTTGTAAGTGACCCGCTTTGGTGAGCGTAATCACTACAAAAGCGGTAGCCGGTTTTACCATTATTGGTTTTACCATGCAAAAGATGGAAGGAAAAAAGGAAAGGAAATTGGAATTGAAAGGTGTCCCTAACTAAAAAGGAGTACAAGACAAGAGAGGGAATGCCCTCAACAAGCTTGTTGGAAAAAGGAAATTGGAATAGAAAGGTATTAAAAACATATCATATAACATTCCTAAAAACAAAAATTTTACTTTAAATTTAAACATTCCAGGCAGAAATATATTGTAAGTAAAAGAAAGATTTTAAAATAATACTAACTACCAAACCAGCAAATTAAAAACAAACTACAAACCCTAGGGTATCTACAAGCACAAACAACTACCATGCCTTAAAATTAATCAGTCCTACGTCAAGATGTTATTATACAAATAACACCAAGATATTTTCACCAAACAGCAAAAATGATAAAATGTTCAGGGCGCCTTCTGAACATGTTACCACCTCACTGTCTAGCGAGCAACTGATGCCGAACCACACGCGCAGATCCCGGACCCCAACTCGGCTTGAGGTCATCCCCCCTCCTCGCTTACCCCCTCCCAAACCACAGGACCCTTACTGCGGGTTTGGTTTCCATCATTCTTTTGCCATTGTTCCAACAGGCAACAACATTTCTTTCTTTACTTTACATTGGATTTGTAAATATTTTAAGTGTTAAAACTTCTCAATATTTAATATTTTAGGACTTTGAAAAATTTTCAAACCTATCATTCTTTTGCAACTGTTTAAACAGGCAACAACACTTCTTTCTTTATTTTTACTTTACATTGGACTTGTAAAACTTCCTAATAATTAATACTTTTGGACTTAGAAAAATTTTCAAACATCTGCTTCAACATTTATTTTTACAATATCAAGTTTCTTTTATAATGCCTCCAACAGACAACAATTTTCCTTTTGGATGTACAATTTGTGAAAAAATATATAAAATAGTTGAACCAGAAGACTTAACGGATGACGAAAGTATTTTTGAAAATAGTTTGATTCCAGTAGAAGATACATCTGATGCTACATCCGATGCTACATCCGATGCTACATCCGATGCTACGTCTGATGCTACAAGTGATGAAGAAAATATTTTGGAAGTACCAGTAGCAATAGGCGAAGAAACACCGTTAACACATGTTGTAACAATTAACTATGATCCAGTACAATATATACATGCTCTTGTTCGGCGACGTTTGTTTCCGGCATCGGACATGGAGGAAGATGAAAGCGATAACGATTTGGAAATAACATATTTAAACAACAGCAATGATGATCACACTTACGACGCATAATATATGTATTATTTTGAACTTAAATTATTTGACGTTGGCACTTAGATTTTTTTAAAACTTCCATTATTTGACCTTGAGACTTAGAATTTTTTTAAAACTTCCATTATTTGACCTTGAGACTTAGATTTTTTCTAAAACTTTCATTATTTGACCTTGACACTTAGATTTTTTTAATACCTGCATTATTTGACACTTAGATGTTTTTTTAAACTTGCATTATTTGACCTTGACACTTAGGAGTTTTGAAATATAAGAAATTTAACTGTTATTAACACTTTTTGTGTTTAATACAGAAAAAAGTGGTGGGGGTAGTCTATAAATAGGGGTAGTTTAAGAGTGGTTCTTATTATTACTGCAACTTTTGTGGAGAGCACACCTACGTCATGTATTACTGCATCAGTTGTGAAGAATCTTTTGAAAATGAAAACTTACTACAAATACACAAAGAAGTGTACCATAACAACGAAACAAGAAACAATGCAGAAGAAGAAGATTTAGAAGAATTAGATCAAATGCTGGCTACCCATCAACAGCAACTAAATTCAAGACCAAGTGTTATTCAATACGCACCCGGACCATCTTTGGATGTGGAATTATACGCCCGAGCTTTACCAGGCAGTGTAGTAACTCATTTTAAGATTGACAATGCTCAATTGCAACTAGCACAATTTATATTGAAAGCAAAAACATTAGTAACAGAAACATTGAAGAATGAACTAAGAAGATTAAATTTTATAAAGTTTGGAATATTATTAGATACTGTATTTACAAATGTTCAGAATGAAACATCACCAAGAGGATTTTTAACTAAAAACAAAACCATCATGTTTGCATCGGATATAAGCTCAATTGTGGATGATTGTTTTGAAGAACTTTTAACAAAATTACAAGAACATGAAGGAAGAGGTTCTGGATGGAGTTTGTTAAGTATAACAAGCTTAGATGTGAGAGTTCATAAACATGGATATGGAATGAGAGGTAGTAGTTATATTGCTTTGCCAAGGAAGATTCGAGTAACCAAATCTTGTGTTAATGTACAAAATGAAAATGCTGAATGTTTCAAGTATGCAATGCTTGCAAAATATGTAGAAGATCATGTGGAACGACCGAGTAGAGCATACGATGAGGTTTCATATATGTATAACTTTCAAGGCATGACTTATCCTGTTTCAATTCAAGACATATCAAAATTTGAAAAGAAAAATCCTTTTGCATCTGTAAACATCTTTGGCTTAGATTCATCCAACAATGTCTATCCCTTACGTATAACACCCACCGAACGCAGAGATCATACCGATTTATTATTAATAACAAAAGGTGATATTTCACATTATGTATATATTAAAGATTTCGAAGCTCTAGTTTGCAAACAGTTATCAAAACATAAAGTAGAAAAAACCACTTGTAAAAGATGTTTTTGTTTTGTAAACAAACCATTAAGAAGAGGTGGTTCAGAATGGTTGATGGAACATCAAAAATTATGCAATGGAAACTATGAAGTAAGAATTAAATTACCACATCCTAGCAGATCACAAGTAAAATTTGATAAAGTTATCCAACAATACAGAATTCCCGTTGTAGTGTATGCAGATTTTGAATCTTCATTGCTTCCACTTGAACAAGAAGAAGGAGAGGAAATTACAAGCAGAACAAAGTATCAACTTCACAAACCAAACAGCTACTGTTTAATAGTAAAATCCACTCTGCCTGAAGAACATCTTCAAGAATATGGTTTGACATCTACACCAAAGATTTATCGTGGAGAAGAAGCAGCTCGATACTTTGTTGATGATTTATACGACATCGCTGGGAAAGTGGAAGCAATGTATAGCAATGTGGTTCCTATGTCACCTATGACACCGGAAGAAATTTATCTTTATGATTCGACAACAACATGCTATTTGTGTAACAATCAATTTACAGAAACTAAAGTTAAAGTTCGCGACCATGACCATCTGACAGGAGCCTACAGAGGTGCAGCTTGCAACGGATGTAACATCAACTACAAACTACCATCTTTTATTCCCGTGGTTTTTCACAATCTTAGCGGATACGATGGACATTTTATCATTCCCGAATTAGCAAGAGACAACGGTGAAATAGACGTTATAGCACAAACTATGGAAAAATTTATAAGCTTTTCAAAAAAGGTGGGCAAAATTAAACTTAGATTTGTTGATTCTTTTCGATTTATGCCTTCCAGTCTTATGAAACTTTCTGAAAATTTAAGAAGACAAAATTTAATAGAAACAAGCAAAATTGTACCTGCAGAAAAAATGGATTTGGTTCTTCGGAAAGGAGTTTTCCCGTATGATTACATCGATGGACTACATAAATTTCAAGAAACGTCACTTCCTCCACCAGAAGCTTTCAAAAGTAAACTTACCGATTTGGACATTTCACCTGAAGACTATCAACACGCATGCAGAGTTTGGGACGAATTGGAAATGAACACTCTGGGAGATTATTCTGACTTTTATGTAAAACTTGATGTGACCCTTCTCTGCGATGTGATGGAAGAATTTAGAAACACCTGCTTTGAAGCTTACGGATTAGACCCTCTTCATTCTTATACTTCTCCAGGACTAGCTTGGCAAGCTATGCTAAAAGAAACAAAGTGCAACCTTCAATTATTAACAGATATTGACATGGTGTTGATGATCGAATCGGGCGTTAGAGGTGGATTGACCCAAAGTGTTACTAGACATGTTAAAGCTAACAACAAATATCTTCCAAACTACGATAAAGAAAAACCATCAGTGTTCTTGGGATATTTCGATGCCAACAATTTATACGGATGGGCCATGTCTAATCCACTTCCTTTTGGAAACTTTGAATGGGTTAATCCAGACTCTATTGGTGATATTTCGCAAATTTCAAAAGACGGAGACACCGGATACATATTGGACTGTGACTTTGAATATCCAGAACACTTGCATGATTTTCATTACGATCTTCCGCTCCTTGCAAAAACAGAAGATTCACCAATTGGCAAACATCCAAAATTAATGATGACTCTTGAAAATAAACAAAGATACGTAGCTCACTTTTGGGTTGTTCAACAAGCACTCCAATTGGGTTTACGTATAACCAAAATTCATAGAGTTTTAAAATTTTCCCAATCTTGCTGGTTAAAACCGTACATTGATTCAAACACCAGAAGAAGAGCAGCTGCAACATCAACATTTCAAAAGGACTTTTTTAAATTAATGAATAATGCGATATTTGGAAAAACATTGGAAAACAAAAGAAAACACAAAAATGTTAAATTAATTACAGATCCTATAAAACTAGAAAAACTTGTACAAAAACCAAACTTTGAAACATCCGTTATCATCAATGAAAACCTTGTGGCAGTATCTATGAAGAAGACAAGCGTGAAAATGGATCGTCCGTTGTACGTTGGAATGTCAATCTTGGATATTTCCAAAACCCACATGTACGATTTCCACTACAACAAAATGGTCGCCTTCTACGGTAGAGATAACATCGGAATCGCCTACATGGACACGGACGCTTTCATCTACTGGATTCTTACTGAAGATATGTATTTGGATCTTCGAACATTTGTTCACAAAAATGAATTTGATTTTAGTGACTATCCAAAAGATCATTTAAATTATGACAATGATCGGAACAAAAAGAAACTTGGAAAATTTAAAGACGAAGCAAATGGAATTTTACTGAAAGAACTTATTGCACTAATGTCAAAATTGTATTCACTACAATTGGATAAAGAAGAAAACAATATTATTAAAAAAGCTAAGGGAGTAAAAAGTTTGTATCTTAAGAAGAATGTAAATTTTGAACACTACAAGCAATGCTTATTTGAAGAAACGACTATAACTGCAAAATTCAACACCATCAGAAGTTTCAACCATCAACTGTACAGCGTAACAGAAGTGAAAAAAGCACTCTGCTCCAATGATGACAAACGACACATTCTTCCAGACAAAATTCACACTCTACCATTCGGCCACTACTCTCTCAATCCTATCAATGAGTAAAAAGAAAAAGAAAAAAAGAAAAAAAGAAAAAAATAAAAAAAAAGAAAAAAAGAAAAAAGAAAAAAAGAAAAAAAAGGGGAAATCACAGCATGCTCGCTGTGATTTCCCCTTTTTTTAAAATATGTTGAAATGACCTTGAACTATAAAAGCGGATGCAGAAAAAGAAACACTCAATACTAACTTGACTTTGTTAGTAAAATCATCATGACAGACTTAAAGGAAAAGATTGTTAATGAACTTCATAAACCTGCAAGAATAAAGTTTCCACGACGAAATACTGTTGTAAAAGGAATAAATGATTTATATCAAGCAGATTTAATTGAAATGCAACCGCATAGTAAAATAAATAAAGGATTCAAATACATACTTACGATTATTAATTGTTTTACTAAAGTTGCTGATGCTTTGCCATTAAAAGACAAAACTGGTAACAGCATAACAAAAGCTATGGAAGTAGCTATAAAAAGAGATAAAAATAAAATTAAACATTTACAAACTGATGATGGGAAAGAATTTTTTAATAAACATTTTGCCTTGTTAATGAAAAAATATAACATAAATCATTATTCCACAAATTCTGAGAAAAAGGCAGCTATAATTGAAAGATTTAATAGAACCTTAAAAGGTGCAATGTATAAAATGTTTTCGAAAAGAGGTTCTTACGTATGGGTTGATATCTTACCAAAATTAATAAGCGATTACAACAACAAGTTTCATAGAACTATCGGTATGGCACCTAACAAAGTGAATAAGAAAAACGCTAAACTAGTTTTACAACGAATTAAAAAGAATACACAGCCAAAAGCGGAACAAAGAAAACCAAGAAAATTTAATGTTAATGATAAAGTTCGAATTAGTAAATACAAAGGAGTGTTTACTAAAAAATACCTGCCCAATTGGACAAACGAAGTTTTTACAGTGTATAAAGTACAACCTACTGTACCGGAAACTTATATTTTAAAAGATAACAAAGGAAATTTGTTACAAGGCGGTTTTTACGGACATGAATTGTTAAAGTCAACAGTAGGCGATGTTTATCTTGTTGAAAAGGTGTTGCAAAGGAAAAAAGACCAAGTTAAAGTACGTTGGTTGGGGTTTGATAAAACTGAAGACTCGTGGATACCTATAAAAGATTTGATTTAGTTTTAAATCAACTTATTTACTCTTCTGCCTTTGAATAAGATGGAGATTGTTCACCATAAAGATAAATTTAATATTAATAACATTGATGATTTAACCGTAGATAACGTTAAAATCAACAATGGTAAACACGGCAGTTTATTTCCAAACACTGTACGATGTATAGTCAGCGGTCCTTCAAACTGTGGCAAAACTAACGTTGTGTTTAACTTAATTACAAACACAAAAGGATTGCGATTTAATAACCTATATATTTTTTCAAAGTCCTTACATCAACCAAAGTATCAATTGTTGGAAAAGATCCTGACTGATGTGCCCGATGTTAACTATTACAAATTTAATGCTAGTGACAGTGTTATGCAACCAGACCAGGCTAAGCCGTATTCTGTATTTGTATTTGATGATGTATCTAGTGAAAATCATGATACTATTAGAAACTATTTTGCCATGGGAAGACATAATAATATTGATAGCATATATATCGGACAAACATATAGCAAAATTCCAAAACAACTAATTAGAGACAATGCAAATATTTTAGTTTTATTCAAACAAGACGATACAAACCTAAAACATATATACAACGATCATGTAAATGCTGATATGTCATTTGATAAATTCAAAGAGCTTTGTGGAAAAGCTTGGGCGGAAAAATATGGATTTTTGGTAATTATGAAAGATAAAGCTATAACAGATGGTCGTTACCGCATAGGTTTTGATAAATTTGTTTTAATACATTAATTAACAACATTATCGTACAAGTCTTCATGGTGTAAACATGGTTAATCAGGAAAAGCTATTAAAAGAAATAAAATCACTTAGTGATTCTATTAGACATAAAAACAGAGCGTTAAGATTAGGAATAAGTGAAAGAGAGAAATTTCTGGAATCAACATTTAAACCTATTACTGAGCCATTAAAACAATTAGGACAAAATGTTAAACATTCAACATTTAATTTTTCCGGAGATGCTATTTTACCCATTTCAAAATTTGAACAAAAAGAAGAATATGAAAGTGATACAAGTTTTACACAACAAGGAGAAACAACTGAAGAAGAAAGCGAACTAGGTGAAGAAACGGATGTTTTAACAGAAAAAGAAGGTCTTTCTACAAGCGAAGAACAACAAGAAGAAGAAGA
This sequence comes from Flexamia atlantica, assembly GCA_035578135.1. NCBI lineage: Eukaryota > Metazoa > Arthropoda > Insecta > Hemiptera > Cicadellidae > Flexamia > Flexamia atlantica. Next base: position 31,760,695 of record JAQJVK010000004.1, on the reverse strand, counting down.
GCCTATTAATCCATCCAACTTGAGCAAATTGGGCTCGGATATCGCGTATAAAGGGCCGCTTGCAAGACAATTTGTATTAAAAATGTTACATTCTGCACAACCAACTCGAAAATATCATACTTTTGGTGCTAGAATAGAAGAAAATGGGCTAATGATTGGAGATAGCAAACTTGATGTAGACGAACATGACAATATTATTATAAATAATAAACAATACAAGGGTACAAAAGGATTGTTTGAACTTATTTTTAAGCCGAAACCTAATAAATATACTAAAAAGGATTTAAACATTTTTAAACAAATATTGGAGGATACAAATGCGCATAAGAAAAATTATTCTAAAAATTTTAATGTTCATAGAAATGCATCAGAAAAATATAAAACTATTATTGCTAAACTTTTCCCACCAAAAAGAAGGGAACCCATAAAAAGAAAATCATTATCTTCTGCTGAAATAAATATTTTACATAAAAGAAGAAAAACAAATCAATCAAGTTTATCAGGAAAAGGATTATTAAAAAACTTGTATGATACTAATATAATATACTACAACGATATAAACAAATTGGTTGACAGAATGAAGTTGATATATGAAGCTAAACAAGCCGGACATAGTGGTTTAGAAAATGAATGGGTAGCTTTGGTCGGCGAACTGCGAAATCGAGGAGTAATTGCATAAAAAATATGAGTATATATAATACAAGTATAACTGATTAAATATTCAGTATAACCATGAGTGTGGATAAGTTTGGACGGTATTCCGAAACTGGAAGCAAATCAGGATCTTATGGAAAAAGAGGTGGTTTACCACTAACATCCGATGGAGATTATGATATAAATAACAAACGTTTAAAGTTTGTAAATGATCCAAAAGATGAAAATGATGCGGTAAATTTTAAAACTTTAAGAAGTGAAACATTACCTAGCTTAAAGCTTCAAAATGAAGTGTATAACGCTAATTTTTATAGAATTGTAAATCTTCCAAAACCAATAGATAAGAATGATTCGGTAAATAAAGAATATTTAATGTGGTACATAAACCAAACCTTACGATATGATCCTAGGAGTAATAATAAAGTATATGATGCAAAAGATCTTAGAATAGCCAATATAGCAGATCCTATTAATGATCAAGATTCAGTTACAAAAAAGTATTTACATTCAGTCATCCCTGAAAAAAACAGATAAATTTTCCTTTTACAACTTTGTAATACATGATATTGGAGACCCTAAAGATATGAAAGATGCTGTAAACCTTCAATATCTTACAGATCATTGTATTACGCATGATATTAATACAATTGATTGCAAAAATAAAGTGTTAACTAACGTTAAGGAAGGAACTGCAAAATCACATGCAGCAACAATAAGTCAAATAATGAAATTAAAAGATAAGAAATGGGATGCTGATGCAAAAATAATTACTAATGTTAAAAAAGGGTCGGATGAAACTGATGTAGCAACAATTGGACAAGTTCCTGTATTACAAGAAGGCGGCCGACAAGCCTTTGATTGCAAAGGGAAACCACTAGTCAATGTTGCAGAAGGAATAAGAGACAATGATGTAGTTACAGTAGCACAAATGCATCAGAAGGGACACATATACTATAATCTTTTTCTAAGAAAAGATTTAAATAAGCAGTCTTTTTTTTGTGAAGACTTGCGATTGACTAGCTTAAAAGACCCTATTAATTTTACTGATGCTGTTAATGTAAATTACATTGTAAGACTCTTAAGTGTAGTATTATATGATATTTATAACACAATAAACCCCATAAAATCTGATCAAAAATTAAATTGGGTTAAAAAGAATGTTATGGAAAAATATTTTTTAAATAAGGAAAATGATACTTTAAGAACTTCTAAAGGTGATGATGATGAAGAAGATACAATCCTTCCACAAAACTGGAAAAAAATGTTTTACCCATAAACAAACATACTTATAAATAAACAATGTCAAAGGATAAGTGCATCATTCATTATAAAGCATTTATAAAATAAACAAGTATCGACATTTCCTTTCACTATAAAAGACCATGTTGAAAGTTCAACGCATCAGTCATAATCGACACGTTATAAAGAGAGGAAGAGGAATAGCATCAACAGCACTTTCTCTTATTACTAAGCCGGTTGGAGCTATAGTTAATAAAGCTATCGATTTATTACCTGTAGAACTACATTTACCAGGAGGTTATCAATATTGTGGTCCTGGAACAAAATTGAAAAAAAGACTCGCTAGAGGAGATCTTGGAATAAATAAACTTGATCAAGCCTGCAAACAACACGATATAGCATATTCAAAGTTTGCAGATACTAAAAATAGATCAATAGCGGATAGAGCACTTGCTGAAAAAGCTTGGCAAAGAGTAACATCCAGCGACGCTAGTATCGGTGAAAAAGCAGCAGCTTTAGCGGTATCAGCAGCAATGAAGGGTAAAACGATGTTTGGAGGTGGAAAGAAGAAAGGAGGTGGAAAAAGAAGAAGAAAACCTGCAAAGAAACGTGGAGGAAATATAAGAAGAAAACGACGATCCACCGCAGGTAAAAATAAAAAGAAACAAACAATATGGTCAATGATAAAAAAAGGAGGAGGATTATACCTAAGACCGTATCGTGTGTATTAAACAGAAAAAAACAATTACTAATTCCAAATAAAGAATTAACAGATAAAGAATTAATTACTTATGTTTCTTGTTTAAAAATTCCATTTTTTAGAGGAGTGTTTATGAAAGATGCATTACCTGTTAAAATATGGAAAAATGAAACCGGAATAGTAAATTTAGATAATAGTAAAGGATCAGGCACTCATTGGGTATGTTATAAGAAACTAGGATCAACTATTTACTACTTTGATAGTTTTGGTAATCTTCCACCACCAAAAGAACTACAATATTACTTTAAAACAGCTAAAAATGTACTATACAATTATAAAAGAGAGCAACCTGATGATACGGTAATCTGTGGACATTTATGTTTAGATTTTTTAACAAAAAGTGTTAGTCAACTTTAAGATGTCTTCCTATACAGTATCATTAACTGGAACTTCATCTACTTTGCGAAGTGTTCTTTTCCCTGCGTTACGTTTGGAAAAAGATAAATTATGGGAAGCCGCATTATTAGATATAACAACTTATAATTCTATTCCCAACGTTACTGAAAATGTTAATGACAAAATACATTATTACAAAACAAAAGATAAAAATACAAACAAATATTCAGATATACAAGTATTTAGTTTACCCACTGGAGCATATGAAATTGATGATATAAATGAAGCGATACAAAATCATATGGGAAAAGATAATATAACAATAAAAGGAAATAACAATACTATGAAAGCTGAAATTAAATCTAAATATTATATAGATTTTAGCAAAGAACATTCAATTGGTAGTTTATTAGGATTTCCTAAAACAACAAAAATTTTAGAACCTAATATTAACCATTCAGGTGCTAGAACTGTAACAATAATGAAAGTTAACAGTATAGATATTACATGTAATATTATACATGGTTCTTATAGAGATGGTGAAAATACTCATATATTGCACACATTCTATCCAACGGTCGCTCCGGGTTTTAAAATTGTGGAAAAGCCACAAAACTTGGTGTACCTACCGTTAAACACCAGTTTTATTTCAGACATTGTGGTGAACATACTAGATCAAGACGGAAATCATATTGATTTTAGAGACGAACCTATAACTATACGAATACATATAAAATCAACCGTATAACAATGGGGTTATCATTTAAAAAGAAAGAGCTGACTGGTAAACAAGTCAGTAGCACTTCAGCTATAGAAGGATTAACAAGTGATAACATTCGTTTTCTAGAAGAAATTGGATTAAAACTTATTAATAATGGAAATATTGGATATAGCGCAGGGTCCGACATTCGACGAAACCTTATGGGAAAAGGAATATCATACGCACAACCCTTACGCTTCATCAAAATTAAATAATAATGATGAAATTAGAATTCCCATACAACAACAGGATATTTATACACTTCCATGTGAAAGTTATTTGTATATCGAAGGAAGAGTAACAAAAAAAGATGGAAGCACTGCAAGTACTGTTCCGTTCATAAATAACCCCATGGCATATTTGTTTGATGAAATAAGATATGAAATTTCCGGAGTTACAGTAGATTCAACAAAAAAGGTGGGAATTACAAGTACATTAAAAGGATTAGCATCTTTAACACCGAGTGAAAAAAATATGCTGGCCGCCGCAGGATGGGTAGCACCCGATTCCAGTACAATCACTCCAAACACTTCAGGCAATTTTGACTTTTACATTCCTTTAAGATTACTTTTAGGCTTTGCCGAAGATTACCGAAAAATAATAATAAACGTAAAACAAGAATTAGTTTTGTTAAGATCATCAAACGACAAAGATATTATTCAAGCAACTGATGGAACAACGGAAGCTACTTTAGAATGGAAAATGCAATTAGACAAAATTGTTTGGAGAGTACCGCATGTACGGTTAAACGATCAGAATAGAATTTCATTATTAAGAACTTTAAAATCAGATCGTGATATCGTAATACCATTTAGAAGTTGGGAGTTTCATGAATATCCGGTTTTACCGGAAACACAACGTCATACATGGACTGTAAAAACTTCTACTCATTTGGAAAAGGCAAGATATGTAATATTTGGATTACAAACAAAAAGAAGAAACGAAATAACTAAACATGCTGGTGAATTTGATCATTGCAAACTTACAAATTTTAAGGTGTTTCTAAACTCACAATTCTTTCCATACGACAACTTCAACATAAACTTTACAAAAGACAGGTTTAGCGTTTTGTACGATATGTACGCAAGATTCCAAAATTCATATTATGGAAAAACAAACACACCTTTATTAACGCCAAACCAATTTAAATCTAACTATCCGATTGTTGTAGTTGATTGTTCAAAACAAAACGAATCTGTAAAATCTTCCAGTGTAGATATAAAAATAGAAATGGAATTTGAACAAAATGTACCCAAAGATACATCTGCTTATTGTTTAATTTTACATGATAAAATTGTTACATATACACCTTTAACAGGAATTGTAAAAGCAGTTTTGTAAAATGAAAAGGAAAAAAAAAATACCCCCACCACTCGGTTATAAAAGCAGGAGCGGGAACGAAAATTGTTTAGTTTACTGTCTACAGTTGTATGGGTAACATCGTCTATAGCATTATAAACAAAATGAGTTCTTTATCAGTTGTACAAGACGTTTCCGAAACAGCACCTTTATTGGAAAATGATGATAAACATTTTGAAGAAAATATTGTAAAGGAAATTGATGACTTTTTAAAGTTTGGAAAACAAAATAAAAAGTTGGAAAATAATAAAACAAACGTAAGAAAGAAAAGAAAACTTGAAGAAAATATTCCACCAAACATTTTAACTGAAGTTTTCCTTCGCATCTTTTATCCTATTTCATCTTGCATGAGTAAAAGTGTGTCGATAGGATTGGTAAAATCATTAGACTACTCTCCCGCAGTAATACTAAGCCATGGAACAAAGATGGTTTTATTTTCAGAAAATGCTTGGGATTCCTTTTTAAAACATCTACATCTTATTGAATGTTATTTAGCCAACAGTTTCTTTGGAAGAAAAACTAACATTCGACTTTTGGATTGTGACAATGAAATTGACATTATTAAACATCGTGGTCAACAACAAGTAAGAATTAGAGACTCGACACAATTTGAAAATAAAATTCTTCTAACACGTGAAGAATTTTACATTTTAAACTATGCAACATCACCTATTACCAGGTATATGAAACAACTAGTATTTTCAAGCTCTGTTATTAAGGAATATCTGGTAGATGCATGCGAAAAACAACCAGAAAGCACTTTACAATACGGACCAATAGATACATCCATCTTTAATAGAATACCTCACGAAGTGGAAATGTGGAGGCAGTTAAGAAACTTTGAACCTTTTATTGAAGTTGCAACGGAGGCTACAGAAGAAGAAACCAACAACAACAACAACAGTACAGAAGAAGAAACCACCAACAACAATAATACAGAAGAAGAAACTTTGCTAGGTTAAAACTACAATGTAATTTAACAAAAGAATAAACCGTGGGGTAGGCCTACTGGGGATGGTGCCCACGTTAAACATACACCAACGCGCCTACAACTGTACGGCCTGGTTTATATATATATATCTAACCTACCGTGGTGTGGAAAACAGTTGATCAGCAGACACCATGATGAGCAGACAGGATGAAGAAATGGCAGCAAAACCTTGTGTAATTGAATTTCAAGCATTTCGCGGAAACGATGATAGATTTATCATAAAAGAATTGGTAATTTTGGATTTGCTTACACAAGTAGCATACCCGTTTTTATTTGAAGCACCGTGTTCTGTCCATGAACTAAAGTCAAAAGCTAAAATAACAAACAGATGGCTAACAAATAATTTTCATCATATCCATTGGTATGAAGGTTTCCTACCGTACAACAATGTACACAAAATTATGTTTCATTTTTGCAAACAATTTACACACATATATACCAGAGGATTGGAAAAAAAGAATTGGATACGACAGTACACAAACAAAGAAGTTTTAAACATAAAAGTGGACAAAACATTTCACTTTGATGCTAGAAATATTTGTGTTTCTACAATAAATCCGAAACACAACCAATCTCAATGCGCATTACAAAACGCGTATCACTTGGCTGCTTACTTACAACAACAAACGGAAGAATGTAGTGGGGGTTCCGAAGGTTATATAAACGAAGAGGCAACACACCCCGAGTATCAGTCTAACTCCATACTCCGAACAGACAACATCTCCTGTGAAGGATGGCATCACAACAGTTTCTCCAATGTTTAGTTGAACAATTCAACTTGCATTCAAAATCAAATACTCTAATTATCAAGAAATGTTCAGAATTAAAAGAACAGAAACATTATATTGTTCATGAAATGAAGAAAATTGATACAACGCATGGAGACGCAGTCGTCGCATCTTTATCCGATGCACCATATACACCGGGTGATGAACCAAAGTTTCAAGTATATCTTCCAAAACGATTCGTCCAGTTGCTGCAAAATGAAGATCTGCGGGAAATTCAACCAGGATCATTATATTTGGTGTCACACGGAATGAGCGGAAACAACTCTACGGAACTAACTCTGCACATCGCACAAAAATAACATTGTAAAAAAAAAATGTTTTAAATAAAAAGATAAAAAACAACATATCAGTATATGTTTTTATATACTGATATGTTGTATTTTTTTAAAACCTTAAACGGATGACCTTGAACTTTTAATCGATAGTATTATTCGATTATTTTATTCGATAGTATTATTCGATTATTTTATTCGATAGTTTTATTCGAATACTTTACATAAATACGAAACTTTAACGTTGAGAGGCTCAGTTCTGTTTAAGACAAGCTACAACCAACATGTCATCCAAAAGAAATAATCTAACACTTATAACTTATTGTTGCAAAGAAAAATGTTTTAGAATACCTGAAGATCAAGTTGACGGAAAAGCTTGTACAAAATGTAATTCTTTCAGCTATTGTAAATGTAGTTGCAAAACATATCAAAAGAACCGGTTGGATAAACTAGAAGAATTGCAACATCGACTCGGTCTATTGTGGCAACGATTAAATTCAAAGTGATTAAACAAACACCTGCCATTACCCCCACCACTACCCCCACTACCATCGGAGGTACCTGCAGCACCGGCTTTGCAATAGTCATTCCTGCTACACCTCTCGTCGAGTAAACAACTCTAGTCATGTCTCTCAACATTCGCGGGATTCACTACAACACTATCAATCTTACAACCTACAAGGATTTGGAAATTTTTAGTGAAGAACTAAAACAACTTATAACCACTGGGTTTGGTTTATCTTTAGAACTTTATGCAACAAACAATCAAAACGAAAAAAATGTGTTTTTGCCAACTTACAACAACAAAAAGAATGAAAATAAACAAGAACTTTCAGCACCGACAACAACTTACTTTTCAAATTTAGGAGCAAACTTTACTAACTTGTAAAATAATACTTTTGTAAAAAAAACAAATAAATAAAAAAGAAAATATCTTGCATTTTCGGATTTTCCGAAAATGCGAGATCTTTTTTAAAAACATCCCCAAACGACCTTGACACACTTCCGGCCATTTAAAATTTAAATACCCAGCACAGCAGGGCATTTAAACTTTAAATACCCACCAAAAACACGTCACAGCTACGTCACAGCTGATGACGTCACTTCCGGTCACGTGACCGGAAGTAGCTGTCAAAAAATTGACTGCCTGTCAAAGTTTGATTGGGCCAGCAGCCCCACTATTGCACTACTTACGGGGAGAGAGCTTTCCAATGACACATTAATTAATAAAATCGGCCCGGTAGAACTGGAGATTTAGTTGTCTGAAGATTGGACTAAACTGAATTATTATAAGAGTAGATAGATTATTCTCAGATTGTTTGTTCCGTTTACGATTAAGTCCTGAGAAACGAGATAATCAACGGCGTGTACTCCACTACGCAGCGTCTGGTGAAGGCCACGGTTGTGATAAGGCAAGAGGGCGGTGCGATAAGACATTCTAAGAAGTGAAAACGATCCTTTACTTTGCTCAAGTAAACCTGTATTTGCATTCGTAACAAATACTGTAACATGAAACGTTGTCAGTTTACGATAAGTAAATAATCATTCCATAAACTGAATATAAACAACCTTCACGGTTTTATTGATTCCTCTCAAACTGCTTGAAGATAATAAAGTAAAGAAGCATCGGATTGTCCTCAGGATGTTGCTCGGTAATTTTTAACTTTATATAGCAATATAAGCAATATACAGGGATAGTTTATATTATAAAAATTATGTTTAAGCTTTTTTTTGTTTTCATCACGGTTTGAATTAATCTCGCCTTATAATTAAGACTAAGTTATTAGGTGAAAGCTGCATAATTATAAAAAGTTCAAAACTTTTATAAGTACAACTTTACATTTTGTAGCGAAAAAATGGCCTGTAGTAATAAGAATAAAAAAGTCTCATATTCTGGGATATTTTAAAATCTGAAATTGTGAAGCGCAAAAGGTCCCAAAGTTACAATGCCTTCTGTAATGTAAATAAATGTAATTATCACAATAATTTAACAGGTTGATAAAAATTTAGGATTAAAAGATAAGTTTTTTTTTTATTTTTGTGTTTATTGTATCACCTTGTTATAAAGTGGAGATTTAGAGCTAACATTTCTCAGATATATACGTGATTCAGTAAACCATGTTAAATTACATAAAAATTAATAAATATTGAAAAGATGCAAAGTTGTGTGCTAAAGAAATGTAACAATAAAATTACACGTAGTGACCGGAAGATATTATCAAATATCACCTTCAATGTAAAACTGATACAGATTCACTCGCTAATATATTTCTTTTGAAGTATGAAATTGATGTTCAATGAAACTTCAATTGACTTCAACTGCAAAGCTTTCGACGTGACAAATTGTTTCCAGAGTACATCAGACGATCTTCAGGGAACTGCTCTATGAGGAACCTATAAATGATATCAAAGCCTGTTGGGTTGGAAAATAAAATCAACATCTTGTACACGAGTAAGCTGTTCCAAAAAGGAACAACATTCTCTAAATCATCTTTAGATTTTCTATTTTGTTTTTTTTTTATAGTGTGAAATATATATTTCTTACAAATGGCAATTTAAATGACGCTGCATCATTTGACCGAACAACAAGATACCAATTTCTTATATCTGATTAAAATTCATTTTTATCCGCGATAATGTACTCTATAGTTAGTCTGAATTCACAACAGCACTTTTTGAAATCATAAATAAAGCCTATAAGATTTTTATGTTAACTTTTGCACGGTTACACACTATGTGAGAGGTTTTAAAAATATTAAAAAGAACAGCTGCAAACAAAAACCAATATCGGAAGGTTTTATTATATTTTCAAGAATAATTTTAAATAAGTGTTACGTAATTTGTTTTACAATAGTAATATACCTAAAATACATTTATTTTAAATTTCAATATAATATTAAGTACAAGCAGAGATATAATAAACTTGAGCATTTAATACAGGGTGTTTTTTAAACACAACCCATATTTAAGATTGAATAATGCACATATGAATGTGTAATGAGTATTGTTTTATAGATCTTTACATTTTATACGACCTATTATTTAAGTTCTATCACATTTAGTTTACATTATGTGCTCAAACAGCCCGACATTGGCATTTTTGAAAAGTTGTGCTCTCTCTATCAAATTCCCGAACACATGTTGCAAGGTACCTCTTTTAATTCCTTGTATTAAATTTGTTATGTTTGTTTTAAGGTGCTGAATATATTGTGAATTTTTTTTCGTAGGATAATTACTACTTTACATATCTGTGGCAAATTTCATTCAGAGCGGACCATTTTTACGCAAGTTATCGTGCTTAAAGACACTCACATTAAAAACTCAACCCAAAACTTGGTTTTATCTGTGAAGGATTGTTTCCCCCCAAGATCCCCGGATTTGACTCGACGACTATATTATTTTATGAGGGAATACATAAAAAGTGATGCCTGCGAAAACAATTCACAGGATATTCAGGACCTCAAAACAAACATAACAAATTTAATGCAAGAAATTCAGAGATGCACCTCGCAACACGCGTTCGGGAATTTGATTGAAAGAGCATAACTTTATACAAATGCCAATGGCGCACTGTTTGAGCACATAATGTAAACTAAATGTGATGAAACTTAAGTAAAAGGTTGTATAAAATGTAAAGATCAATAAAGCAATACTCATTTCATATTTATATGTGCATTATTCAATCTTAAAAATGGGTTGCATTAAAAAAAACACCCTTTATTTTTTGCAGGTTTGATGTGCTTTACAAAATCATAAAAAATAGATAGTTAAGGGTTGTGTTATGTTAGGTTAGGTTATGTTGAAATCTTTGTTTAGGTAGGGGTATTAAACTAGATTTTAAACTAGTTTGAATAGACAAACCTATTGTTAAATAAATCAAGGAAACAAAATCTTCTTGGTATCTTGCTGTTATAGTAACAAATTTTTCCTGTGTTTTAACTGCTTGAATAACAAGTCTCATATTAAGACCCAGTCTTTAAAATAAACTTAAATTTCTCTTGCTCAAGATTTTTTATCACATTTCATCAATCATATGAAGCTTCATCATTATTACCAATTAGTTAGAGAACAATAAATAATGGTCTCTTCGTCTATGTAGTGTTTTAATTGTAATGTTTTCACTCACCTCTCGAAAGCAAATACAATGGCATATTTAAAATCTAATAACTTTCCGATGCGTTCCACCTAGCCTATGTACAAATTAACGGAAATCTTAGTTAAAAGGGTAAAACGTGTTAATAAACATAATATAAGCCTATTTCGGCCGTTTCTCAGAATCTAAGTGTCTGCTCCAGTAAATGCTGTGATTTACAACTCCGTTTCCTTTTTAATCTCCAGAGTAAACCCCCCAGGCGCCCTACCAGCTGGGCGCCTACGTAAACTCGGAGTTTACCTCCCTTCAGGGAAGCCCCAGTTTACTCCGAAAATCTGGACGTTTACAATGTCTCGAATGGAGCACACGTGGAAAAGTAAGTCGGATAAAATGCTTTAATTCAACGTAAATAAAATAGATAGAATGAAGGAGAGTTTATAAATATTTCAAAATTATTGTGAAGGATTAAAAAAGTTAGCTCGTCTCTGGCCATGTTAGCGAAGCATTTTGTTAAAAACGCCGAGAGCAATACTCTCGTACATATTCAAAACTATTGACAATTTTGGAAGACAACACTAAATATGAGATGTAATTGAGGTATATGGTGTTCATAGCATTAGTTTGCAAAGAATCCATTGTCCATTTTTTCGGCAGGGTCTACCTCCTGCCACTTAGGTTTTTGGTTTATTCGCTTTTTTTACTTAAAGTGATTTTTGTGGTTCATAATTCATCATCGCCTCCAAGATAAGTGGGAAAGGCTCCGGAACAAATTGTTTTTTCTAAATTTTACTGTTTTTGTCTGTGTTATATGTTGCTTAAAAATTTAAAGTATGACGACCAATCGAAATAAGTAAAGTTATTTTTTGTTTTTTAGTATGCGTAGTTATGGTTTGAAACTGGCTACTTGTAGTCGAAACTTAAGGAACCAATTACAAAAGAATCGAAGACGAATCTAGGTTCCTAACCTAACCTAGATTACTAACCTAGGTTAGATCCAGGCACACGATAAGACGAGAGGGCCTATCCCCCCCTCGTCGAGGAGGGGTTATAAGACAGGTTGTGTGGAATAAGACAATCTGACAGTATAATATCAGACTGTGGATCCTGTGGTTACCTGCATGATATATATTTAAAAATATATTATTTAATCTAAAAAAATATATTTCGCACGATTCAGAGGGCATAATTTTGAATAATTTTCTAGACATAATCATTGAAAATAACTTTTATATTATTACTATTACCACCAAGTGATAACGATTTAACGATAATTAATTCTTCAAAAGATACAATAATGAACAAACCTCAATCAAATAGTTACAATTCCTGAATTTTATTTTTTGTTTCGAGTTGTATATTGTAATCTCAATTCATAAATCCCTCATAACTTTACATCAAACAAGATAATCTACGTCAGGTTTTATCTACAGGCCTTTATAATGTAGTATATACGAGGATAACACACCCTCGGGAAATATAAAGGTTCATTTTTCTGAGTGAAATGTTATTTTTCCTGGAGGTGGAACGACCGAATGCGGTTCACCAATCCATTAAAGCAATCCAAACACACAAATATTTATGTAGTGAACTCAAAACGTATCGCAGCATCCTGCCCTACATCTTTTGTTTTCCGCGATTCGTTCACACACTAAAGACATCTTTTATATGTAGAAAGGTTCCATTTACTTCACTAGAATTTATTTAATGGCAGAAGGCACAATGAAACAACAGACCGTTTAAAACAGGTTGTTGCACAACAACAATTTTATCTTTGTCAAAATTAATACTTTATATTACTACTTTTATTTGAAATGAAAAATTACCTTTCACCATTTTAAGATAGTGCAGTAATATTACCACTGTAAGATGGCATGACATAGTATGCGCAATACATTTGGCAATAACTCAAGTGGAAATATTAAACAGCGTAGAGCAAGTTTGTATTATTTTAGAAGAGGGTAGATAACACAACGATATAACACATCGATTGAGAATGTTTCATTAACGTTTATTTTGTCCTGTGACACTTGAGGGGGTAGGAGGAATGTTGGAACATGCTTGTGTTGATGGAAGGGGGGGTAACATGGATGTTTATGGTAATATGTGAAAGCTTTCATATAATTAACCTTTCATCAAAATAGATTCCCTTAATTTGTGAAATAGCAGATTATAGTTGCGTAGGAGTCAGCGTAAACCATAACATTGTAGTGTTTTTGAAAAACTAATTACATAATTTACGAATAAATATTTTTATTTCTTGCCTTACCGCAAAATAATTAATTCCCTGAAGATCTTGTTGAAACCTGGCAACTTACAGTACACTTGTGCCAACTTTTTTTACCCAGTACAGCTTAATGGCTTTGGCTACTGTTTAGGTACTCAATGTTAATAGTATACGGTTTGATGGAGTGCCAGGCTCTAAGTTCAAAGAACTCAACAATAGCTCGGACCGAAAACTTAATCTTGTAGTTGTCGTTAGTTTTAAGGATTACAACCTCCTTTTAACCTGTGCTTGGGCGGGCCGGTGTAAACCGCTTCGTGTTAACTATCACGAATTGTTTAGCTACAGTCCGCGATACGTAGATTTTTGGTTAGAGATACGCATAGTATGGCAACGCAGTTCCTCGGAACACCTTAGTTAACCTTTGAAAAGTCATAGGGCTTGACGTGTCTCAGTGTCTGTAAAGCCGCTGCTTAAAAATATGGCTGGACAATGAATAACTCTGGTCTACCAATTAGATCATCAATTTTATTTAAAATCCAATTAATTTCTTGATGAAATATTGGTTGAATTCAGCTTTTTCTCTGAAATATGGATATCTAAAAATTATTTTTATCCAAGTAAAAATGAAATGATATATATTTTTTAAATAGTTCAGTGTCACTTAAGTTACTGAATTAAATCTATATCTTCTTCTATATATATAAAGGAGAAGGGGGTTTCTAACGGACAGCAAATCTCCAAAACTATAAGACCTAAAGAGTTGAAAGTTGGCACATGTGTTTCTCTTGGGTCTTAGATGCACACTAAGAAACGGTTTTACAAAATTCCCATAGGGTTTCGCCCTATGGTAATTCAAAGTTTTAATGTTAAATTATAGGGAAGGACATAAGGTTGTCATAGCAACCTTAAAAAGTATGACAAATTAAATCTTATGTCAATAAAGGAATTTTTTATGTTTTCCACGGGCGAAACCGCGTTGATCCGCTAGTTAAAACATAAATTAATAGTATTGTAAAACTAAATTTAAAACCGCTTATATTAATGATTTCGTTACATTTATTATAAGAAAACTGCAAGAATCGTGTAACTTAAAAATATTATTTTAATTGAAATAATTGGAAATTGGAGATCGAACTACCCTTTCCAGGTACAGTATATGCCTAGCAATCAAGCAGGCTGGCGCACCTATTATGGTACCCTGCTCTGCGATGTTTCCTTGTGCATTACAACAAACTGTAAACTTCAACAAATTCTATATTAGGTATATTTCACTTCCTATTTCCTCAAATTTTTTATCCCGGTCTATATCTTAAATGTTTCCGTGTTGCCTGTTGTATTGGCACCAAGAACAAAGGAACATGGATTACATTAAACTAACAAATATGGATATAATTTTTTTCAAGTAAGTTGTTCAATGAAACACAATGTAACAATTAAATGAAGATGATTACTTTTATACCTTATAAAGAAATAAAAAATGAAATTTTTTACTCAAACTCAAACTAGAACCGATTAACGAATCACCACTTTATTGTCTCATGTTTAGCTAGAGGCTCGTAGAGGGCGATAAAAGCTACAATGATTTCTTTGAAGCGACGAGTGTTGAGCCAGTAAATGTGTTTATGTTTGTATAACATATGGATCGAAGTGTTAACTCACACGAACATAACCAGCCAATACAAGGAGGCTGGAGCGATCTTTGGGAGTCGTTATATCATGTAAAGTGAAGGTCACTGGTTCAAGATCCTGGAAACACTCGAACTCCAAGAAGGAATAGTTTTGCTTTAGACTTGTCCTAATGAAACTTAATGTAAAGTTAAAACTGTACATTAAGTACATTAACTTTGATAGTTAAGGGAAAGGGGAGTCTCTACTTTAAACACATAAAAATCTAATTTGGCCGAGATCAACGAAAACCGCGGCCACGAAACCCCGAACCCGTGAACCGCCTCTAAAATATTAAAAAAAAGTTGTTTCTTCTTTTTTAGACAAAGGTCTAATATTTTTAATCACCTGGACCTTTCTCTGAGATTTCATAATTTTTAATAATTTTCTATGGCATAAAACTCAATGTATATTATGCTTGGCGCATGAAGAACGACATCACTTTCCATAGAAAACTCGCGTTTGCCAAAAGTAGCATTTTTACTGTTTTCTGCAAACAAAAAACTATACTTGTTTAATAGCCAGAACCTCTAATCACATGCTCATTATTTTACCTCATGGGTAAATAAGCCAAAATGTGTCCTTGGCCTCTATGTTGCAGTTGAGTTTATTCTCCTACGCTGGCTCAGATGGTAGACTGGAAAGAGTACAGCTGTTATTTTGGAGTACGCTGTATACAGTGACAGCTGGAATCTGCTGTCTATCTGCACCTAATGAGACGAAACAACGTCGAAACAGCTTCCTTTTGGCGGTACATCTGTACCTTTGAGGGGGTACTCTACCTCGTGTAACTCAGACCTCTACGTGTCACTTTGATCCCGGACCTCTAAAAATTAAAGTCTCGCTACATTATCCCCTTTTGGTTATAAAATAATAAGCAAAATAATTTAACTTGTCCCAAGAGAATACTTGAGCTACACTTTTGACATGTTTTCATAGTCATCTAAAACCTGACGTAATTTTATTAAAGTTTGTTCTGTAGAGTTTTTTTCCCAAAAATGGACAATAATGGTCAAAAAAATTTGAAAATATAATAACTTTGTCAGTATGTGAAATGTAGTGAATTCTATCTTCAAAATACAATGTGATGTTGAAGAAAATTGCAGGAGAAACAAAAGGAAACCTTTAACATTAAAATAATTGCTTAAATATTGATTTTAAAAAGGCATGCAAAAATCACAACATTAGATTTCTAGGCCTGTTGGATCTTTGTCTACCTTTCAATAGTACATTATGCAACAAGGGCCGAAAATGAGGTTTTGCAGGCTCAAGATCGAGTTTCAAATTCGAGACGAAGTCGAGGATTTGAAACGATCGAGAGCTGCAAAACCCTTTCGGCCGAGTTGCGAATGCCATTTTATACCACACTACACAATTAAATATACCCAAAATAATCAAAAACTGATTATTATTTTACTCACCTGAAAAAAACTTTAAAAATATGAGCGACGTACAACTTCTTTATCATGATTCAAACATTCACAGCTATGAAAATCATATGATCGCAACTATCCCGTCTTTGGTACCTATTGAATGCCGCATAGTTAATATGTGATGTTCTGACGTTGTTTCAAGCAAATAAACGATCAACTGACTTCCGGCCCAGGGCCCCAAACGTTTTCGGTCCTGTGGCGGCAAACGGTGTGTTTCGGTCCGCGTTTGACGTTTGTAAAACAGGTGATTTCGTCGTAGTGTGGTGAAAAATGAATTAGTGGTTTCTAGTCCAACCACCAAGTGAAGTAAAAAATACAGTTGTTTACTCAAAATCAGCTTTTAAAACCATTTTAGCGTTTAAAGAATATACTCCCTTTAAAAAGGAATCAACTAATGTTTTTTTAAGGGTATTCACTTTCTTTATCGGATTAAAACGCTAAGATTAGTTGTTGTCTGTTTGGTAAGGTTTATAGCCTACTCTTATTGCATTGTAGTTTCCTTATGAATACCGATTGTAAGCCATTCTTCTTAATCCAGCCAAGGGTCCGGCGGGCTTATGGAGCTTTGGTGAAGTACAAACAACAACATCGAGCACTTACAACTTCATTTGCATTTTCCGCGAAAACCGAACAGGATTATTGCATTACCATCTACGTTTTTACGCCTCGACCGTAAAACATTTACTACACTTACATTTACCAGAAAATATAAAGTTTTAGAATTTGATAAAATAAAAAAAAATGATTTCAAAGGAGTTTTGCAATCAAAGTTGGTATCATAAGAGGATACATTTTGCACTTATCTTGCGCACCGTGTTTTTACGCATAATTACGTTTTTAATTGCATGCATTTTGAACTAACTTATTTACAATATGGTCCCCAAAATATGCTATGATATTGACGTTTTTGTTGTTTATGCAAATTTTGGATCACCCGCAAATCAAATTTACCCGCTTGTGTAGTTTAAAAACATTTGTTAGTTTCTCTAATACTACTTATACATAACAGTATGTTTTACATCAGTAAATACAGGAATTGTTACGTTAAATGAAAATTACATCCAATACTCTTGGACGAGTCATATATACTTTATGCTTGATTGCAAAATCATCTCAAAAACGGCTCCGACGAATTTCTTCGCTGGAAATAATTTATTTTGTGGCTTGATAGTGTTTTGTACAAGTCGTGTTGCTACCAAAATTACGTACAAGAATTAATTTAAAAGCTGAGAAATTTTAACAAACCCCTTATGGTTTTCCTTGAAGTCGACGAAATCAATCACAACAATTAAAACAAGGTAGGCCAAGCCTGATGACATCAGCTGTTTGTAAAAACTTAGCCATCTGTCAAGGGCAATCATTCAGCGAAGAATGCTTGGAGTTTTAAAAATGTGTGCAAAGATTAAGTTGAAGATTTTTTATAGTAAAGAGATTAACTGGAATTACAGAGCAAGACTCGGCCCACCAGGTATTAGACATAACTTTTCAACGAAAAAGATGTAATTGTTATTTTAAAGTAATTGACTTTTGTTAAAATTGACGATAATTGTCATTCAGTTATGCATCAAATTATTTCTAAAAATGTTGTATCTATATTTTGCCCTATATAGTTTGATTTTATCGACTTTTCATCCTTTAGTTTTCAAACAACGATGAGAGAGCAATAATCAAACTGCTTTTTTCCTTGGATTCAGAAAAGTACTGTATACCTGTATAAAAGTTCAAAAAATTAACTCCAAACAAAAATAAATACTCACAATTTAGATAATTTTTTAAAATTTAAACTTAAATTTAGATTTAAAACCTAAGTCACTAAATAGTAATGTATGAAATAAAATTTAATTTAATTTTTTCCTAGTTATGAGATAACGAAAAAGAATAAGAAACGAGACGTTGCTTTTCTAGCATTTATAATTGTTATTCATGCATTTATATTTAATTGCATAGATATACCAGCATTATGGCTTATGTTCCTTCAAGCGAGATTGCATTTATTTTTTCTCGAACGATGTTCGTAAAATACGATGTTTAGTTTTAACGAGTCATTAAATTATGTTTGCTGTTAACGTTGATAGCTTTTAACGATATTCGCCTTTAACGATGCTAGCTGTTAACGATGTTCGTAAAACAAGATGTTCAATGTTATGATGTTTGTTTTGAAATCTGTGTTTTTCTTTTAATTTTATTTTTTGTGATTAAGAGCTCTTACAAAAAATTAGCTAATAACAAAACACAGAACATAAATCGCATACTCAATGGTTAAGCCCGGTTTACACTATGTAGCAAAACATATTACCTGCAAAAATTAGCATAATTTATATATACGATTCTCCATTTAGGCCAATTATAGAAAATATAGGCATAAAAATTATATATTATTGTCTGTGAATATTATTTAGCATTTTTATGTATTATAAACTAAGATTTAGGTAACCAACTTGGAGCAAATGCTATATAACTTTGCTAAGCATGTTTTGCTACACAGAAACCCCGGCTTTTGTGGATTATTAATTAACCCTGCTCATTTTAATAAGGAAGTTACGAATGAATCTGTATTCATTGAACTAGCTCAGCTCTATAGACGCAGTTCCTTTAAACCTATGACTGTCATGAAATACTCTCTAACCCAAATACATTCTATTTCTATCTCGTAGCCACTTAGCGCTGTTATTGCGTCATATATTTCACCACAAGTCTTGTCACTTGAATCGTAAAACTTCCAATGTATGTGTATTTTATAGTTCAGGATTTTGAGTGTTGTATGTATATATTGTTTAAAAACAGCCAATGGGGGCTAATTTAGAGATTTTAAAGTACATACAAAGAACAAAAACTAATTCTTTCAAACGTATTCACAAGCATTTATGAGTGCTTCAATATAAGAAAGTAAAATAGTACAATGAGACTTAAAATAGTACCTTTATAATTTATAGCGAAACCGTTTATAATTTAGATGTAGTTTATAAAGTGAACAGAGTTGAATGTCAGGTTTGTTTCTATTGAAACATTGGAAATTTAATTATCGTAAATTGTTCACAGCATTTCTTATATGGATGATTTATGAAGGCTCCTAAACAGGTTAAATCTCTATTTTAATTTTAATATCTTTCTTTTTGTGATAACCATCTATGTTAAGAACTTCTAGAAAGATAAAATTCCAAACGCTACTTTTTTTAGTTATTGGTTTCATATCAACCAAAACGTTTAGGATGAAAAATTAGCATTTTAATTGTTTATTTTCGGAAACATTGTATCCAATGCTTGCCAACACATGTTGCAGTGCTTTATTATCACCAGTCAGCCAATGCCGGAATAATCAAGATAAAACCAGTTAGTTTATGAATTGATTGGCAAATCCTTTCCTTTATTAATTCCTAACTAGAGTGGTTTATCTTTATACGTACGAAAGGATTTTTCCTGTACTATATTCATTCTAGAATGTGGGGAGTGGTTGACGGTTGACTACGCAGAAGCCTAAAGAAGTAAAGCATTTTTCTCGCCACATTGTTAATAATGATTTTACAAATTCATGTGGGCAAAAATGAGGATTTATAGCCAAAGAAAACATTCAAACAAACTAAATAAGGTTAAACTGGTTATATTGATTTATTACTAACTAGAGTCATAACTCTGACTATCTACCTTAACTTTCTCATTTAATTTGTACATATGGATGATTTAAAAATTAAGTTAGAATGTCAGAACAAAAACCAATGAGGACCAATTTTCTTAATTACAATTTGCTCGATAATGTAGAACCGTGCGTTCAATGATAATAGAAGTAAAGTAGCATTAACATTATTTGTAATATTTTGTTTAATTCGTATAATTATAATTCATTAATTCGTGTAAGAATAAAAACTATTTTGTTTGTATGTTTTTTGCGGTGGTTTCTGCAGCACTTTGCTCGTTTCTGTCTCAAGTCAATTAATTTCACGCTAATGGTTAAATAAATGGTTCGTTATAGTTCTAAGCAATCCTTTCCTTGCACGGCTATCAATGATGAAAAATCTTACTAAATAGCACATGAGCGGGTGTCCGTAGTAAATTCAATAATTCTTCGTTTGATAAGATTATTTAAATGACATGCTTTTGATATTTTTTAAATTTACGAAATATTTACTTGCAGTGTAAAAAAAATAAACTTTGCATGCATGGTATTGGGGACAATTCATTAAAAGTTTACGTTCTATTTTGCACGGGAACAATAACAATCACTGAGAGCTAATTGAGTGTCTCTTTTGCTATTCTGTGCGTTAAGTCAAAACCGGTTTCTGCCCGTTTTGAATGACAATATCATCACATAAATTGCGGTTCCTCCCGATTATCCTCAATTACCATTTCTCCTCTGATCTTCACCATTTCGCCATGACCCACAACCAACACCGTCTGTCCCGGAAGTGATCTCGATAAACCGGAAGCCCCGCGTATATCCGCCCCGCCGCCGTCGTAGTCTGGAAGATCGTCTCGGTATGCGACAGACTATTTCTGTGATCGGTTCGGTCGGGACTCGGGATGCGCTTCTATTCTAAAATTATCGGGAAGGTCTTTTGATGTCTCGAGGTAGACTAGACAGTACCTCGCTGGTCGAGGGGGGTCCTAGCTGTAGCGCCGCCGCGCCGCGTCGTGTGTCGTGTACTGCGCACGGGCAGGCAGTGTGCGTGCGACCACAGCGCCGGCCAGACGTGCGTGTCAGTGTGCGTGCGCGTGTTATCAGCTGTGATAAGACCGAGACGCCCACCGCCCACCGCTCCTGCACCTGTAAACGTCTGTGTGAGTGGGCCTAGATTTTATAAATTATATTCTTTTAGAGTTGAAATACATTTTAAATGTGGCAAATCTGTTGTCTCTGTTGCATTAATCAGATTTTTTCATTTCTAAAATAATTACCCCAAAAAAACTACGATGTAGATTTTTATAAAAAATCAAGCTATTAAAAAAATATAGAACTGTTAAAATATCTACTATCCAACGTAAAAATGCTTGAGGAGAGACAAATTAATTGAGCTAGCTTTTATTATAAATGTGTTTCATAATATTAATAAGTTAGGGCAATCGAATTTGTATGATATTTTAAGTAAATTGAACCTCAAAGATTTTCAATTGCAACATTTATTTTAAGTGGTCTGTTTAAGTTTCAATTTATTTGGTGAAACAATTATATACCATATATTGCGATGCAGGTAATGATGCTTGTTAGTTCTTACCTTTACAAAGTGTAACAGTATGTAGTCCTGTATACAAATATGTAATGAAGTAATTTGTGTAGGTATCACACAATGCATTTGCGGAAGGCGAGTATGTTTATTATAATAAATTTCCAATCTAGCTTAGATTTTTTAGAAACGATGGATTTTTTGGGGTTTTGCCTACTGCATTTTTTACTGGAAAAATCATGCAAAGTGCTGGCAACTCTAACCCCCCTTCTTCAATTCTTACCTTTAATGCAGATATTTAAACTTCTGATTATTAAAAAATAAATTAGTATAATTGAAGTTCAAAGGAATTGGTGAAAGCAAGGAAACTCAAGTTTTATCAGAGTAGCTTCAAGTATAATTAAAAATCAAGATTATGATTCTTAAAAAAACTAGTGAGTCATTTCAAATTAGTTAAGAATCCTAAATAATAAGTTACTTCGTGAACTGTGGCGACGTCTCTACTAATATAGTTCAGAAAATAGAAATGTAAATAATACACCTCCTCATGTCATTAGATGTTTAAGTATTCAACAATAACGGATTTCAGTTCAACAAAGAGCCCTGGGAAGTTACTTTATTACAATGTTTTGCTAAGTTGTTCTTAAAGTTCAATTTCCAAGATAACAATTCATACAGAAAAACTACATCAACTTAATAACTCTTGTTTCCTACGGTTCTTTTCGTGTTCGTATTTTCATCTCTCTGTTTATATTTTTATAAATTTATTCGTGCAATATGTTCACTTGAAAAGATTAAAAAATGGTAATCATAATTTCGCGACTGGAACATTTTTGAAGAGTAATTGCTTTAACACTTATTGGAGGGTATTTAAAAGTCAATAACAATTCCACATCAAAACTTAATTGACTAAAGTATTTAAGCTCTGGAAATAGATTCTTCCAGGCTCTAATTTAAAAAATATTATTGTAAAACAGTTATAAAAATCCAAGTTACCACGTGGAGACTGGTAACGAGAGACGCGAGTCGCGAGTTGCTTAGTGGGGGGGGAGGGGGTGGGGAGGGGTGAGGAAGAAGAGGTCCGCTGCAGGCTTGCAGGGTGCCAAAAGAGGGACGTGCGAATTGCACCATAAAATCTTTTCATAAGGTATTAATCATGAGGATTCCCAAGAATTTGGGAAAACATCTCATATTGAAATAGGGTATAGTGTTGAAGTTTGCACTTAACTGCCCGCCCCACACCTCATAAACTTGGGGATCCAGCGGCGGGAATCGGGCTCTTTGGGGCGGGGGGAAACAATATTCTCTCTTTGGAGAAGTAATCAGTATTATACTGACAGTATAATACAGGTTCTGTATATTCCAAAGTACCGTAGGCTTATATTTTTATGCAGGTAGGCCTATGATAAAGTATTATAATGTGTACTGTTCCCAACCAAAAAGTCTTATTGCAAATTTTTTATGCCAACTACCTAACTACCTTACCTGTCTACTTAGCTATTTATGCAGCTTCAAATACCATTTTCATCTAATTATTTAATAATCGTCATATTTCAGACCATCTGCAACCAAAAAATTGCTAAGTATCACATTCTCTATTTTCGTTTTAACTTATTTTCGGTCGCCAATCTATATTAATGCTAATATACTTTACATATATTTGAGATATTTTAGATGCATGTTATTAGTAATAACAAGGTAAATTGGAAACCATAATTCCATACCAGATTTCCTGCCGAATATAATGTCACATTTGGTTTCTGAAACACCTTAACGACATAGATAAAAGATCGAGGAGTTGATTTAAATTATATTTCAAACATTTTTTACGAGGTAATTTGTGATTTGTTTTGTTCACTGACCAATAACAATATCTGCTGTACGAGTATCTGATTTACAAAACACGATCTTAAAACGTATTCCCAATCTAACTGAAATATTATCAATATACTTTGATTTCTAAGCGCCATCTCACATCTCAGAGCAGCCTAATTTGTTGCTAGTTTGTTCAAGCAGTTTTATCTCTTGAGGTAAACATTTAAGTCCATGATGAGTTTAAGTTATCATAATTTCAAGGCCGTATGAGTTTGGTATTAATGGAGGAAATACAAACAATTGTGAATGAAACTGCGTATATAACCCTACATGGTTATCCTGGCATATTTCAGTCGGAAAAGAAAAAATAATGGACTCGTCATTCCAAGAATGCTTGATAGTGATGTTGCCTGGCGGATCCGTCCCTTGCTGAACTTCGCATGCTCTCTACTGGTCCAAGGAGTGTGTTATAGTTGGTTGACAAAGCTTACGGTACTTTGATGTACTGCATTTGCCCGAAGTAGGGTTTCATTAAAATGTTTGATTAACGATTTATGTAGTTTCATCTTAGTGTGATGAACTGTGTAAATTAATTTACAGAAATCGGATCAAATTCTAGGGATCCAATAGAATAGTTCCTTTGTAATCTGTGCGCTAGTTTGTCGGTTATTTAAAAACTAATGACGTTAAATATTCTCTTAATGAGAATTTACTTTTGGATACGATAAAATACGATAAATTTTGCTAAATGATCTACAGCCACACCAATAAAACATGACAAAAAATCATAAAATACACTTCGCAGTAATAGGCCTAACTGGCATGTACAAATACAATGATTATTTACGGTTTGATATTTCTGTTGGTCATAACACAATAAAAACTGGTATTGAATACGTATAATATAGAATTGTATGTAGGTTTTAATTTCGATCCTTTATTTACAATTACGTCATTCGTAGGGACAAGAAGATTCTCAATTGGAAGGGCCTACCTGTCATATAAACAATTTAAAGCAATCTATTATCTATTATGGGGGGGGGGAATCTACTATGGGGGTTTTCCCAGGAGGTTTAAAAAAAATTCAATGCCAGTTAATTTATTTGACCGGCACCTTCAACGGTTACATTTTTCGTGGAATGACAGTAAACTTATTCGGTAACACATTTTCATCATACTATCCCGAAAACAGCCGTTTTTAGTTCTCTAAATGGTACGCAAAGTGATCGTTTTTGGATCACTTCGAATAGGATTACTGAAAAAACATATGGTAAATTTTGCCGTACTCTAATGTCAAAATTTGTTTATGTTACGTTTGAAAGGTTGAACGATTTCTTAACTTGTGTTTGTAAATAACTAACAGATGTGTAAATGATGATGACTATTTTGGATAACCTCAAAATTATGTAGTCTAATTTTTTAAAGATTAAATGGTTATTTATACATAATGATGAAAATAGTTGTTCATCACACGGAGCAAAAGTGTCTCCTTGGTACTCGATCGCATTTCCAAGCTCGGCTGCGCCTCGCATGTAAATTACGATCTCGTACCAAAATGAGCCACTTTCGCTCCTAGTAATGAAAACTACTATTTCGTAGTTTTTGTTATAAGTTAAACCCTCGCACGAGGGGCTGGGTGGAAACAGTGAAGTTTTCCGATGTGCAGGCGAGAAAGTATTTAAGTCACTTTTAAACCAAGCAAGAATGCCAGCCTTGAATGTCGGAATAACTAAGGGAGGGGGGGGGGGTTGAAATAAATATCAATTCTAGATCGATTTATGACCAAGATAAGTAATTTTCTACCACCGCACATGACATAGGTTCTAAAAGTTAACTCCTGGGTTTCTCAAGTGACATAACCAACTGACTCAGTCAGCTGGCAGAGGTGACAAAGTCAAAATCAGCTGACTCTGGGCCGCCGCCGGCCGGTCTGCGAGTTTGACTTGGGGCCAAAAAGTCTGCTCACACCTGCCAATGAACTCCCCTTACTATTTATACATGTGGATAACTCTCTTTAACACGTGGGCTTTCCTTGACTTCAGGACCTTGAAAAGTGAGTTGAAAGTGAATTTGAGCTCTTTACGTAGGGGATCTTATGGTATTTCCAAAATAACGAAGGAAAAATAAACTTGGTCAAACACGTGCAACAGAAGAAAATTGGATACGGACTTAAAAAAATTGTGCTAGAGTGTTGAACTGAAGTTTCATATCACAAAAATCCATGGGTTTTCAAGTTCAATTTTCATAATACTTTTATTGTTCGTTTTTTACTGTATAAAAGTCTAGACCAGATACTGCAAATGAAAAAAGGGTAGATTTTTTATGTTTCTCCCTTTTAGCCTGTTTTGAAACATAAATAACATTTAGATAGAGTTCATTAAAACACAATGAAATAAATAATGACCAAAACAAACTTTTATAAAACAAAATGTCCCCTTGTATTTTTATAAGTTGCCTAATTATTTGTAGGTCTGCATTTCATAGAACCTACGTTTATTTTACATTTATGGAATTATAAAGAACCTTCCTTTTAGATATAATTCTACTCAATTCTACATTTTTATTAGTTTTTTTTTATTAATAAAAAGTTGTAAGTGAAAGCTAAAAGAATTTCTCTAACACTCAAAATACACACAATAGTATTTTAATGAAAATTTAAAAAAAAGTCAAATGTTCTTGTAAAAAAAGATAATCTTTGGCTATTGATAAAAACACTGTTTTCACAATAAAAACCAACCAAAGACAGCTTTTTGCATTATTCCTTGAACTTTCTGTCCCATTTAAAGATTTAATTGTCTGATTACATCCCTTGTCTTGAGCCTGGTCATTATCTTTACTTACCCCATTAACTTTAGATTAACAATACGTCCTCATAGTAATGTGCATTTTCTTTAAAATTGTAGGGAATCAAGTAGATATGCAAAAACAGTATAAATTTTTATGTTCAGTACACATCACCTACCATTTCTTATTTAGCTTTTATTTGTTTTTTCAATGATTTTTATCTCTATGATATAAATTTATGCAATTTTTTAAAGTTGATATTATGAAAACACAGTTTCAAAGAGAAAGTGGCACTTTCCTTGTTTGTTTCTGTTTTAAATAATAATCTCACCAAAAATATTTTATAACCTATCAGGTTCATTAAAATTCATCTTCAATTTGAATACGACAATGAAACAATTGAATGATAAATCTTAAAACCATAATCTTGAAAATTACTTTAATATTTTAGCATTGCACGAATAAATTACTTTTCAATGAACTCTCAGACTGTGCTGTATACTAGTTAAAAATAAGTAGACTAGGTAATTCTGTTGTTAAATATTAAAAAACACAGGTTGAAGAGTTTGGAATATAAAGTGCTTTTGATTAACAACAGGAAATGTGATACAGTGATGAGTCACATGACGGCGTGTTTGAGCTCTGGTTGAGTACAAATATATAAAACAAAACTTATATATATTTGTTATTTCAACCTTATAGTTCTGACTCAATATACAACATTTTTGATTTCCTAGGAAAAAATCTAACTTCATAATTTGTTTAGAACAAATTGTAAATCATATAAGTCATGTTTTCTACAATAATCGTATAGTATTTATTTTGTTCAAAGGATAATTTCTGTTATTATACTTTTCTCCTCATTCATAACAGTGGGAGAATCGGTGGACAGTTTTTAACATTTGAGGTATAAGACTAAAGGTATTTTTTGTATATTTATTTGCCAAAACGTTTTAGATTTTTAATTCAGGGTCACTTCTAGGAACACTATTCATTTAATGGGCTACTTTTTCAGAACAGTTTCGCTACCTTCCACATTGGATCAAACTGAATTCACCTTCTTTACAAATAAACATGTTTAAATCCATACGTATTTAATATACTCTAAGAGTTTAATGAATTACTTTAATAATCAATTCAATTTTAATGATTTAGGTATCGTTGGAAAGAGATTCCAAGTAACTATAGCTTCAAGTTTTACAAGACATTAAATGTAAAAAGGTTAGACTAAGACATGAACCCTGAAATATTCTTTGGGAGTAAGCATGACACTAGAAGAGCAATTACTTAAGATATTTAGCAAATTAAATTGATCCAAAAGCCATCCCAAAACAATTGAACTTAGTTAAAATATTGTTAATGATTATTAGAGAAAGGGATTATTCTATCAAAACAGAGGAGATTTTTCGAATTTGAACACTCAACACAACAATATTTTGTCAATGAAGAAGCACAGTACAACCAAATAAGCCACAAAGAAGATCGTTGGTGAGCAAAAAGTATCACATGTGGTTGCTGCATGTGTTAGTAAAATGTAAGATTAGAGGGAGATTTCAGGGAGAAAGTAGTGGGGGGAGGACAGATCCCTACTGACTGGGTTATGTTCTGTCTCTGCTCTAATAATACTTATGACTACATCAACAAAAGACTCCCTTCTCTTGCTATCTGTTACATATATCTATTTTGTTCCTTTATATTTAGCTTTCACTAAAATGTTTCACCTCTTGGTTTTAAGTTACCAAAGGAATGTTTATGTAATTTTAGCTTTAGAGAGCTTGCATGGAGGTCCCAAAGGGATTTTTTTGCAACATATTGTCTTGTGAATAAGGGTTGATAAATTTTAAATGTATTTCATTTGAAGTTGTCTCAAAACTTAATACAATTATGACATAAGCATCAGTGTAGAATAAAATTGCATTCGGGAGCTTAAAATTTGGCATCTGTTTTAGTTAATATGTTTATTGTTAAAATTATTTAGTGAATACTTACTTTATATTACATGGACACTCGATTTTTGGGATATTTGCTCAAAAGACATGCAAGCAATAAATTTACAAGGGAAAATGAGAAAGGTAAAATAAGAGCTTTAAACACGCCCAATACCCACAATTTAGTGTCTTATTTTTAAAACCTCAACAGCATCATTATATAAAAAAAACTCATCGATATAAATACTCCAACTTTTTTTCAACTAATGTTCTAAAGATTTTTATAGCCTTTCAAACCTTGTCAAGAAACTTAAAATCTCAAAAAAATTAATATCAGAGGGCAAGATTTAAAGTAACATTTAGTACCGTTGCTAGTTTTGTAGCCTTTGGAATCTTGCTAAGTGTAACATTTAGTGACTTGGGCTTCAGTTCAAGAGGTCAAGGGTTAAAATCTTGGGATGTCCAGTAGCTTTTGATCCTTTCCAAAGGTGTTTTAGTGGCCGCAACACCAGTGTCATTAGCATTATTAGAATAAAAAAAGTTCTACCTACCTTATAATCAACAGGAGGCCCGATTCTACGACTGGCAGAATTGGCCCAGAGCATCTGCCCAGAGGCTTCAGGGCTTGGGGGTGCGAGAAAAAACGTGATAACAGAGAGCGTCGTCATTAACAGAGTTTGACTTTGGAACTGATGAGAGCATGCACATACTCCTATATATACATACATACATACACTTGTCGATACACTGTGATATCTGCACTGTCGATATCTGCTTTAATGATAGCTTAGAGGGAGAAATCCTTCCAAAAGCAAAACCGGCAAGATCAAGCCCACTTGGACATGAGTGACCAGTTGTATACATGATATACAGGGACAAATCTGCTCCCTGACGCTGTTCTCCCAATGCTATTTCAATAGCATGTCTTCTCACATGGCGACTGTAATTTCAGGCAGCATGTCGCCGCGGTGGGTCCTGGTGCTGCTGGTGGCACTAGAAGTCACGTGCCTCCGGGAGCAGAAGTTCGCGATGGAGCCACAGGACCAGACGTCCGTGGTGGGCAGTCGAGTGACACTGCCATGCCGAGTGCTGGACAAGGCGGGACTCCTGCAGTGGACCAAGGACGGGTTCGGGCTCGGCAACCTCACCGGGTTCGAGCGCTACTCAATGGTCGCCAATGAAGAAGAAGGTACATTATTTTATTTCATACATGTCGATTGTACTGGTATTTATTTATATAAAATATTATTTTATATTTTGGTTGGTCTGAACCTTTACTTAGGATCCAAAGGCAGCTATGAATATAATTATCATACCGCAGCAAAATGGCAGTAACTGGGCCAAAAATTGGGCTGGTTAAAATTCATTCCTCAGATTTTTAAGCAAGCACACTGGCTTACATGTAACATGAATAATAGCTCTAAATTCAATATATAGAGCTTTGTAGGGGGAAAAAAGTGTACGAACATTTATCATAATCAATAACTTAAATCCAATCACTTCTATTTCTTCAAAATACATTCGACTTGATCCACAAGAGAAAAATTGGCTGTAGGATATCTCTATCAGCTCAAGAGCACTCGATCTTACCTCTTCCAGCACTTTGAATTTCCTTCTATTCGATGGCCAGCAGTCTGCAACCCTTAATGCTTGTCAATATCATCATCACCTCATGTTGCAGGTGACTATTCCCTGCAGATCTTCCCAGTTTTGCTGGAGGACGATGCAGTTTACGTCTGTCAAGTTGGTCCAGGTCCTAACAGCGAACCTCCTTTGAGCTCCAGTCCTGCCAACCTCTCTGTGCTGATGCAGCCTGAACCTCCTGTCATCATACAGGGCAGCCACCTGCTGACGACTGAGGGGAGGGACATTCAAATAGAGTGTGTGTCTCGCGCCGGGAAACCCCCAGCTGAGGTAATCATCTTCCTTGACCCCTTTAAATTGTTTATTGTTAACATTATTATAAAACTCTTACTAGAACAAAACAAGAATTTTAACTCAGCTTCCATTTATTTCATTGCAAAATTATAAACAGTTTACAAAGATTAGTTTAGTAATCTGTATACATAAATGAGTTTTTATTAAAATTTTAAAGTGGGCGCATGACCAGATAAATAAGAAGAAGAAATGTAATGAAATTCAACTTTTTTAACTTGATTCACACCTTATGTGAATTTGGCGGGACTGTTTTATAAGCTAGTATCATAAGCAAATCTCTTTCTTTTTTCAAAAGAAAAATTACAGGTTGAGTAAAATTACATGACCAGACCTCTCATAATACTAATTTTAATTTTAGTAGGTATTGGGCTTACGGACGACCTGGGCTATGTGACTTGACTCCATCTGTACAGTCTAAATTATTTGAGCCCAATAGAACTAATATCTCATTAGAGAAAAGGAACTGAAATATAAACTGATCATAAGTGTTTCAATAAAAATGAACTCGAAAGATTTAAATTGATTATTCTAGTTGTTTGATTAATTTATTCAAAACTTTGCTTGAATTAGATGTTTTAATTCTTTCTCATACACCATACTTGCAGTGTTGTAACATATTTATAAAAGTAAAATAATGGTGTTATTTCTTCTGATCAAACAGAGGACTCAATCAACTATTCCTTTTCAATTGTATGATAGCTAGACCGTTTTTACAAAAAATGTTATGGTTTTGAAATTTGAGAATACCTTTTAGAAACATATATTTTCTGCTCTAGTTTAAATTTATTTTGACTAAAAACTGTTCCAATACCAAAAATACTAAACTTTTTCAGATAACTTGGATCGATGGACTGGGAAATGTCTTGGGTGAAGGAATTGAACAGTTTTTTGAGCCACTCTCCGACCAGCCCAAACTGGTGACAGTTCGATCCATTCTGAAGCTGAGGCCAACAAAGGAGCATCACAACATGACCCTCACCTGTCAGGCCCAGAACTCGGCTGACCGGACGTATCGCAGCGCCAGACTCAAACTGGAAGTCAAATATGCCCCCAAGGTGAATTAAGTACTATACTAAACTTATTTTTTACCAACCTCTTGAATGGGGACACTTTGCTTTTGCTCCCATTCTTATCTACAGTAGAAGTCAACCTAACCATCCTTTGGATTTACCCCCTCTTCTTTGAAAAATATTAGTGTCCGCTAATGCTAGTTATAGGTCCTAACGGCCTCAAATCCGGAGGCCGGCCGGCCGGCCTCACATCCGGTCTGCTAATGCTAGTCCTCAAATATAAAAAGTTCATATTACAACAAAGTGACCATTTCCTACATAAAAAAATGAATTATATCGGAAGCTCTTTTGGGTAGGGTGTCGGTACTATTTCAAAGAACTTATTCAAAATTTATGAATTATCAAAAGTTACAGCATTCTTTATGCTAACCAAGACCAAATTATTTTTATTCTTTTTACCAATCTTTTAATTGGACCCACCAGTTTCTTTGGTGGTTGGTTAGTTGGAACCGCTAACTCATAAGCATTAGTTAATTTCAAATAGCAAAAGCCAATAAATAGAACTGTATAGGAAC
Organism: Flexamia atlantica; assembly: GCA_035578135.1. Lineage (NCBI taxonomy): Eukaryota > Metazoa > Arthropoda > Insecta > Hemiptera > Cicadellidae > Flexamia > Flexamia atlantica. The sequence continues at coordinate 31,728,915 of JAQJVK010000004.1, read as the reverse complement.
TGATTTTGCAAAGGGCTGTTATACACTGTTCATAAAACAACCCCTCAAAAAAAACCTCACTTTTGCTGTATATAAATTTGAAATATTTCTTTCTTTGGGGTCTTTGCATCATTACTCCAACACACGATTCAACAAGGATGCAAGCACGGGCCCTAATACAGATCCTTGTGGGACTCCTCAATCAATAAATCAGATTTTTGAGTTGATTTGTTTGGGTTTGACCACGGAACCTCTCTGCATGTCCAGGTGAGGCTGCTGATGGTGGCGGGAGGGTCCCGTCTGGTGGAGGGGCAGGACCTCAGAGTGGTCTGCTCCGCGGACGCCAACCCCCCGGAAATCTCGTATCGGTGGTTCCTCAACGACCAGCTCGTGCTGGGAGACCCCACCTCGGAGCTGGTCCTACACAACGTCTCCCAGCGACATCACAACTCCATCGTCAAATGTGAGGTGTACAATCTGGTCGGACGCAGCGAGGACACGGGACGATTGGATGTCAGCTGTAAGTGATGGTTTTATGGCAGTTTTAACGTTTACAAATAGGAAAATGACTACCTAACTGCATATCAAATTAAAATAAAACATAAAATTAAAATAATTCATAAAATTGTAAACCAGGCAAAATTGTGGTTTGGAACCTACGTTAAAACGTAGGTCTCTTAGTTGCCATTGGTTGTTGGGCTATTAATTATCAGTCCTTTTCAAGGAACATGTCGGCCACAGTAACAAGAATACAAGATCGCGCCACGATCATCCTACACTCATCCTTCACCATAGGCGTCGCACCGGGGGGGCACGTGCCCCCCCAACATAAAAAAGTTTGTTTTTGTAGCTGCCAAACAACATTAAAAATCCAAATAAACATTATTGTCTACCATTCTCTAAAGCCCTTTCTATACCCACTCATAAGTAATTTTAACCAGTTGTTTTTAAGTTAGATGTTTAGTTTTACTATATTAATTGTTCTAAATCCCTTGTATTTTTATATTTAATCGTTATTACATTCAATTGATATAAGTTTAATTATTTGGCTAAACAAAGAGGTTGGATGAAGAGATATGTATTCATTGAGTTGGCCCGTTCTTTGTCTGGGCGAAGGTTGGTCACTCTGTGCGCTGTCCGCCTGGTACCTGTCATTCTGACATTCAAGTGGCGTTTAACCTGCAAGCTGTAGACGAGAATCAAGAATGCCATGAGAATGACATTAATGGCAATGAAACGGCCAGGAAAGTAGGGGAATTGTGATAAGAGTTATTTTTCGATCACCTATTTTCTTAACATAGAAAACAACAACTGCAATGGTTTTTAGGTAAAAATTCTTCAACAATCACGTGTTAAAAATCTAAGTAATATGTAGTGGAACTTTTCCCGAGAATTCACTTTAAAAATCGTAAAAACTAAGCTTTTTAGTACTGTATATTTCGTAGATTTTAAGGCTGAAAACCCCACTTTTGAGTACGAAAAAACCAAAATTTTCCGGGGGGAACCACCAGACCCCCCACTGATTTGGGGGGATATTCCATACCCCCCAGGCCCTCCGGTCAGTTGTGCCTCCCCAAAAGTTTGGTTCACGCGACGCCTATGTCCTTCACTCATATTTGCCTTAAAATACCCCTTACTGGTGGTAGGTGTCATAATGATAATCTAATCTAATCTTCTTGTATACTAATTGTCGTACGGTTGCAAGCTTTGAAATTACTTGAATGGCTGATTCCCACATGATTTATATATTATATTTTACTTCTAAATGGTAAGGTAAGTATTTTAAGCCGATTATGAATGCTAGATGAGTGTAGGATGATTGTGGCATAATCTAAGGATGATTGTTACTGACTAAGACCAATGTATGTCCCTTAGATAGGACTGTTAATAGATAGCCCAACAGCCAATGGCAACTAGGGGACCTACAGCTTAACGTGGGATCCGAAACATAATTTTGCCAATTTGCGAATTACAAACTGGTCTAATTATAAGGATGGACTTATAATAAACTTAGTATTCACTAGTTTGGACATTGATCCACCTTAATCCACTATATAGGAAAAATTATAAGCTGTTTAAGTTATCTCAAATCTCGCAAATGTATGCCACTCTGTATAGTGAGGGATCAAAAGTAATAACTTAACAACTAGAATGCATTAGGTTGTAACATTTAAACTATTGTATAGATTTGCAAATAACAACCATTGTAATTTGTAAATAACAACTATAATTTTAATATTTTGCAAATTTTGTATTGCAGATGGTCCTAGATTCAGGGTAAAACCTTACAGCGTCCAGGCAGACATTGGGGCTTCAGTAACTCTGACTTGTGATGTTGATGGAAATCCACCTCCAAATATTGTTTGGATCCATGAGGATTCAGGCAGGGTGAGTAAATTTTCATCATAAAGAATTATTATCATGTATCATGTTTACTTTTCTGCAATAGTTAATGGTAAAATTACAAAAAGTTAAAAGTCAAAATTAAAGACACTAAAAATCTCATTTCAGTTCATAAAAATCTGGAAGCAAACCTGTGTATTTGAGGAAGCAATATTTTTCCTCTTAAATGCCAACAATATCTGTTATTGCTTAAAACTCTGAATCTATTATTTCTGTGATTTGTCTCATTTATCATTATGCCCAAAACTTTGTGGCACATTCATTTTCAGAGAGCCTGTTGAATAGAATGTCATAATGAACAAGTGAAATTACATAGCAAATATCTATATACTGATGGTCAAGCATGATTTATATAATACGTTTTTTTCAGCCTGCAGATGCCTCAGCAAAAATCCAAGCACACCCTTAAAAAAGTATTTTAAAGAAGTACTATAGCTTTTTAAGATTTGTAGAAAAAAGATTTTGAAATAAAAAAACATGGACTTTATGAGTTTTGCCATATTGGTTACGGAATAACAACAAATTGGAACAAATGCAGTCACATGTTTTATTGAAGCAAAGTAAATAGTAAATACTAAACCCAAATAATTTCTGGTTGAATTTTGATCAGTAGGCAATCTCTAGTTTGTATTTCAATAAAAAAATAACATAAATAATAAAATCTTGGCTTCTGTTCCTCAGACCAGAACCTCTTAAAACTTATCAATCTAGAATAGAGTGACTGATTTTACTATCAACTAACTTGTTTTCTACTTATTTAACCGCAACGTTGCTTCTTCCTCTGTCTAAGACGTTGTTGTTCTCCAACAGCGAGGCAATGTACTAACGTTTACGTGGGAACAGGTCGTGAGCACTTCCTCCAACCTCACGGTCACAGTGTCTCACGAAACTGCCGGCCGATACTTCTGTCGAGCAACAGTCCCAGGATTCCCCGACGTTAAGGCCGAAGCGACCATCTACATGAAAGGCCGTCCGACGATCATCTCACATCGGACACAATACGGCATCCCCGGGGACACTGTCCGACTGGAGTGTTCCGCTTTCTCGATTCCCACTCCGCAAAAAGTCGTGTGGAACTTTAAGGGGGAGGATGTTGGCTCGGATTTAGACTATTCTGTGAGTATTTGACACTAAAATCTTATTTAAAGTATACATTCCTAGGAATAAATATTTAAGAGACTTGTTTATGTACCTGAGTGCTCAAAAGGGCTTATTTCTTGGGAACCTGACACAAACTGATACAGAAAGGATAGAGGCAGCAACAATTCCATTAACAAATCCTAAACTGGAGAGGGGTGTTCTTATTTCATGAACCACATTCTCATTATCACTATGTTAGGTTTTGCCTCAAAACCTTTATCAAGTTAACATTTTCAAGAAACTAATATGCTTGCACACAAGATTTGCCTATGCGCAGCAGGCGGCAAAGGGACGAACAAAACACTGTTAGTTATTGTAACCACCTTATGAGTACAGAACTTCTCAAATATTCTGACTCCTGATGCCATTTTTGGTGTGTTTACAAAACATTTGTTTTTTCAGGACATATTCTTTTACAAAAACAACATATATGTACCACTAGTGGCATGGTGTATCTGCATTTCACTAAATTATGAATACATTAAGTAATAGATAATTTGAGAGTACTAGCCTACTATTCCCACACCACTGGTTATTCATATACCAATGATTCAAGCTTTATTTTCTAAAGAAAGATTTATTATTGCAGGTCTTGGAAGATCAATTGACAGAAGGCATCAAAAGCACGCTGATTATCCGGGAGTCGAGACTGGAGCACTTCGGTGTATACAACTGCACAGTGTCCAACCCCTACGGCAGTGACGTTGTCGAGATTACCCTCAAAGCTCAAAGTAAGCCGCTGATTTACTTTAGGGCTAAATTAAAGTGTTCATAAGTCCTCTAATAAACTCAAAACATCTTTAAAATGTACAATGTGGAAGGACAGGAGTTTCACCTTCATTAAGTACAATAATAATTAAATTTATTTCAAAAATACTGTATTAATAAAAAAAATCATGTCATAATCCCTTTAAAATCTTTGCTCAAAGGTTTTGATAGGGTATAGCAGTGATTTCCTTGACATAAAAAATTGTTTACAAAAAATAAAAGAGAAAGTAAAAGAGTTCAAATACAAATAGTTAATGGATTCATTAGATGTAATTTCACAAAACGGGTTTTCTGTATTTTGCCCCTATTTTCTTTTTTAAAAAGATTATGATAAACCTATAAAAAAACAAATATTTTAAACAATGTTAGTTGAAATCAACCTGATCATTTAGCTGAGACACAAGACCAGTCATTCACTGAAACAAAGACATGGTTTTCTAAAAAATCGATTGCAACTTTTTTTATTCAGTAGTACCGTATATGTCGATCATTATATCTTATGCAAGAGTTGGACAATGTAAAACACGAAGCAGTCTTTAAGTTGACTCGAGATCTCACTCTTAACCGGTCAATGATGCGCTTACCCAAAAAATTATTATGAGCCATATCTGTCCATCAATATGTCATAAATCTGAAAATCTCAAATATCTCACATCCAATATGACAATTTGAATTTTTTTCCAGAGAGTTTTCCCCTGCATTCCACTTTGTTTGGTATCATGGCAATTGTCCTGCTGATTTTAGCTGTTACAATGCTAATGCTTTTATGTCAACGGAAGGATAAAAAATCTCAAGGTAATTAATTTAAGCTTTAACATTTTCCTTGCATGATATTTATTTTTTGGATGCATGAAACTGCATATCTTGTATGCACTAAAACTAAATTCTCAATCAAGAAACGTTTTTCTTTAGAAGGGTTTTTCTAAAAATAATTTTGTATGTGAACAAAAATTATGTTATTTTACTTACAATGACAGTAAAACCTCACCAACTCAACACTCAATAACACCACAGACTGTGTAACTAGACACTCAAACAGATGATATGGCATCTTCAACCAAGCAATTTTTATCAGAACATTTAGTTTTAATTGTTGAGTATTTGACATTTCTTGAAAGATCTTTTAATATGAAACAATCCTCAAGTAAATAATAAATTTATATGTGAAACTCAAATCTGTTATGTATTTATATATCACACCCCATTAATTAACAATTCCAATATTCTTGATAACTTGACAACCCCCAAACTCGACAATCTCTGGGTCTACAAATACAGTAATCGAGATAGTGAGGCTTTACTGTATTTCCTTGTCATGTTCTGAGTAACTTATTTGCATTTATATGAGAGATTTGTAACTTTAAGTGATAAGCTTTGTTAAGTTAGAGAATATGTAACTTTTATATACTATATATTCACTTAATATTTACCTCCACTGATGTGGAAAGCACTGAATTAGGCAGATGACAAATGTTCAGTTGCCTTGTATCATAAATTGCTTACAGTAACTCGATGTAACAGTTCTATAGATTTAGCAAAACCTCAGCAAATCAACAAAGGTAAACTGAGATATGATGAACAAATTTCCCTGTCAAATAGTAACCACCAAACTGGATCAAAGAAGATAGCTTTTTTCTCCACAATCATAATTTGACAAACTTATTGAAAGTAAAATCAGATTAAAACTATAATTCAAAATAACAATTTGATTGAATGAAGTAGGCGTAAACATAATTAAGCAAAATTCCTTCAGAGTTATTGTCGCAGATCTAATCTCACTTCAGTGGAATAAGTACCATTTGAATAAAGCAGAAGTCAACACATGGCATGTGCATAAATAAGCAACCTATATAAAATTTTTACTAAGGAAAACAATTTAGGAAGTTTTTCTTTCTTTTGCAGTTGATAAGACAGACCATCTGAAACACCAGAAGGAGAGTGACAGGTCGTCCAACATTTCAGATCTGAAGCTCGAGATAGAATACAGCGGGGAGGAGGGGGAGGGGGGGAGCGAGACGGCCAGCGAGGGGCGTGGAGGGGGGCCCGGCCTCCCATTGGCCGGTCCGGTACCGCTAGATAACCGCTACTCGCAGAGATACTCTTTCGCAGAATACGCTGATCAACCTTTCCCTCCGAAAACGGTGAGTTTCTTTGTTGGTTAAGAAAGGCGAAATCTTCCTTAGTTTGTGTCAAAAAAGGTTGAAATATTTAAATATTTTAAAAACAATGTGTGAGGTTAAGCAACAAATTAAAATAGCTTTCTTAACTGGTTAAATGGATACTTCAATAATCAGTTTTTATTGCAAGCAGAATGAACTTAAATGAACGTAATTAAGGGAGAACAACTAATTTTCCTTATGCATCTTCATTCGAAAACCACAGTTGAAGCAAAGGATGAGTTTGAAATACAGTAGAACCTCGTTAAGAACACACTTGATAACACAAAAAAAGATAAAAAGTGCTCTTTTCAAGTGCCCTGAAAATTGGAATAACAATCGATATCTTGTTTACAAAGATGTTTCCATAACCCTTAAAATTCATCAAGGTTCTCCTGTACCTCATCTGTACTTTGTCCTACATTTGTATAAATTAAAATCCCCAACTCTCTTAATAGTATTGCTGAAATAGGATGTAGCTTAGTTGGTAGCGTACCAAGTTCTCACTCAGCCGGCCCGCGTTCAATTCCCGGCCGCGGCTCTAACCAATTTTTTTATACGGAAGTGCTGTAAGATCTTCATCAAAAAGATCTCAAGGTTCGTTAGAAACCTTGGGATTTGACGGAGAGTGAAGATACCTGTGAGCGGAGGGTCCACAATAAGCTAATTCTACTGTGTTGCAGCACCATGGTCAAGTGAAGCCATGACACTCTTAAAAAAATAATAGCATTGCCTAATTCATTGCTTCAATTTGGTTGAGTACTCATTTCAACCATTAAATATTCATTTAAATTTTCTTTTTAAAATGTGGCCCGTCATTTCAAAATCTAATTGTCTTTTCAAAATAATTTCTCACTCGTGTAGAGATAGTCTCATGGTAATTGATGGGTGAATTATGTTTAGGAAAACTGTTCACGAAAAGATTACAATAGAAGTAAAATTCCAAGTTTTACAATCAACAATTAATTAAGTAAAAAATTACGACTTGTTGCAGAGTGGGACCAACAACAACGGATACATACCCTACCTTGACTACTCCAGGGACTACAGCCCTCCGACCCCCCTACCACCAGGGGTGTCCCCCGTCCCTTCCCCCCTCAGCGAGTCCACGGTGGACCCCCGCTACTCAGCCATCTACGGCAACCCTTACCTGAGGCACCCTGTGTCGCAACTCCCCCCTCCCCCCCGGCCCCACGAGCCCCCACCACCTCCCACCTACGCCACCATGACGGGACTGACGAAGATCGACAACGAAACAGCCAACCGCGGGACTTTGGCCACCCATGTGTAGCAGTGAAATTCTGAGTTATTCCATTTGTAAATAGATTAGTCCAGTGCCAAAGTATTAGGAAATCTAGAGGGATAATAAGAGTTATGAGTTTTCGGGGAAAGACATAAAAATTACCTGAAAGAAGAGGAAGAAGGTTTCAATTCAAGTTGATTTTCTTCAACATCATATTCTACAAAGACTTCACATCAGTTAGGGGGAAACTTCAGGACAGTAAAACGTGTTTATAGTGTTGAATTATTCATTGTAAGCAGGGAATTCCTTGGGTCAGTGTTATATTGAAAAGGATAAAACTTTCAATTTAGGGCCCTACTACACTAGTCAGCTTAACAACTATGCTACATAACCATGCTTGTTTTTGGCCAGTGAGTTAAATGGGAGATAATATACTAGGCTACGTGTAGCTACATAGTGGCTTTTCATAAGAATCAGCCATTTAACCCGATAACTAAAAACAAGCCGGGTGACTTAGCTGTCCTGATCATTGCCTAGTGTAACAGTGGCCTTAGATAAACAGACAAAATGTCAACGAAAAAATTTAATAACTATATATGAGTCAAGGACTGCAGTGTAATTGATTGTGTTATAAACTGTGTAAAAAAGTGATTTTTACAATAATTCATTTTTTAGTAACACCTGCCTTATTTTTACACTAATGCAATGATGCATTCAGCAGTGATTCCTGAATACTAGTTATTATTATGAATTTGAATACTTGTTGATTTTTACTGTGTGACTTTGAGAAGAGTAATTGATAAAGATTTATGATGTATTTATCAGTTAAAGTGATTCAAATATTGCTAGAACCCTCAGTTGTCATTATCTTACTTTTTTTGTTCAGTATTTAGGACTGTATTTAAATTGATCATCCATAGTCCAAAACATGAGTTATTAACTATACTTCCAGCGATGCATTGTTTTCGTAATAGCTCTTCAAGTACTATGTACGCCAGAACACCTGACCTCTGGACCAGCTGTTTCATGTGTCTTTTGAAGGATTTTCATTAATTTTTGGGTACTTTATTTTTAGGAGGGATGAAAAGGGTTTAAAAGCTGAATTCTCAAGATATATGATTAAATATTGCCTAAAAAATCCTTCACGGTATAAAAATCTCTTGAACAGAACCAGCGACCAGATGATTCAGAGGTCATTAAGTCTGGTGCATACTGCATCAAAGGATCTTCCACAAGTTAAAATATTCTTTTTTGTATTCCTAAATCTAACTTACAAGCTAGAAAGTGAAATTAAAACGTAACCATCAAGTGTTACTTTAAGACTGTAGCTATTCAATATTGCTGAAATATTGTGTCTTATAGTATAATGTTCCTACATTTTATATGTATTTTGTAAAATAACTTGATCGAGATGAAGAATTAAATTCTCACCTCAAAACTCTTTGTATGAAAAGTCTGTTTTGTATATTGTTGTTAGTTATTGTAAGTTATGTACTATTGTATGAAAACCAAACTAGTTCTCATGTGAATATTTGTTATTTTCTTAGCGATTAATTGCATTTAAAAGAATATAAATATTGCCTGTTTTTGTATTCTTTAATGAAGAACTGTAACTAAACTGTTAAAAAACTAATAAAACTTTTTTGTATTCAAGTGTTTTTATAACCTAATAGCTGTAGTACCTGTTCTTCGCACGGTTAGATAAATATCATTTAACAATAGCTCCGGTGGAAAATAAACCAAAATAAAACTACCAATATGAAAAAAAAACTGCAAAACAAGTACATAACTAACTACTATGTACCTTATGGAGCAAAGCTATAGAGGATTTTAACAAATTTACTAAGATTTCAGTGTTTATCAGTTCAAGATGTACCTTTATGAAATTTTCAGCCTGGTCAGTTTGGTAGATTTTGTGTTTTTACAACTTTCTGCAAACAGATATTGCAATTAAACCACTACCTTTTAACGAGAACAATGGTTCATCTGTATTTTTATCAATATTTTGACTACACTTTGAATAAATTACATCCAATTTACATCCACCGAATTCAAAAGTGGCTTTGAGACAACAAAAAATTTCCAGTATTAGATGTGTAAATAAGTAGATTATCTAAATGCTATTGGATTTAGAAATGCTCGCTTTCAATGTTTGGAGACCAGTTAAATTTTAGAAACCAAAAAAGCATTTCTTAGGTCTTAGCCAGATTAGCTTAAATGTTTTAATGGGCTGTAACCATTATTTTCTCCTTTTATTAACTATTAGAGCTTGCCTACTCGTCAAAAATCAACCGAAAATGAAATGAGTTTAGATTTGACTCATTGCTCCCAAAAAATGTGGTTGCATTTGTTTTTATGTTATTCCATAACTAAAATACCAACTCAAAAAGCCCATGTTAATTTTTGTATGATTTCAAATTACTTTTTCTACAATCCTACAAAAAACTAAAGTAAATTAATCATAATGGGATTGTGCACACCTACAGGAAAATACAATTCTATCAGTGAGCTTCGATTTTTTCAACAATACACAGGCTGAGAAAAAAATATGCTCGCCTATTATGTATTGATTCAATCAGGAAATTTGAATTCATAAGATGAGTTTGTTATTTGTTCACATCACAGCTCAAACCAATAATATTTTTGGCAGCTTAGTACTTCATGAAGGTTTAGATACTTCTAGAAACTCCAGAAGTCATCTGGGAAGTTGGTGGTGACTGGTGACTCCGCACTTTCAGCAGAGGTAGGACCAATTTACCCTGTGCACTTATTGCGACAGTGCCCACAGCCCTTCATCAAAGCACCGTAGTACCATGCCAATTAACAATACCAGTTGTAGCAAATAACCAGTTATTTCCTAAATAATTAGCTTAATTAAAGATGGTTTGAATCAAAAGAATAAGCTAATGAGACCAATCCGGAAATAAAAGAATAAAAAACAAATATAGATATTTTTAACAATTTATTGAACGATGTAGAAACAATAGTATAAAATATTCTTGTTCTTTTATATACAAAGTACAAGGCATGTTATGTACATAAGGTAAGTATTTAACATAATTCAGTCTAAAGTTCCGGCCAAATCATTAGGCGGGTGGCGATTAATGGAAACTCCAGCTGTATGAATGACTTGATGTTAAAGACACCTTCACTCCTCTACACAGTTAAGTAGTTGATTACATTTCCAACAGATAAAAGCATACCTTGGGAATGTTATTTTTTTTAAATTTTATACAGTGTGTAAAAAAGTCCGTCCCCCCTCTTTAATGTTTGTTTGTTAAGAGAAACAATTAACGTTTGGGGAATGATACTTAACCCAAATTACTTTTTTTCGTTACCAAAAATTTCGAGTGTCCCCCTAAAATGGGGGATTTTGGGGGCAACTCAAAATTTTCAAATGCAAACCCCTTTTGAGTGACCCCTCATTTTAAAGAGCTTTCAAAAAGTAGGAGAATGGTGAAAATTGGAGGTCTCTAACGTGTTTCTATCCAAATTGACAGCTTGTCAAAGTTTTGAACACAACACATCCTTGAAACCTGGCGTCTAGGACATTTGGAGTTTGAATTCACCTTAGGTGACTTAAAAATGAAACGACCCTGGAAAAAATGTTATTAAATGAAAAATTGGTCTCTTTTGGTGATATTTAAAATTTTGAGTGTCCCCCAAAAATGGGGCATTTTGGGGGCAACTCAAAATTTTCAAATGCAAACCCCTTTCGAGTGACCCCTCATTTTAAAGAGCTTTAAAAAAATAGGTGATTGGTGGAGGTTGGAGGTCGCTAACGTTTTTCTATCAAAATTGGCAGCTTGTCAAAGTTTTGAATACGTTTTTGAAAAATTAAAGAGGGGGGGGACGGACTTTTTTTTACACACTGTATATTTTATATTGGAAGCATATATTTTACTTGGGTATGTATGGAGAACTTATTCAGCTGATTTGGAGAACATAAACAAAGAGCATAACTTTCTATAACTTCAGATGGGTAAATAATTGGCAAAAAACATATTTTGAACGCCAGCAGTGCACTCACTCACCCACCTAATGATTTGGCAGAAACTCTAAATGCCTATTGTTTAGTACTCTTACTCTATGAATCTTTCTTACCTGGCTTTTTTTTAAATATGGCTATATTACTTAAAAACACTAACAATAAACATATAAGTTAGTATAGTTTGTTTAAATTTGTGAATTAGACACTTGTGGTGTTTTACTAATTACTTGCTAAACAACAAACAATGAAACAATGGAATGTTTCATTTTTACTCTTCAAAAACCGTTTTAAATAGGTACATTACTACAAGAGACCAATCCAATTTAGTCTGATGATAAAGAATCTGCAGTAGAATTTGTTAAAATAAAACATGAAAAATGCTAAAACCAAATTTAAAAAAAGTTATTACAAGTTTGACCGAGTGATAAAGATTCGGAATTGATGGTGTTATACGAGGTTAAAGCACTGGAATAACTTTGGTACTACAGGATACAGAAGACTTGCTATATACAAGGTATAAAACACTAATAATTAAACATAAATTATTATACCCTTTTGAAACATTAAACTTTCAACTATAATCCCATTTGATTTGTGTAAAAGCATATTATCCTGACACAACTACTCATCATGACTTGAATGTATTGTTGTTAGTTTTCACCTATCTTTTTAGCTCAGTTAAAAAATTATGGGCCTAATTACAATCAATAACAAATATACACTAAACAAAGCCATCTAAAGTAATCAAGTGTTTAATACAAAAAAGTATTTTTTACTTAATACTGTTTTTAAGGCAAAATTAACGTGAAAATTGTTTTTCTTAACACTGATAAGGTAACTCCATAAAAGACCTTAACAAATTTGTTTACACACCTCTAAATATTTTACACTTCTATGTAACACTTTTAGGAACATGATAAAAACTAACAATGATCAATCTTGCTAGGGTCGCTGCATTTTCAATGAAAATTTATATAAAGACTAAAAAAATTACTACAACTAAAATTTCTCATTAAGAAAAAACTTTGTTACCTTTTGCTGTGATTACCTCTTCAAACAATTCAAAACAAAAAAAAAGTTAAACCCATGAAGCCCAACCGGAATACGTTTTGCTGAGGATGTGGCGATTTGTGGCATGTGCGATTAGACACTCCACCTGAGAAGAAGGAATGAATGACATATATTAACAAAGTTTGTCCAAAAATACAAGCTGCAGCGGCTGAGTGAGCCAAAACACAGATAAGCTGATTATACTCTTAGTAACCGACTGTATGACTTAAACCCACATATTGTATATGTTGGATGTTTAACAGCATAAGAACTTAAAACTTTTTTAGGTCATCCAATTCATATAGCAGATAACCTAATCACCTGAATTGCCACAATGACAGAACCATAATACTTAACCTGGTTTTCTAACAAAACCTTAAAGTTTTGCAAACAGGGATTCTGAAGAGGATTACAAATAATATGGGTTTGGTTTCACTTTAGTACATATGCCTTTGTTCCAGCATAGAAAGAAATGCTTGAATAAAATTCTTATTCCAATTTTTAGTTTATCCTAATATTTGTATTTATTCATGACATTTCAAAGGTTATGGAAAATTTTTAGTTGTGTCCATAAAAAATACCACAGTTTATACATTTCTGTGACTTCAGTCAACAGTTCTAATTCAAATAAACTCTTATTGTTAAGGGTGGGCAAGTACCCGAAGGTCGGGTAACTACCCGAAATTTTACAACTACTCGAGCATGAGTCGGGTAGCTCCTACTACCCGAAAAAACGAGTTGGGTAGTTAGTTACTCCCGCCGTTTACGTGCGATCAATTTTACGTGCGACTGAATTTTACAGCCGATTGTGACTTACGCAAAGCTACATCTGCCGTTTATCCTCAATCGACAGATTCTTTATCGCGGCCGCATGCTAGTTTCACAAATAAGCAGTATTTTCTGTTTATTTGTGGCCGGCAAATACGTGCGACCGTTTTTTACGGCCGATAGCTCGTTTCGCTAAGATGCATTTCGGTTATTTACGATCGGCAAATACACGCGATCGTTTTTCGCGGCCGACCGCAACTTTAGCAAGGCTACATTTTCCGATCGCCGATCAGCAAATAAGCGCAATCGTATTTCACGGCAGATCGCGAGTTTCAAAAAGCTACATCTGCCGTTTATCTGCGACCGACAAATACGCGCTATCATTTATCGCAGTCATCCACAAGTTTTTCATGACAATAACCTCGACAATATTTAATTAACACATAGAAGAATGGATTTCAACAGTTATTTAGAAGTAATATGTCTGAGAATCCAGTCATTTAAAACTTACAGCTTTATTTAGCTCTGTCCTTGCACTTTACAACTTCAAATTCGTATTCATAGTTAAACTTTTGAATGATACACAGCCTTCATTTCAGCTCCATTTGATCCGTAAAAATGAAAAGAAAATTGTGAAGTTAATTGGTTTACATAAAAATTAGTTTAGTTTTTAGGTTTTGTAATTTTTGTATTGTGGGATATCTTATTCTAATCTGATCGCAGCTGTGTCACTGTGCTCGAGTGACTGGATGTCAAAAAACAATAGATCAGCAGTAAGGCAAGAGGGTGGGGTTGGGTTTAGAAGTAAACAAATAATTGGGCATTTGCAGCTTTCCTTCCTGATCTTGTTTTTAATTCTTTCTTCCACAATTTCTTGGCTAAGGTTTTAATTACAATTACTCTTAGGAAAAAATTAAACCTGTTGTTGATAGTTTTCAAAATAATAGGTTAGTAATTAATCTATAACTGTTTAAATTTTACAACTATGCATATTTTACATAAATTTATTTTGTGATCTTACATTTAGTTATTTGTTATTTTAAGTGATTTAGTATAGTTATTCATTTTAAAGTAGGGTTTATGCAATGTAGGGGTATTAGAAGGAAAATAAAAAAAGATTAGCTTAAATAAAGTGGACCAATTTGATAAATCAAATGGATGATATATTTTAATTAATTGTAGTTCAAAGGTCTAATTACTTAAAAAAAATTAACATTTCATCACTTTTTACAAATAACTACTCGACTCGACTCGATACTCGAAAAGTTGGCTTAATACTCGACTCGACCCAAATTCAAAATCCACTACTCGCCCACCCCTACTTACTGTTAATGTTTTAAATGTTAAGTTTCATCATTTGAGAGATTAAAGAGAAGCCACACACTTAAACGTGTCAGATAATTGAAAATTAAAAATAATTTTATGTTTACAACACACTGGGTAATAGTATCATGTTTGTGGCACTGAGATTTAAAGTGTGAGACAGCAGCCATGCTACTGTTACGGATTGTATTATTTTGATTCAACAAATTTGTGCTAACTACACTTAAGGTTTTACAACAGTAGTAAGCTGACAATAGACACCATGTTGGTAACATAAGTCTTGGTTAGGCTTAAGTCTTCCAATCTATTATACCAAAACAATTTACAAACGTCTCCATGACCACAGTTCGCACTGACCTGTTGTCTGGGTGACAATCCGTCACGAGGCATGTTTGCACTGACCTGTTGTCTGGGTGACAATCCGTCACGAGGCATGTTTGCACTGACCTGTTGTCTGGGTGACAATCCGTCACGAGGCATGTTTGCACTGACCTGTTGTCTGGGTGACAATCCGTCACATGCATGTTTGCACTGACCTGTTGTCTGGGTGACAATCCGTCACGAGGCATGTTTGCACTGACCTGTTGTCTGGGTGACAATCCGTCACGAGGCATGTTTGCACTGACCTGTTGTCTGGGTGACAATCCGTCACGAGGCATGTTTGCACTGACCTGTTGTCTGGGTGACAATCCGTCACGAGGCATGTTTGCACTGACCTGTTGTCTGGGAGACAATCCGTCACGAGGCATGTTTGCACTGACCTGTTGTCTGGGTGACAATCCGTCACGAGGCATGTTTGCACTGACCTGTTGTCTGGGTGACAATCCGTCACGAGGCATGTTTGCACTGACCTGTTGTCTGGGTGACAATCCGTCACGAGGCATGTTTGCACTGACCTGTTGTCTGGGTGACAATCCGTCACGAGGCATGTTTGCACTGACCTGTTGTCTGGGTGACAATCCGTCACGAGGCATGTTTGCACTGACCTGTTGTCTGGGTGACAATCCGTCACGAGGCATGTTTGCACTGACCTGTTGTCTAGGTGACAATCCGTCACGAGGCATGTTTGCACTGACCTGTTGTCTGGGTGACAATCCGTCACGAGGCATGTTTGCACTGACCTGTTGTCTGGGTGACAATCCGTCATGAGGCATATTTCGCAAGTGAGGCGAGTCTTCGTCCCACAACAGTTCCACAAACTTCCCGTAGTGAGGTTTCTTTTCGTGGCCCAACTTGAGGTCTTCTTCCATTGCCTTCCGTGGATGGAGCCCGTTCAGCTTTTGCCGAGCCACAGATATCTTCTTTTGTGGGTACCATTCTATGTTTTCTTTGCCTGGGGACACACTTGCTGATATTAATTGGCTTTTCTGCCAGTGGTTTTGTTATTTCTGATCTATGAAAAATGTTTAAAGTAGGGAATCAAAGAGCTATGATAACATGTACAAATTGCTTCCTCTATTTTTAGTATGTCCTTAACTTCTTTACAAATGGAATCAAATACCATCACTTCCTGAAAAACTTTGAAAATATTTACAAATTAAGTACTAGAAAATAGAACAACCTGTCACTTTTACATCATAATTTTTTGTTTGATTTTTACCTACTATTACTAAAATATTTTCAAATTTTTTAACTTGAGATATTTAAGATAAACCTCTTAAAAATCAGAATTTGGATTGAACTAAGTTTTGGTTGAATTCAATTCGGTTGATGGACCTCACTCGTACAAAAAATTCCTAGATCTGCCATTCTCTGAATATAGTCAACACCAAAAAGAACAATTCAAACAACTTGACTGGGCTTTTGTGTTATTACAGTAGCAAACCTGGCTGTTTTGGTACTGGTCACTCATAAAGCTTCCAGTTTCCCTCCCTCCAAAAAAAAACCAAATTAATTAAGTTTACCATGGGTCATTTTTGTTTCTTTTGTTGAAATGCCGGATACACTTAAGAACAACCTTGCATACTAAGTACAACCTTAAGTATATCACAGGTAAAAAAAGTGTGTACGGGACTTTATTGAAGATTGAGTGAGCACAAGCAAAAAAAAACTGGTAAATTGAAAAACCTTACAATTCACCATGTTATATATTGAAACATATATTATTATTTAATAAAAAAACACACTTCTGCTGTAGAAAAATGTCCAAAATTGTAATAAATGCAAATGAAGTTGCACTATTAAGGGCTTATAAAGTTTTAATGCCTTATTGTGTTATCAAATATTGAAAACAAACACAATATTATGTATTTTATATTTATCAATATTGATAAATATAAAATACACAACGTGGTCATAATCAGCGGTTATCCCATTGGTTTCGGTAAACCCGATGCATTGCACTTAAAAAATGAAGACATAATTGCACCAAGGCTCATATGTGAGTCAGCCGCTACCAACGCTAGGGTCTCGCGACTCGCATCCGAGCCATCCACAGCCAACGGGTTATGTACATTACAACCTGTATGTTCGACTCACTGTAGGCCTGGTGTCTGCGAGCAGCCTTCACCCAGTCCACGGACGGCTCCAGTATGAACACAGTCATGGTCGCCATCAGCAGACGACGGCTCTCTCTCAGCACCCGCAGTGTGTGAACCATCGTCTCTTTGATCAAACCTGCGAAACGAGTCGCTACTGAAACACTCTGAAATTTTTAAACTAAATAAAAGAGGCTGTTAAAATTTGTGGTGTAAAATTCACCGGTGTAATCAAATAAGGAGAAAGCCTTAGACATTTTTACGTAACAAGTTTTCCTTGTATTACAGAAACACCGACATAGATCAACCTCTTACCGTGGTAAATTATTGCAGGATTGTCATTGTTGTAGTATACAAGATATTTTTTCCCTGATGTGATGAACAAGGATAATTCCAAAAAAAACATTCTTTTAAATATTTTTTCATTTAACTTCTATGTTTTGTAACTACGTGACGAAAACTTAATAATTTTCCAAACTCAAAACTTAATAAATCATAGACTCGATAGTTCGCCTCATGAAACTATAACTTGTCCGTCTGTCCGTCTGACCGATCGTCTTTCATTCGTCCTTTCCCAGCTGACGCGAGCAAGATGTGCCCGGTAGGGAGTTCTTCTAAGAACTGTATCAACAACCTTTAAGACACTCCCTATCGGGGATGACAGCCAATGAGGAGGCAATTATCTGCTCGGCGGGAGGAAGAGAGAAGAGGAGTGGGAGCAGGAGACCTCTGGACGAGAGGGGAGACGCGGGTGTGTGATGGGAGTGAGCGAGGAGTGTGTGCTGTGGGTGATTTGGATTTCTTTGTTATTCTATAAGAAGGTAGTGTAAATATTTCAATATCATGTAAACATATTTTATAAGAAGGTATTATCTAATTTTTTTTCAATTTGAAGTTATCAAGTCATTCATTTATTATGTAATCAATGTATTAATAACTTACAAGTTAATTATTAATGTAAATTCTAACCATTGTTATTTTAAACTCAAGTTTGTCAGGGCAAACACTGTAAATTCAATTTTATTTTAGATTTTGTTCTCATCTGATTTTCCTGTTTCTTTTGAATTTTGGTTACCTTGTTATTTTTTACTTTGTTTATTAAACCCTTTTATTTGAGCAGTCTTGTGACCTACTCTTTTCAGTTACCTCTCGCCAATGCTTAATTCATTATTTAGCTTATGTAGGCCCAGGACTGGCATGGTGGAGGCGTAATTTAGTTTGCCCTGTAATTTCGATCCCTGATTAATTTAACAAATTACTTCTGACTTGATAATTTCATATAAGTTTTGTAGTATGTGCTAAGATGTATTTTTAGGCGAATCATGCCAATTATTCGTAATGTAGGACCATTTAAAAATACTTTAAAGTAAACTCAACATCTAACAGTTTTAAGAGTTTATATAATCTGAAATAAAACAACTGCAACACTTCAAAATAGGGCCTAACCTTAAAGTAATGTTTTGTTATCATTGAATTGTGATACTTAAATGTATTAAAAAATATCTCTATACAAACCAGAGTGAAGTCAATAGCTAAAATATGTCAGGTTAGAGTAAAGTAAGCTATTTATTCCATCCATAAAAATTACAATTATATGGATTTAAATTTCGAAATTGTTGATATTGATATTTATGTATTAAACAAAGCACAAGCATTACAGTTAGCTAACAGATATAAAATCAAACTCCCACCCATCCCTGAACACGAAACCCTAGCCAACTTAAGAACAAAACTAGCCCTCACCAAAGATGTATTTAAAACGGCACAAAGACACCCAGGATTTGCTACAGCTTTAGCAACACTCTTTTTCAACGGTATCCTAAAAGATAAAGACAAGGAAAATTTCAGGGACCTGTTGAATTTGTCAAAAATCTTAGAACCAATTTATGAAAGCCCGTCAAACAATAAAAATGAACCCCACCCTCAAAGTGAATATTTAACACCTTGGCATATGCAATCTAATGAACCATTTGGTCTTGGTTTGCCTACTTCATCCTCCCAAAACAATAATACTTCTAATGAAAATATTTATGGCAATGAAATAATTAGTCAGCACGAAGCCCTTCTTAGATCACAAAGTAACGCAACTTTAAACCAAGAGAGCACTCCAAATCAAACTAAATCAGAATCTCAAGATTCTTTAAACAAAACCCCAACCATTAATTCACAAAATCAAAGCCCTGCTGTACTAACACCCGAAACTAAAATGGATAATAACGAACCTAAAGAAAAACTACCCCTAATAAAAGCTGGAACATTCTCGGGTCTACCATCAGAAGACGTCCATGAGTTCATAAATAAATTTAAAACAGCTAGTTTATGTAACCATTGGTCAAACAAAACTAAAATTGAGCTTTTTCCGACCCATCTAACAAGCACACCCTACAAATGGTTCAATCTTTACAAACAAGAGCAAGCAACAATTGATTGGGATGATTTAGAAAAAGAATTCATTAAAGCCTTTAGTCCCGTAGCTTTGATTGCAGACCTGCAAACTGTACTTGAAAATAGGGTTCAAGGAGAAAACGAATCTCCGTCCCACTTCCTTTTCGAGATCATCCACCTATGCAAACGAATTGATCCCGACATGACTGACAAAAAAGTAATTGAATACGTAATTCAGGGTATTAAACCAAATATTTGTGATGAGCTAATTAAACTGGAAAATAGATCCTTACAAGAATTGAAAGAAAATCTGTTCAAAATTGAATCACGGTCGATTTTAAAGTAAAAAAATACACGATTATATCAGAGGCATAAATCTCCCAAAACAAACCCAAAAACAGTAGCATTTGATGACGCTAACTTAGCTGTCCTACAGTCAGACATTAGAAACCTAACAGAAACCGTAAACAGTCTAAAACTTGCAACAAATGAAACCCGTAAAAGTAGAGACAGGTGTAGGAGCCCAAATGATGAAACCTCATACAGGTCACGTTCCCCATACAAAAGAGATGAATCTCCATACCATAGGCGAGATAGGTCAAGAGACAGGTCAAGTGATAGATTTATGCGTAGAAGTTCTTCCCGTGAATCTAGTTACAACTCACGAAACTCCTCTCCCAAAAACAGAGCTAGTTTCCACAACTCTAATTACAACTCAAATCATAAATCACCTTCCAAATCCCCATCTAGAAAACAATCTCCTCAAGACGCAAGGTATTGCCACATATGTAAAGTAAATAACCACACCACCGAAGTATGTTGGTTCAATTCAAGAAACAATCGTGCCAGCAAGAACAACAAAAATCACAGTCAAAGATCCTCTAAACATTGCTCTTATTGCAAAAGAACCAATCACACTATAGATCAATGTTTCAGGCGCCCTGATCAACGATCACGTAATCAAAAAAACGTGTAAACCAGGGAAGTCATTTAACTGGTAAACACAATCATATGGCTTCCCATGAAAACAAACCATTTCGCACTAGATATTTTTGGAATAAAACAAGTCATTTCCCTGAACTTTTGTTAGGCAGACCTAAAAGTATGAACAACTTAACAAATAACAATAAACATTCACTTCTACAATCACAATACGAAATTGATTTCCCAACAATACAAGAGTCCCTTAAACGCAAGAATTACAGAAATAGACGAGAATTAAATCCTAATAGTAACGGAAAAACTAAGCATAAAAAGGCAAGTACCAATAGCACCAATAAACACCCTATCCATGAACCGACCGCGGTGACGACACCATCAGCTGATCGCAAGGTCACTGCAACGAGCACGGGAGCATCAGCGTCTACGTCATCCTACGTGACGTGCGAACCAGCATCAACATATCAGCAACTGCCTGCGTCACGAACAGCTGATACGGGCACCGACACTGCTGCAGCCTCTGACATCATCGCTGCCGTGACCGAACCTCCTCCGCCGTTACCTAAAGCTACCTTCAACCAATCAATGATTAAGTCATCACTTCCCTATGAACTAGTTAATGCCCAAAACCAAACCTCCCAAATTCATGACATTTGTTTATCCAATAGTGATGCACTATCTCTCCAAAGTATAATTGAAAATGAAGCATCGGAACAAAGCATTAAACACTTAAATCTAAGGAATCTAATCAAATGTGAAAGAAGGCAAACTAAGTGTACTTTATCTGATATTTATGACCTAATTTTTAACGTAAAAGAAACCAAGAAATTTCCCACCTTAACTATGAATATTCAAGTAAAAGAAACAGACAGGGTATACGCAGCAACACTTGACACCGGTTGTAATTATTGCCTAATTAAATCAACAATTGTAGATAACCTTCCCCTTCAAACG
Organism: Flexamia atlantica; assembly: GCA_035578135.1. Lineage (NCBI taxonomy): Eukaryota > Metazoa > Arthropoda > Insecta > Hemiptera > Cicadellidae > Flexamia > Flexamia atlantica. Next base: position 31,707,339 of record JAQJVK010000004.1, on the reverse strand, counting down.
GACAACCTACCAGTAATAGTAGCAGCCAATGACCAACCAGTTAAAGTAATAGGAAAACTATCGTTACCCATAATTATAAATTCACAAGAGTATCCAACAGAGTTTTATGTAATAAAAGACCTAGCTATTGACATAATTTTGGGAAATTGGTTTTTATTCCAAAATTGCATGGAACTTGATTTCAAGAAACAGCAAATTAGAATAACAAACAACAATCAAACTCACACTATTCCTATGAACAAATCGTGGTTATTGAATTTGAAACTTGTTATACTCAACACAAACACTATCACCAAACCAGAAAATTTAGTTGAAATTAAAATAAACGAGGATATTGTTGTAGCTCCACATCAACATTACAAATTAATGCAGTTACCACCCGAACACTCAACATACGAGTTAGATATTGACCTCAACATCAGAGAAAAGAAAAAACTCCATGTATATATATCTACAGACGCCATAGGGAACGATAAATTCATTCAAATATATAATGCCAGTAAATTTCCAAAGTGGCTAAAGCAAAATTCCGTGTTAGGATATTTGAGACCTAATATGGAAATTCCAATATACAAAAGTAAAACACCACCCCAAGTACCTAAACTGGACCCCAGTAAAATAATTCCTGTAGACAGAAATGGTATTCCCCTTGATATTAATCCTAAACTTACAGTTGACCAACATAATAGGCTAGCGAAAACCCTGAATAAATTTAGTCACATGTTCACCAACAGAACCGAAGATTTAGATCCAGCTAAACTACCACCAGTAAAATTAAAAATAAAACCAAATGCTAAACCAGTTTATCACCCTCCATATAGGCAAAGCTTAAAGGAGCGTAAAATACTTCAAGATGAAGTACAAAAGCTAATAAAAGCAGGCATACTCGAAGAGGCCCCTGACTATACCGAGTGTGCAAGTCCCATGTTTGTCATAACAAATTCAGATTCTTCTACACGAGTTATATCTGACTTAAGATCTGTTAATAAATGCTTGGAACAACAAAATTTTCCAATAGTTTCAGTTGACTTAGTCTTATCATGCTTATCAGAAATGGAATATTTCACTCATTTGGATCTGAAGAATGCATTTTTCCAATTGGAAATCGCTCCAGAAGATAGGAAATATTTAACAGTAATAACTCAAACTGGAAAGTACCAATTTAGGCGTATGCCTCAAGGTCTCTCAATTGCTACCGTAGCATTTCAAAGAGCAATAACAAAAATACTCTCAAAACATTTATACAGTAAATGTATACCATTTATTGATGACATAACAGTTTTAGGGAAAACATTCGATGATCAGCTTGAAAATATAGAAATCATATTACAAGAGCTAAATAGAGTGAACCTAAAGTTAAATTCCAAAAAATGTCAGTTTATGTACAGTAAAATAAACATTCTTGGTCATGAAGTTAGCGCTAAAGGCTGCTTACCCTTAAAGTCTAACACAGAATCAATCACTAAATTTAAAACACCAACCACAATTAAACAAGTTAGATCATTTCTAGGAGCTGCAAATTATTTCCGCCGATTTGTAAAGAACTTTGCCAAAATAGCCATGCCTCTAACAAACCTCATAAAAGAATACAATTCTACAAAGAAGTTTCAGTGGACAAGCGACTGCGAGAAATCATTCCAGGAACTGAAGACCATTCTCACCTCACCACCACTTCTGAGTCACTTCAATGAAAACAGAGAAACCAGAGTTTATACAGACGCATCTAATTTTGCAATCGGAGCTGTTATGACACAGTACGATTCTGAAACACGCACGGAACACCCAATTCAATATTTAAGCAGAAAATTAAAACCTAATGAAGTTAATTATAGCGTATCAGAAAAGGAGTTTCTCGCTCTTGTATATGCCCTAGTAAAATGGCGTGAATTTCTTTATGGGAGAAAAGTAAAAGTTTTCACAGACCACGCAGCTCTCCAATATTACAAATCATTTAAAGGAGCTTCCTCTAGACTCACCAGATTATCTAATCTTATATGCGACTATGACCTGGAAATAACGCACAAGGCAGGTCGATCCTTGGTCTTTCCCGACTTTCTTTCCAGAAATCCGGTTGATAAGACAATAGAAGAGGATTTCACTTTCAACCTTTCTTCAGTAAGCGCCCTTCATCAAGTGGACTTGAAGATCTTGCAAGCCCAGGATGATGACCTGAAACGCGTCTTACTTGCTCTCGAAGACCCTGATCTTGTGGAAGAAAAGTACAGGAAATTAGCCCCAAATTACAAAACAGAAAATGGAATTCTTTACAGAAGCTATAAAGATGGTGAGAAACACAGATATGTATTGGCTATTCCCCAAACATTAGTTAAAGACATACTAGAAGAATACCTCAATTCGCCTTTATCTGGAGGACATCTCAACACATTCAAAACATTAGGAAAAATCAAGGAAAGATATCATTGGATAGGTATGTCCACGGATGTCAAAAACTATGTAAAAACCTGCGAAACGTGCCAGAAGAGAAAGAATACCCCAAAGAAAAAGTTTGGCTTCCTTAATCCTATCCCTCCCACAAACAAAATCTTTGAACGTATTCAGCTTGATATTATTGGCCCATTAACTCCCAGTAATAAATTTAAATACATTTTATCAGTTACGGAATCTTGTAGTAGATTTGCGTTTGCATTCCCGCTCGTAACTGCTGATGGAAAATCAATTGTTAAATGTCTATTAAAATTAATCTGTACTTATGGTGTGCCAACCATTATTCAAACAGACAGGGGTACTGAGTTCAATAATAATATGATTCATGATTTAACCACAGCAATAGGATCATGTCATATTTTAAGCAGTGCCTTTACACCTCAAATAAATGGTCAAGTAGAAAACTTTAACAACACCTTGATAAACATGCTATCTCACTATGTTGCTGAAAAACCAAACACTTGGTCACAGTATATTGATTATGTACTATTTGCTTATAATAATAGTATACACCATACCACAAAATATAAACCAGCTTACCTGTTCTTAGGATTTGAACCTCAGTTTCCAAGTGATACATTGTTTGTTAACCATAATGTTGAAAAAGACTTACTAGAGAAATTAAAAATTATAAATGAGATTAGGAATACTATTCCAGATGTAATAGCTAAGGAACAAAAGAAACAAAAAATGTATTTTGACAGGAATAGGAGAGATTTGACTTTAAACCCTGGCGATCAGGTACTAATCTGGTACCCAAAAAATCTCAGAGATAACCAATCAAAATTTTCATTCAGATACAAGGGCCCATACACTGTACTAAAGAAAGTTACGCCAGTATCATATTTAGTTGAAATCTTAAAAAATGGTAGATTAGTAAAAGAGGTAATTCATGTATCCAGAATGAAACTATTTCAAAGCAGAATTGTATAATATAATATAGATAGAAACATGCGATATTTAAAACTATCTTTGCTTCAATAATGGTTAAAATAAATAAATACTTATTGCTTATATTCGTTTTACAGCTCTACTTTTTTTATAAACAGATAACTTCAATAATAACTTATAACAACATTTGATTCATATGCTTATAATTATTTTAAATATATATGACAGGTTAATATGTTCAATTACGTAAGACTTCCTCTTTTGTTCTTATAAAATACAAAGGAGTTACCAACTCACCCACACACACACCCATATGTAAATAATGTATATAGTTGTGTAGCTACACACATTATTAATAAGTTTTATTCTTTATTCAACACATTTATGTCTCACAAATTGTGCAAAGACAATATGCGTGGCCACGCTCTAACAAAACTTAGACTGTAACTTGTGAAAGCATTGAACTAGGTAGGAAAGTGTTATGCAAGTGACTTACAACAATTGTCTTCTTAAGACAGTTCATAGACGCTCATAGTTTAGGAGGAGTGCATAACTGTTACTAGATACGATGATACATTTAACGAGAGAATTACTCTTTAGTTCGTGAGCCGGCCGGCATGTAACTGGGAGTATTTCATTGTACTCATCCTATCGAACATTAAATTTATTTGAATAGTTGTTTAGCACATTTGCCTTTGAACAATAGTGACGGACTGATCAACCTCATTGTTGTTTCAAATGCATATGAAGTTCCCATTATGTGATTTTTTTTCATGATTTCAGCCTAACTAACGCAATAAAAACAACCCATGACAAGTCATGACTAGATGAGTTTTTGTTCTCTTTAAATAAATGGACTCTCATATCTAAGAGACATGATATCTTCAATATGAACTTTGTGACAACAATGTAGATCCAGTAGGTTCTACAGGACTTCATTTGTCATATTGTGTAATATATTACAATGATAGCTTTTGCTTCAACAGGTACTTATGAACTATTAATTAATAACTAGTTTTTATATACATATTGAAAAATATTATATGTAAATGAAACAAAAAAAATAGTTGATAAATAAGCATATGAATCGCCATTTAAATATCGCATGTTACAAAATACAACAGGAAGCAGAGGAACAAAATTAAATATTAGACAATTTATAATAATAATTCCAGCACACTCTACAACCGCGGACTCATCGCAAAGCTCATCCACGCATCAGCGCCGTGATGTCATCATCGCACCGGCCGCTGCTGCCTCGCCGCCGTTCCAACAACTCAGCGGTGTCAGCATCGTGTCTACTCGCCGCCCTCCTCATATGGCACTCTACTCCGTCAGTTGGGACGCAAATACCCTTTCATATTATATCGGGCGTAACCTTCAATGACGTATCTTCAATTTTAATTCCTTATCATTCTGTCGCGCCTTTGTTTTACAAGATCAATTATCGCACCAAAATCACTCAGTCTATTCCAAAATCACAACTGTCCCCACGTCCACAGGATTGCAATAGCCTAATCCAAGTAGAATCTCAAAATTGCAAGCAAAAGATCATTCTATCGGAAATTCAAAACTACATCCACGAAATGCTGCTGGTAGAAAAAGTTAACTTTGACCCTTACACAAAAATTAATCATAACACCACCAATTATAGAACTAAAAGATCTATTGAATTCATTGGTAGAGGACTGGAATGGTGTTGCAATGTAGCCACAATGACTAATCTCCATGATCTAGCCGAAAAAGAAGAACAAGTTGATGATAAATTAAATTCCTTACTAGATTTTGTCAAAAATGAACACACAGAATTTACTTTAGCAGAAACTAAACTGAACAATTTCTCAGCAAATATAAACAGTGAACAGGATTGTGAAAAAAATAAAATTCCAGAATCTATCTTGTCCTCTGCAGCACTAAAACAAGACCTAACACGGCTTCAAATTAAAATACAAGATCAAAACTTGTCTTTAGCAATTCCTTCAGCCAAAATTGAAACTTACTTCACACTTCCTATTTGCAAATGCCACTACGAAAACGAAAATATTATTCTACAAATCAAAATTCCTCTAAAACGCAGCAACTTAAAATACACCTCATATACTTACAATCCTATGCCGCTTATGTGGCATGACAAAATTTGTCAATTAACAGACACCAAAATTGTTATAATCAAAACTAATCAAACTACATACGTAGTTGAAACTGAAGGCAACGAAAATTGCAATGAAAAACAATCTAATCTTTGCTTGATTCCAAGACACAATTCCAAGCTTTCCAAAACCTCCAGTTGTGCACTTTACCTATTAAATGGCACAAACATGTCTGATTTAAAGGATCATTGTGAATTCCACTGTTTTAACACACCAAACCATATAATTATTGAAGAAAAATCAGTCAACACATTTTTAATTACTAATATTCAGGAGGACTTAAAAATCATTTGCAAAAATCAATTTGATATCAAATCTATTCCTAAAATGAGAATCGGAACAGTAGAATTAAAATTACCCTGCGATTGCACAGTTCAACAAGGACAATCTATTATAATTGATAGTGTAATCCCATGTGACTCAAGAGACCACCAATCACCTCTAATTTACCACTTGATTCCTCTTTCATGGACTAATTTAAACAACCTTAAAGTGGATCCGCTAGACAAAATTGACAGAACGGAATTTTATAACATTTCAAACTTCATATTAGACGATTGGAATTTTACGACACCAACATTTGTTGTTAAAAACCTAGAACCAGTTAAATTATTTGATCATATTCAAGTAAAAAACTCCTGGACCGATATCATAGACGACCGTAGATTAATCTTATATGTATTATTAGCATGGATAACAATTTTGACAGTTTTATTGTTAATTGCTGCATATTTCATTCACATCCTTAATATTAAATTGAATGTTTTGAACGCTCAGTCACGAACCCCACCAAGAGATTACATGTAATTCTACACATACAATACTTTAACTCACTTACATATCACCGCAATTCAAAACAAAATTACTATTTCAAAACTAAATTTAGCCAAAATTTCAACTAAATTTACTTAAGGAGATCGAAAGGGCGAAAGAAGACGTGACCGCTCAATCAACAAGTCAGTTGATCTATTCTACCGCGTTCCGCTGGAAGGGTCGTGAGTAGGTAGGATGCGCCGGTTCAAGACCGCGGCGCGGCGCTGGAAGGGGGGATGAAGAGTCGGGGCGAACATCAAGATTTCCGCTCGCTAAAGAAGATGTCCGTGTCATCCTGAGGACCGCGAAAGCTCCTTAAGTAACATTTTCGAATTGGTCAACCGGTGGTAGGTTGACGTTTAAGCCAGGGGGGTGTAACTACGTGACGAAAACTTAATAATTTTCCAAACTCAAAACTTAATAAATCATAGACTCGATAGTTCGCCTCATGAAACTATAACTTGTCCGTCTGTCCGTCTGACCGATCGTCTTTCATTCGTCCTTTCCCAGCTGACGCGAGCAAGATGTGCCCGGTAGGGAGTTCTTCTAAGAACTGTATCAACAACCTTTAAGACACTCCCTATCGGGGATGACAGCCAATGAGGAGGCAATTATCTGCTCGGCGGGAGGAAGAGAGAAGAGGAGTGGGAGCAGGAGACCTCTGGACGAGAGGGGAGACGCGGGTGTGTGATGGGAGTGAGCGAGGAGTGTGTGCTGTGGGTGATTTGGATTTCTTTGTTATTCTATAAGAAGGTAGTGTAAATATTTCAATATCATGTAAACATATTTTATAAGAAGGTATTATCTAATTTTTTTTCAATTTGAAGTTATCAAGTCATTCATTTATTATGTAATCAATGTATTAATAACTTACAAGTTAATTATTAATGTAAATTCTAACCATTGTTATTTTAAACTCAAGTTTGTCAGGGCAAACACTGTAAATTCAATTTTATTTTAGATTTTGTTCTCATCTGATTTTCCTGTTTCTTTTGAATTTTGGTTACCTTGTTATTTTTTACTTTGTTTATTAAACCCTTTTATTTGAGCAGTCTTGTGACCTACTCTTTTCAGTTACCTCTCGCCAATGCTTAATTCATTATTTAGCTTATGTAGGCCCAGGACTGGCAGTTTAGTTAAATCATAACTAACAGTTGTTTGTGCTACTTTGAAAAACTAAAGTAATCTGTTTGCATTGCTACACTTCCTATCTAGTTTACCAAGTCTGGTAAACATGAGAGATTTTAGTCTCAGTACAAACACTAAGCTAAAGCTCTATTTTACTATAGTGCTACGAATTGTACAATACTACTAGTATTGTCCCTAGTACAAAACAAATTGATAGTGACTGTCCCAAATGATTTCCCTTGCATTACACAGTCAACTTCTAACCCTGTTCAAAGTTAAAATGCAACGATGTTGATTGTGCTATGATCTGAGCAATTGTTGGTAATCAAAATGCTCTGACAAAACTGATGCAACACTCTTAAACCAATCTGAGAGCTAAGTCTACCTTCTTTCTTGCTAAAAAAATATTGAAATATTACACCTGATCATGCCTATAATTTGGTTAATTTATGAAGGAGTATTATAGCAGACAAACCGGTGGTGTAGAGAGGCGCTGCAAGGTTCAGTATCTGAGGGGTCAGACGGAATGGCATCAACTCTGGTATTGGGAGCAGTTGAGTCGCTGTGCCAAAAGCATGGCCAAAGTCTATACCGAGTAGTCTCCCGGAGTCTAAACACACCTACAAAAGAAAAAACATGAATAAAACTAGCAAATGAAGTTTACCCCAGTGGGATCCTTACTGGTTTTTGCTAGCTAAGGTACCAAAACTGGGTACATTAACAAGGTAAGTGCGCGGGACGGGAAATATCGCCCCGTGGCAGTGGCACCAGTGGAACAGGGCGGGAAATGTCGACCCCCTCCAAAGGAATTTTCATTTGGTCTCGTGCTGGCAGCACTGAAATAAGGGCAGTTATTTTTTGTCAGTGTTTAAGTAGAAAGCTTTATTCTAATGTAGGTTGGTAATAAATTTCCCCACAAAATCCCTGTCTGGCAATGCGTAGATAACCACTTTGCGTCTCGTTTTTCTCCCTCCGATTGGCAATACAAGGAGAAAAGCTTGACCCAGGCAGTGCTGCTACCTCTGGGTGCTTCAGCGTCCACTATGTCCACTCTCGTGGTAATGCAGCACAACTGACTGAATAGCCCAGCGGATAAAGCGCTCACCTCATAACCTGAGGGTCATCGTTTAGATTCCTGACAGGATCAAAATTGGATCCAGTTGCCATTTGTCATAAGGCTATGAATTAATGATGCTATATAACAAAAGGTCGCCGTTAGATAGTAACAAGACCCGAGTTTGGACCGTTGCCGATCAAAACGTAAAAAAATGCCACTGGTGTTCAAATACACACAAAAAAAACACCGCATAATGTTTTGCGATTCGTCAGACCAAAATATTTTATTTCATCTGTGCCAATCGCGTTTGCTGCCGCTACTCGTGAACGCCTGCCTGCCGCCTTGTGTGTTTAATGTGTTAACAGAAGTTGTCATTATTGATGGCAGTGTTGAAGTGGTCTTTCAGTGAACAATTTCAGTTCCACAACAGGGGAGGTTGGACTTGACGGCAGGGTGGACGGAGGTGTACTGGCAACCAAGATGAGGGCAACCTATCCCTTGAGGCCCTATATTTTCATCCATTGGATGGTTCAATGGTAGGAATATCCAAATATTGGATAATCTTTGGCCACCAAGCCTAAGCTTGGCCGAACCCATTCGTTGTTCCTTTACATTCCCCTGTATTAATATGCTAAAGGCTTAAAGACAAAGGGATATTACAGGGGAAGCCTTCTTTCCTTTCCGGTAGCCATAAAAAAAGACAAAATAATGACTGAAGTACCCTAACAGAGTTTCCCTATGGAGTAGAGCAATCCAAACTACCAAATCCCCTTACAAAAAAAAACAAAAAAAATTTTAATGAAAACCAAATACAGTAGGGGCCTGATGATCTGAAATTATTGTGGCCAGGCCCATCTCAGATTAAGCAGAATTAAAATAAAATAAATATAATTTTTAATTATTAATATGAAGTTAACAAATGTGTAAAACTGAACTTTAGAGCCTTTTGTATGTACTTATTTTCCCACAGTAAATCAATATTTGGGATTGTCTTTTGCAAAGTTACCTCTTCTCACGCCAAGAGGTGTACTCGTAAACGCTGAATACACATGATCAAATGTAATTTGTTTCTTTTACAAAATTCATCTCATAATTGGTAAATTAAATTTGACAGCAGGAAAGTGACTGCACATGATAAGGGACTGAAAGAAGCAACTCCCAGTTTATTAGCACTTAGCTGGATTTTTAATAGGCGCTGTTATTTAAAAACAGTACAAAACTCAAATACATCATCTGTCTGCAACAAGACTCGGTGGCTGAGAGTGAATCTTTCCGTGAACTCAAAGACGAAGCGGCAAAATGTCTGTTACTTTCTGGACGGTCCTCTTAGGTTACTTTACACTACATATAAAAGCGAGTAGGTCACTTTCCCACCTACCAAAGTGTTATCGAGATGCCGATCACCGATTCCCAACAGCCACTGGCAGATACTCAGACATGCGTGGTTTGTCAGCATTACAGATCGCAGATGAATGAACGCTTCCGGACAAGCAGACAACTTCAAAACAGCATCCCTACGAAACACCAGTGAAAGCAGTGTAACAAACTCATTTGAGTACAAATTTTATCCTACTGGTTTGAACTGCTCTTAAGAGTATATTGTGCTTCTAATGAAAATAGCCAAAATATGGCTTTCTCATATGTCTGAACACTTTAAATTCTCCCTTTTTCATAAGTAAACAATAAAAACATTAAAAACATATATTTGTTTTCAGTTTTTTCTGATTTTTTAAATCCGAATTACAAAAAGTATTAAGATTATGATTAATCCACAAAAAGATTGATATACTATCCTATTTAACTATACACTATGATCTTCAGAATGGTTTTTTTAGCTTTAGCAAAATAATTAGGCCTAAACAAAATTGGCATCACTGTGTGAGTTCTGTGCCTCCTTCTAAAAATAAGTATCAAAGTAGTAATAACCATTCTGAAACTAACAATTATACTCTGCAATTAATTATAGTATTTTACAACTGGAGGTTTTCCTTATAGCTTGTTACCAAATTGAAAAAGAGGACTAAATTAGGCTTAGGCTATTCAAAACTAAAAAAACATTATTTTATTTTGAGATATGAAGAAATTTAACTGATTTGAAAACTAACCTCAATAGATAGGTAGGTGAATCATTGACTGCACTAATATACTTCTGTACTGAGTCTTCTTTCTTGATATGTTTGAAAAAATTAGATATAGAGGTTGCATTGCGGTGATCGCATCTGTTGAAATGTCCGGTGATGTAAATCGAATTTTCAAACCTAAAAAAATCAATTTCAACATAAAATACCTAGCCAATGAGTACATTAAAAGTGAAATTATGACAAATCTTTTAACTGCTCCATAACAAAGAAAAGCTCCATTTATCTCAATCAGGTTTTTGTATGCATTATTATCTTTATAATGTTAAGATAATATTTAAAATTTTAGTAATCCAACAGACGTGCAAATCAAAGGCACCTAAAACATAAGGAACGGTAAACATTTTAATCAGCCCTTCTTGTCAACAACAAAATGACAAGATGAAATATATTTACTTTGAACTGAAAAAATTCTTTTTTTGTTTTCTTTTTATAAAACTAAACTTAACACTTAGGAAAAAATTTGTTTTAGCTGTAATCTTGTTTAGCAACCTTCTTTTTCACAGTTATTATTTCTCTATCAAATACAAAATATTAAACATTTTTGGAAGTGCCTGTTTAACCACAGTGGCTGTTCTTTTCTAACTCTTGATATTATATCAACATGATGGCAACTCACCTCCTGTCACACTGAGGATTAGAAAAGATAACATTTTAACAAGAAAGAAACTTACAGTTTTTTCTTTAGTGCTTTGTCGTTATTTGTAATGAAGTCTTTCAAAGTCGTGGTGTTTCCAACCCACTGAATGATGCCAAGTCTGCTGTTTAAAGGCACCACCTGCAGAACCACATACAGTTGATGGGGTGATGTGAACAGAAGTAGGATTTTGATCTATTCCTATACTCCATGGAGTATTTGCCACGGTTTTAAGACAATAAGTATTAAGTATGCAATAAAATAAATTAAAACAAAAAACTATGAATTCAATGTATCCAACAATTTTAAATTAATAATTACATGCCATCAACAGTAACAAAAATTATGAAATACAAAAATATGAAATGGAGCCTTTATAACCTTGATAAGAAGAAAATAATTCTTTGAAAAAACCAATTAGTAATAAAACTCCCTTGCTAATGATGTTTTTGACACAATAGGTTTATAAAAAAAATTGCTACACTAATGTGAAATTATGTCTTTTTGTTATGTGTTATCTCATCTGAAAATTAATCATAACATTGTTCACAACGCAAAATTAATGTTTACTATATTTTATTTGCAAACAAAAATACAGTATATTTGTTGTTGTTTCATCAAGTGTGTAGTGAAAAGTATCGTTCAAAACATGAGTGAAAGTGGTTTGCATATTCTCGACCATATGAAGTGCTTGATAAATCTCATACGGTCTCGAATATGCAATGACTCCCTTTCTAATCTTATTATGAAATATCTGCATTGAGTCAGATTATTCAATAGCGTCTTCCCTACAGGGGAAATCACAAAAGCAAGACTAATCTTTTCTGCTGCGTGTCTGGGACTTGAGTGCATTTGTAACGCCTCATTTGGTCATGCATCATGTTCATGTTTTGAATACATTTTTGTTCGTGTACTATGCTTTTTTAAACTCATAAAAACATGAATTCTTTATTATTAGAAGATTTTGAAAATCTTGTGTTTAAAAAATTGAGAAAAAGAATACTCAAGGTCTGAAAATTTTTAAGGTATATATCCTTTTTCCCATTGACATAATAGATTTTTACACCAACATTTCATTAGCGAGATCATCTTTTGAACTGAAGCGTTTTCTTGCTTTAATGCACTTTATTTTTCATAGCAACATTGCAATGACCAATCACAAGAGATCTCTTTTTCACATCAATTTTTTGGTTGTTTACAGAAAATTTAATTTTGACAGTTATTGTGATGATTCCCTTCTTTATTGCTGCCATCAAGCAGCCATATCTTGCCACAGTACTGGACTACCAATAATTTTAAACATCTGTTCTCGGTACCAATATTTTTCAGCATACCAGTGGTACTGAGAATTGACTATTGGTATCAACACGTTGCAAATTGTAATCCTTAATTTTGTTGTTAAAAACAAAAATGAGTTAAACAAAGGGTGTAATTCCTTTCCTATCTGTCCTACTTCTATCGTTATTTCTAGTATTAATGAGTCTTCAAAAACTTACACTGTAAGTCAGCACGGAGAGCCGTTGTCTGCTGGCAGTGGCATCGTTATTCAACACCTGATTCATCAAACCAAAAATCTGTTGGATCCTCTGATCCTGCCTAAGATCTTCTCCCAACTTGACTAGAAACGGATGATCCCTTGCATCACTCCCTAGGATCGTTATTTTCATTGGGCTACGTAAGGAACTCAGGTGCTCTACCTGAAGAAGTAATGTGGTGTTAGCAGATTGTTAAAAATTATAAACTGGTTTCAGAAATGTCTTTCTATCTTGCTTTGTTTTTAAATGTTAGTTTTCGTAAGTGTTATGTTTTATTTTAAAATTTAAACAACAAGCTGTTTAGCTTTATGAAATAATACCTGAAGGTCGAAAGGTATTTCTGAAAGAGCTACTCCTGCATCCTGTTAGTCCTAGTAAAGCTGCATACAAAGGTAATATAAGACAGCGCAGTAGCTTAGTTGGTAGCCATCTGAGTTTTCACTCAGCCGGCCCAGGTTCAACTCCCGTCCGTGGATAAGCAATTTTATCATACGGAAAGCACTGTGACATGAGGTAACTTCGTCAAGAAGATCTCAAGGTTCGTTAAGAACCTTGGGATTTGACGGAGAGTGAATGCCTGGTAACCCTTCTAAGGTAAGGACGGAGGGTGCACAATCAGCTAATTCTGCTGCGTTGCAATACCATGGTCAAGTGAAGCCATGGCCCTCTTTTTTTTAAAAAAAAAAGGTAATATAACATGTTTTATTTGTCGCTCATCAGCTTTGGAGGCTATATGATAAGAATAAGATAAAACTGGAATCTGAGCTGGAATTTCACCAAAACCTTGAGAACTCGGCCAGTAGACTAAGAGGTTTGCTTATCTACAAGACTGTTATTCACACAATGAGAATTCTTAAAATGCCAATCAGTTCAGCTGCATAAAACCAACTAGTATTGCAAGCCTTACAGTGGTCATTAATCTATTTAATACCGCCACTAGACAAAAGTTTTTAAAGTTAAAATTATATAATACTTCTTTTTTCAAAGCAACATATTAAATCAATTGTTGCAAAGCCAAAGAGCAAAGAAAAGAAATCATACTTCCTGAAAACTTTTTTGAGTATAGCAAAATTAATGACAAGTATACTTAAAGTGCCTTAACTGACAGAAGATTACTTCAGCGTATCAACTATTGAGTTTTTCAGTTATTTGTGTTAAGATACTACTAACACTATACATTTCTTCGGTAAATTTAATTTAGTATATTTGAGTGCCTTGACTTGATAATCAATAGTGAGTGGTGTGTCACTATAGAAAGATAAAACTTCGAATCATTGATTTTTTGACTTTGGTTTCAAATTGAAGCTTAGCTTCTCATGATGTTCATGAGGTACCATATTATCAACACCCAATAGTGTGTGGAATTCACAGCCGATGTCAAGCACAGCGATATTCTTTTACCGAACCATAACTCCTATCTTGGGTATCGAAGGTACCAACCTGGGACCTCACCTGTCGTACATTGAAGGTGCAGATTTCAATACCGATACCAATGACTAAGAACCTGGTGGTACTGAGACTCAACTCATCTCTTAAGTTACCCATTATACAGCCCCAACTTACTTGTCGCTTGAAGCCGGCTATAGTGACGTGATGTTTAACCAGAGGTTTGCTCTCTCCTGTGTACTGTCCAGGGATCTCCACATCTCCGGTGTATCCGTTCACCAACCAAGGACTGAAGAAAGACAGCTTGGTCTCTTCATACTTTTTATTCTTCAGCCGATTGATTATGTCATCCAGCTTCTTTACAAAATCACTCAAAGAAATTTCATTATTACCGAGTTGGACTGAAACAAATCACATTTGTTAAAAACTGGTTGAAATGGTTAGCCTATTTTGTGCTTAAGAAGGGTTCAAACTTAACAACGTTCATACAAGCCTTGTAACGCAACAACACAACAGAAACAGATTTAGATTTTAAGAAACCAGCTGATATTAAATTTTTTTACCTGTTTTTTGTTGAAATTTTGGTGGTTGGGCCAGATGTCTTGAATCTTTTTGTTTGTACCACCTAAAGCTATTTGAATATTTAGGCAAAAAAGCTCAGAGGAGAAGCCTAGGGGCTGTATAAACTTTGGCTCATGTTGGGCCTTAGCAATTGGATCATTAGGAAAAATTATCACAGTTGAAAAATATGTAACTGCGGGAATTAAGAATAGTTAATCAAAGTATAATGATACCAATGTACTCGTGTTTGTCATAAAAAAAACTAAATTGCTATAATTGAGAAAAACTACCCAGTTATGCAATATAAAAAAACATACAATGACAATGCCAAAGCAGTTCTTGAAGATTGATTAACTATATGAAAGTGTGTTCACCTAAACACTGATGCCATGCAAACTAGTATAACATGTCCACAGTTGTCAGCTTCCGGGCAGCTCATATGTGCCGGTCATTGTGACAGCCCGTAATACAGAGAAATTTCTCTCCTGTGGCCAAGATAATAAATGGTTCTTAGAGACTAAGCACACAGTATATGCGGCAGCTGCCTCATAGACCTCTACCATCTCTACTATCAAGCGTCTGAAATAGAACAGTATATTAAGTTTTTTTTTCATTTCTATTTTTTCCCTTCTTCAAGTTCCTATCTTTTGACATATCTTGGTTTTACTTCTCTTTATCCTTTCTAACTTTCATTTCTCTTTCTTGGGGAGCATTCCTGACCTTCATATTTTTATTGTATTGCCTCTGAATCATTCTATTGACCATAAAAGGTATAAATTTACCTGAGTCTGGCAAAGTGATCCTATGGTATTCTTATTGTGTTGCGTATTTCGAGGAATCAATATGTCCTCATATTCAGAACGTAGTACAAGAACAAAAATATCACTTGCGAAAGGTCGTCAGATTGATTTAATACACTGAAACACGGAGACGTTTACTTTTCAACATAAAAACAGTAGGACTACCCAGTTATTGTTTAAAAGTGAAGGCCTACAATTTTATGTTAAAAAGTAAACGTCTCCATATTTCAATGTTTTTAATCGATCTGACGACTTTTCGCAAATAATATCTTTGATCTTGTACTACGTTCTGAAGATGAGGACTTATTGATTCCTCAAAATGCATAATCCTGTAGGAATACCATAGGATCGCTTCAGTAGACTCAGGTAAATTTATACCTTTTATGGTTAACTTGATCTAACATCACTCTATTCCTTCCTTCCCTCTCCCTTCATTTTCCTTCTTTCTCAATCTTCTCAACTGTACCATCTTCTTTTTCAATTTCCAGGTCCAAACCCTTTATTTTACCGTGTCTTGATCAATCCTCCCCTTTATTTCTCATCCTTCTGTACCATATCTTTTTCTTCTATATTCAGGTTCAAGCCCAATTCTTTTCTCTTTCCCTGGTGTCTCTTAATAGACCATTATCTAACAATTCACTCAGGTGCATTGGAAAAGCAGCTCTTAAATGAGCTGTGAGGCTGTTTTAACTGCACTGGCATTTTGAGTAACTGGGCTCTTTCAAAATTTTACATTTAACTTTTATGTGAGCCGAATAGGCTAGATTTTTTTAACCAAATAAATTAAATTGCCAAAGCAAAGAATAGAGGCATATTTACAAAATTTTAAATGAAGTATAATAATTGATTTCAACATGAGAAAATCACAACCACACACACTCTATAGCTTATCAAAGTTAAGGTATTACTAACATCTGTGTTGTAAGACAAAATCAAAATGAAGAGAAGAGTTGTAAAATAATAAAAAAACATTTCATTCTCCATGGAAAACTAAATGCTCACATATTATTTTTTCTGCTTGCATATTTCTTGTTCCTTCCTAATACGGACTAAATTCATTACTGTAATCAATATAGTGCTGGGTAAGTGCATTATAACTTTAAAAACTTATTCGTAAAATTGTTTTGAAAAAATAACATTGACTGTTTATTATAAATGTAGACAATGTTAACAAAGCTAGAGGCATGTTAGCATCCGTAAAACTTTGTCTTGCTGTGCTGCTAACATGTCATTAAAACATCTCCTTTTGAAACCCCAGTATATTTTTATTATTTTGTACCACTTTATGTTTTGATTAACACCAGTTGAGAAACACTGCTCTAGGTAGCCTCTAGTGAATCATGATTGTACACTCACTGTAAGCTGTTTCCACTTCATCAGCAAACACTTTGTTATGGCTGAAAGCTTGTCCTTTAAACTTATCATTGCTCTGTGGAGGAAAAGCCTCTTGCTTCATCGTGACATAGGTTTCAACAAAAGCATCGTTGCCCAAGCCCTAAGGAAAAGTAAAAATTATTACAATTAAACACACTGTACAATTTACACTTCTATTTCTTACTGCCACTTAATGTTTGCTTTTTTACACATGTATTGAATGGGACTACAACTCAACGATTGTTTTATTAGTTTGCCCTTCTATAACAAAACTTAAGCCAAAAGGTATCTTCATGCAAATTATCTAGGAGATAAACTACCAAACAAAACCTGAACAATCAACCAAATTCAAAACGAACATGAAATTTTTTGTCAACTTTACATTCACAAGATATTTTTTCTTGAGGATAATTGTTTCTCGTTGTTGGCAATTGTCGATCAGATAAAAGAAAAACTATCAAACGAACCAGTGAAAGTAATGAAGCAAGTAGCCTTAAATAGCTAAAACATTTTAAAATTTGTTACTTTGAACATAACTAATGAATATAATAAAATTCTGAACTACAGTTTACAGTTTTAAGTCAGTTCATCTCAGAGAAAAAAATATAATGGTAAAGTTTCATTAAAACCTTGTTACAGAATTAGAATGTTCAAGTAACAATAACCCATTTAAGGAATACTACTATGCAACTGTAAAGGGTAGCTTAAGCTGCACGAAGAGGCTAAAAAACTTAGGTGCCCACTCAAAATTTCCCTGTAGAATTCTGTGACTCTGAGGGACGTCATTGTAAAGTGAACAGCTCGTCTCTTGACACTGAGCAATCCAGACTGCCTAGTCCCCCTTACAAAATAAATAAAAACCCAAATAATTTTGTAAGCTATTCACCTGGACAATGACTGTTCTCAGCTGCTCGAGGTGGGTCTGAAGACAAACATGTGGCTGACAAACTAAAGTCAGCGCTCTCAACAGGTCTGTCGTTGTGGCGTCCATCTTGAGTAAGGCGCTCAACCTGCAGTGCAAGAAGACGATGCAGGGGGATTTTCCAAAAAATAAATACAATCTCCTTGTTTGAAGTTAGTTGTTGGCAAAATGTTAAATAAAAGACTGTATGCTTTGAAGTCGTTAAAGTTAAAGAAAGTGACAATACTCCTAACTGAAATGCTTGGTTCATGAATGTGGACCTGTAAAGTTTTTTACAAATTCTGACTCCCATAGCACCATATTTCTGTCTTCATATGTTTATAATCTTTGTCATTTCATGTTGTCAAAACTGGGAAATACCAAAAAAAAAAAAAATAAATAAAAAGCATAAAACTCCGTAAAACCAACTTAACAAAACAATATAAGAGCAAATGCTAATGACCCAATGACTTTAAAAGGACTAATTTTCTTCAAAAGAAAACAAATTGATATTGAAAAGTCAATAATATAACAAAGAAACACAAAACCTTTGAGGTGGACTCCTTATTCCCGATCAACCCAAAAACTGTAAGTTGGCAAATTAAAAACAGCATAGAACAATCAAAACTCGATTGCTTAAAATGAAAATGATGAATTCCTAAATTTTTTTATGATTTTAATTCATAGGTTAATCATGCTGCTGAAACCATCAATTATTACTGTTGGACAAGTACCTTATTGTAGGCAGAGTTTTTAGTTTTTCTTGTTGGACAAGAACCATATTGTAGGCAGAGTTTTTAGTTTTTCTAACATTTTTGAGTTTTTCAAAACAAGTTTACAACTAAATTGCTTATATTTTAGTGATGATAGCATTTCAGCATCTGATTTGAACCTCAAAAGTTTTGTCCAACTTTTTACATACTCTGCAACAGCGGTCCTTGTCGTTGGATGCCTGTACTGATACTTCTCCTTGCTGAGGTGGAACGGAAACTGAAGAGCCTTGGGGTACTCCTGGGCCAATCTGATAAGCAGGGGCGCCACAACGTGACCCAGCTCGGTGTCCAGGTGTGCCAACAGTTGCGCCACCCACGACAAAAACATCCACTCTGGGACCTGTTTACTCTAAAATAAAAAAAGGATTACGTTACAAACTTGTGAATCTATCTCAGAGTATGGTCAGAACCATACAATGGTCTGATCAACCAAGTAAAAAGAGAATTGAATTAAAACTTTGATAAAACTGAAGTTCAAACAGTAAATATTATCGCAATGTTTTTTACAGGTCATTAAATTAGGCCTGTAGGAAATGATAGTAGCAGGACATAAATTTGTCAGCGATTAAAAACCTGCTTGCAGTATGAGTTCTATGTTGAACTAAAACAAGATATATAAGACAATATCCCCGTTGCAACAGACCTGCATACTAAGCGAATTTCAAATGCAAAACAACACATTTCAATCCAACATAGCGAGATTTGACATATTTTTGTAAGTTCCATAAGATTAACATGGGGAATGAGTATGTAGGTTTGCTGCTACAGGTATATTAAAACTGGGTGGTTTTAATTCAATATTTAGTATATCTGAACTAGAAGCCATTTACCAAATTTTATCAAGATATGTTGAGAAATAAGCGAGATATAGAATTTTACTTATTTCCCATACGGTTAACATTGGGACAAAGTACTGTGTTTACCACCCTCAATATCTCGGCAACCAATGGACATAGAGCAGTAATTCAAGATAAAATTGTTCGTACTTTTGAGCTGAGTTCAAAGGTACTAACAAAAATTTGATAATTTTTATTTTTATATGTAAAAAACTCAAAAAACCCATTTTTGGGGGGGTTTACCCCCCTTTACCCCCCCCTTCCAGTAGTCCGATCAGGCTGGTTTACGAATTTGTCCGAATAAATACTACTTTACACGTCCATGCCAAATTTCGTTAAGATCAGACCATTTTTACGTGAGTCATCTTGCTTAAAGACACATCAAAACCAAATGAAATCAAAACATTTATTTCTCATAAATTATACATTTGTACAAGGAGGCTGTTTAAAATTATTTGAAACTAATCATCAAACACATATATAGATATATACAGGGTGTTGATAAAAAAACCTTCAGGAATTCGGGATATGGTTACTTATATCAAAACTAAGAAAACAGTTCCTATAAACATGGGTCCTAAAATGCTCGGTTATCCGTCTGTCGGTCTGTATGTGTTTTTAACATGATTTTGCATAACTTTGGAACTACAAAAGATAGTAACTTCAAACTTGGTACTTATATGCTGACTATAAGGACCTGAACAATCATACCAAATTCAAAACAAACATAAAATTTTTTGTCAACTTTACATTCACAAGATATTTTTTCTTGAGGATAAATGTTTCTCGTTGTTGGCAATTGACGATCAGATAAAAGAAAAACTATCAAGCGAACCAGTGAAAGTAATGAGGCAAGTATGTTGGTGCGGAATATCAAGTTTCTACTTTGTACCATTTCAAATGGCAGCCATTTTTATATTTTAAAACTTAATATCTTAAAAACCGTAAATTTTTCAAAAATTAGACATGGGACAAAAACGTTGTGCAATTTTATTTCCTACAAAACCATATAAAGATTAATAAGATCAAACAACAATTAACGGAGTTATTGCAATTTTTCTAACAGATTTCAAGTAAATTTGCTATAGCTACCATAAAACAAGCATGTATTCTGTAGGAAAAATTGCAATAACCCCGTTATTTGTTGTTCGATCTTAACAATCTTTATATGGTTTTGTAAGAAATAAAATTTAGCAACTTTTTTGTCACTTGTCTAATTTTTGAAAAATTTACGGTTTTTAAGATATTAAGTTTTAAAATATAAAAATGGATGCCATTTTGAAATGGTACAAAGTAGAAACTTGATACTCCACACCAAAATAGGTCCTAATAGTCAGCATATAAGTACCAAGGTCGAAGTTGCTACCTTTTGCAGTTACAAAGTTATGCAAAATCATGTTAAAAACACATACAGACCAACAGACAGATAACCGAGCATTTTAGGACCCATGTTTATAGGAACTTTTTTCTTAGTTTTGATGTAAGTAACCGTATCCCGAAGTCCTGAAGGGTTTTTTATCAACACCCTGTATATACAGTGTGTCTTGCAACCCTAAGAACAAACATACATAGCATTATTCCTTGGGTCAAGACAAACACATTTCACCATAGGAACATGAGTCTCTTGTGCCTAGTTTTCCGTCTGTCTGTCTGTATGTGTTTTTTACAAACACATTCATAACTCCTAAACGGTTTGAGGTACAGCGTTGAGATTCTGCAAAAATGTTTATCTTATTAGGATCTATCATCGTTTGAAATTACACCAAAATATCATTAATCGTTTCAAAATGGCGGCCATTTAAATTATTTGATGCCAAATTCCATGAAAACCGTTAATTTAAACAAAAAATTGAAAGAGACATAAAAGTAAGTCCATTTTATGTAGTTTTCAATGATACCTTATCTGTTGAGATTGGATAAATATTTACTGAGAAATTAAATGTTTTCGTTGTGCTTGACCACTTTTCCCCATTTAAACAATGTTAAAATTATGGGGTGTCCAACTTAACTGTGCCACCATAGGTATCTCAGAAACTATTGGATTTAGAGATAACTTTAAAGGGGGACTTCACCTACTTTTTTAAGACATAAAAAAATATGAATTCCATTTTCTTGTAAATGGCCGCCATTTTCCAATATGGCGGACAACTTTGATTTTTCTTATGGTATTTTATGGCGTGTTTTGATTCTACGCTAAATTTTAAGAACTTATTATTCTTTGACATTTTTTCCTATACTCAATAGGTAAGTGGATATAAGCCGTTAAAGTTTGATTTTTAACACCCCGTATTTTAACATTGTTTATGGAGAAAAGTGGTCATGCATTACGAAAAAACTAATTTCTCAGTAAATATTTATCCAATCTTAACAAATAAGGTATCACTGAAAACTACATAAAATTGACTTACTTTTATGTACCTTGCAATCTTTTGTTTACATTAACGGTTTTCGTGAAATTTGGCATCAACAAATTTAAATGGCCGCCATTTTGAAACGGTTAATGATATTTTGGTATAATTTTAAACGATGATGATAGATCCTAGTAAGATAAACCGTACAAAATCTCAATGCTGTATCTCAAACTGTTTAGGAGTTATGAATTTGTTTGTAAAAACACATACAGGCAGACAGACGGAAAACTAGGCACCAGAGACCCATGTTCCTATGGTGAAATGTGTTTGTCTTGACCCAAGGAATAATGCTATGTATTCCTATGCTCATAGGGTTGCAAGACACCCTGTATATAGATATAACCATGTCCTATTCTCAACCGTTTAGCAGTTATCACACATTTTATGATTTTTTTAAATTACTTGACTTGGTTCCACATTTGAATGGTACCGATGTGACCAATTGTCCTATAGAGTTATACTTAGTACCATTAGAAAGAGCATTAAATTTCCTATAAATCTAAGGTCTTTTGACATAAAAAGTTTTCAAAAGCTTCAGTTTATGGTGAATGGAAAGTGAAAAATGAGTTCAAATGGACAATGAGTTCAACTCATTTTTCACTTTCCATTCACCATAAACTGAAGCTTTTGAAAACTTTCTATGTCAAAAGACCTTAGATTTATAGAAAATTTAATGCTCTTTTTAATAATACTAAGTATAACTCTATAGGACAATTGATCACCTCGGTACTATTAAAAAAGTGGAACCAAGTCAAGTAATTTAAAAAAGTCATAAAATGTGTGATAACCGCTAAACGGTTGAGAATAGGAAATGGGGTTATAGGAACTTTTTTGTTTGTTTTAGTGAGTAGAATCCATTGGTGAAGCTAATGGTGTAAGTAGAAACTCACCCTGTATAGATACAGGGTCCGGAAATTGTGGTAAAATATTTTAGTATATGATAGTAGAGGTAAAAATAAGAAAAAAGTTTACATAAACATGGGTCCTAAGTGCATCGTTTTCCGTCTGTGTGTCTGTTTGTGATTTTTACATATTTAATCATATATCACAAACCTCTTAACGTATAAACTTCAAACCTGGTATGAGGATAACCACTATTAAGAACTATTTTTGTGAGAAGTATCAAATTTCTACTTTGTACCATTTCAAATGGCGACTATTTTTTGTTTTCAAAGCTAAATATCTTAAAAACCGTAAATTTTAGAAAAAATTTACAAGAGACAAAAAATCTGCAAAATTTAATCAAATTAACGCTGATATTAAGATCATGATGATCAGACAACTAATAACAGAGAAATATTAAATTTTCTGAAAAAAAACATGCAAATTTCAGACAGTATCTTCTAAATAACCATGTTTTTATTCACAAAAGTTCAAATTTCTCCGTTGTTAGTATTCCGATCATCATAGTGTTAATATCAGCGTTAATTGGATTAAATTTAGCAGCTTTTTTGTTTCTTGAATAATTTTTCAAAAATTTGCGGTTTTTAAGATATTTAGCTTTGAAAACAAAAACCAGTCGGCATTTTGAAATGGTACAAAGTAGAGATTTGATAGTTCTCACAAAAATAGATCTTAATATCGGTTATCCACTTACCAAGTTTGAAGTTTATACGTTCAGAGGTTTGTGAGATATGATTAAATATGTAAAAATCACAAACAGACACACAGACGGAAACGAAGCACTTTTCGACCTATGTTTATATACACTTTTTTTCTTATTTTCACCTCTACTATCAAATACTAAAATACTTTACCATAATTTCCGGACACCCTGCATATAAATTTATGAAAACTAGAGATCGCCAGAGGTCGAAAATTCGACCAATTTTCAAAGTGACAAATAGGGATAGCTAATTTTATAAATAATCCCCGCATAAACCAATGCGTTTCTAAATACATTTCATATAGTACATATTTTCCATGTAAACACATAATATAACCAAACTGGGGGCCCAAAAACAAAAGAGAGACTCAATCCTTGAATTATTTTACTTCATTTCTGGCTTATGGTATGGTTTTTAGTAATTAGTATTTTACTAAGATAATGACTATTTTATTAAGATTTCATGTTAAATTTTTTAAGAATAATTATTTAATCAGAGGAAAGTAAATCTTCAGTCATCAAATCAGTTTATCCTGTACACCCCTTACCACAGTTCCCTCCCTCCCTCCATTAATTCCTTACTCTCTACTTCCGACCTTCTTTCCACTTTTCCCTCCTTTTCTCCTTCATTCTCTTCTTACCATCTCTCCTCCCTTCTTTCCTACCATTTGGAACTTTTTCCCTCCTTCCCTCTCTTCCTTATATTATCACTAAAATGTAATATATATTTTACACATTATTCATCAATAAAAACAAAATTTGAATATAATGTGTCCATTTATACTCTGGTTGCCAAGCCCGGTGACAGGATTTTCGGGCCCTGTGCAATTGAGAAACCCGCCTTTTTTTACTCATCTCGATTCTGGGCCCCATTTTTACTAATCTCGCGTGGATCTGGGCCCCCTGTGAGTCCAGGCCCCTATGCATTCCCCCCCCCCCCCCCCGTCGCCGGCCCTGCCGGTTGCATGTCAGTTACTATATTGGATGGTAGAAACTTAACTTAATGTACTTTTTTCTTCCCTTTTTATCAGAAAATTTTTATCTCTTAATCTTATTTAAGCAAGTAAACTTTATTATGGAACACATTTGAGTATGATATCCTTAATCTCCTCTAAGTGGTCCTGATTTCAATCAAATTCTATATTTTCACTCCATGCCCCAATTAACTGTGGCTTAATGTTTCTACATCAAATCTTTACTCTACGAAAAATAGCATGTGATAAAAGCTACATATGATGCTAACTATGTTTACATTTGATTGTTATAATATCACCAAAACAGCAACTCATAAGGCTTGATGTTAATTTTTTTGAAATTTTAAATTGAATTTTCTACATTTTTAAAAGACTAATATAAATTTCAGTGGGATTCTGCACATCTACAGGAAAATACAATTCTATCGGTGTGCTTAGATTTTTGCTACTTTGCACACAGGCTGAGAAAAAAGGAGTACAAAAACCTTATGGAAAAAATGCTTGTCTATTAATATAAAGATGAACAAATAGGTTTTTTGCTTCTGGGGGCCCCAAAATGGAAAATTATCATGGTCTCGGGCTTAGGTCTTACCATGAGTACTACGGTAACAGCTTCTTCCCTATAGGAGAAATTCGCTAATATTGGGGAAATTCGCTAAAACTGAAGAAATATCTCTTATTTTTTTACTATCGGACTTAAAAATAAATGTTCCTATCACCTCTAAACATAGAACTATTTTGTAATCATCAACACAATAAGGATCGATCCAAATGAAGAGGTCTTAAAAAAACATGGTAGCTTTACTATTTCAGAAAAAAATCATAATTTCCTTCTTGTTTCTACTATTCTTAAGGAGTTAGAAATCATCCTTTAAAAATATCTCATCTGTTTTAGCAAGGCGGTCATTTTTGTTATCTGATTCCGTGATTCATGCATAATGGAACACAAAACAATATTGTGGCCACTTGCTAAACAGCCTCAGTTTTGATTGAAGCCTTTTACACATTTCTTCCCAAATTCTTCTTTAAAACATAAAAACAAACAACATAACAGCAAATGCTGATGACCCAATGACTTCAAAAGGACAAATTTTGTTCGAAAGAAAGAAAAAAACTAATTTAATATTTATTCTAATAGAGTATATATGTACTATTATTCTTACCAAACTAGCCTTTAACCAAATACTTGATGTTAAAGGTCGGTAGACTAACCTCAGACAAGAACAGGTCAGCATGGTCTGACAACGACGGCTCCAACAGACAAGGGAAGAGAACACGGGCTTCGGACGACCCGTATTTCATTGCCCTCAAAAGACTTTGAATCAACTTGTTCCGATAATGGGGGTCGTCTAGGGCAAACATAAAATATTACAACTTAAATTAAATACCCTGGGGTGATTACAGGAAGCTTTCCAAAGACCATGTACTTAAGAAAAGTGTCAATTCAGTGCACGAATTCTTTGAGTGTTATTTTATTTATGTCGTCCAAAACATGATTATTACTACAAAATAAATGTTATATGATTTTTCATATTGATATAAATGAATGAGTTTAAAATATAAATAAACATGTTTTGATAAAGATTAATTGAATTGATCTAACTCCACTTTAATTTACACTTTTTACGTACCTGGGAACTACCCTATTCCTCCTATTTTTCTCCATCCGTACAAAGAAAAAAATTAAAAATTCACCAACTGAACTGAAATAATTTATTTTCAACATATGACAATACACCTGTTTGAGATTCATCCATGTAATATCTTCAAATGTTTCGTGCAAATAAAGAATGTATGACTAATAACTTACCAATCTCATGACAGAAGGCTGCAAGTTTGAGATATGCATCGGCCAAAACGTCAGACTCCGATGATGTTGACCTGACCTCAGACACAGTAACTGCTTGTTCCAGACTAGACACTACTTTCTGTTTCAGGCTACTAGGAATATCTCCGTCACTGAAAAAAAACATTACAAGCAAGAAATTTCAGATTGTGGTAGGCCTTGTTTTGTTGTTATGTCAGCAAGTTAACCATCAATAAAATTTTCAACCTTTTGATCCTATTGAGCATGATTTCACATTTATCAAGAAGCGTGCAGACTTCAGCATACATAAATGTATATACGAGGTACGGTCAAAAAGTTACCGGAATGAATTTTTGTAGACTTTTAGTGCGGTCGCCAGAGGGAAATTCGCCACACAGTAGTTGGTACGACTCCTAGGGAGTGCATATCGGTAGTGGGGATATAGCTGACTTGCCATAGTGTGGTATTGGAAAGCGCTTTTCGTGTACCTGCAAGTCTAAGATGTAGGTTTTGTTTGTTGAGCGAACAAATTTGATGCATGTTCAAATGATCATGAAGGCAGGGCTTGTAACAGTTCTTGAGGTTGAAAAAAATAAAAAAATAACTAAAATAAGAAAAAAATAACCAAAAAATAACTTTTTGTAAACAAAAAATGTTGCTAAAAATTAAAAAAAACGGCATTATATTGGGGATAACACATTCTTAACCCTGGTAAAAAAGAATATCTCGACAGACTAATCACAAATCAGCCTAGATTTGATGGCGAGACTTGGTTTTCATGCAACAAGACTTGGTTTTCACAAAATGTAGGATGACGAGATTCGTCTGCCACGATGCTGCTACGAGATCGTCTGACAGACGAATAGTGTGAACAGGGCTTGTAGCAGTTCTTGAGGATGAAAAAAATAAAAAAATAACCAAAATCCCCCAAAAAAAACAAAAATAACCAAATTCCAAAAAAAAAACCAAAAGCAAAAAAAATAACAAAAAAATAAAAAAAATAACCTGTTCCAAGCCCTGTGAAGGATGGTGTGAACACTTCGATGTGATAAATTTACCTGAAATGCTATTTCATCGATTGTTAATTTCCAATTTTCATGCACAACTTGTCGTACTCGCTCAATGTTTTTGTCAATGACTGATGTTGAAGGTCGTCCACTACGAGCGTCATCCTTAATGCTTTCACGGCCTTCAAGGAACCGTTTGTGACATGCATAAACTGGACTTTTCTTCATCGCCTCTTCTCCATAAGCTTGAATTAACAACTCAAGAGTCTCACTAGGTGATTTTTAAGTAAAGCGCAGAACTTTATGTTCGTGCGCTGTTCATGAAATTCCATTTTTCAAAAATCGACAATGTAGACTTGCAGGAACGCGAAAAGCGCTTTCCAAAGCTGCACTACGGCAAGTTAGCTATACCCCCACTACCGATATGCCCTCCTTAGGAGTCGTACCAACTACTGCATGGCAAATTTCCCTCTGGCGGTTGCGCTAAAAGTCTACAAAATTCATTCCGGGAAATTTTTGACTGTACCTCATAAAAGTTTACTTAAATTTTAACCTTAAAATCAGTCTTTTTCTCTTTTTGAATTTAGAAGGTTTTCTTATATTTACTTTTTTTATACAGATTCTCTAAATCTGTAAACAAAACAAAGCAAGGCTCACCTCAGATCCAATTGAGCCAATTTCTCCATTGTAGCACTTGATTGGTTATCCATTATGGAAGGCTGATTTTGCACCACAGCTAGGAGGGTCCTATAGAATTCCGCCGTGTGAATGTGTAATTCTCGATTCAACGGATATTCAAGGGAACCCTGCTCATCTTGCTCCTTCAAGTTGACTGAGAAAAATAAAAAATGAGTTAAAAAATATAGGGTTGATCAAAGTAACATCATAATAACAATATTGAAATAAACAAATTTTGAAACAGCATACTGACTGGTCTACCGTAAGAAAGAGAGGTATGTCTATCTAGTTATCCTTTAAATTAACACACCAATCATCTTCTTGCCTTAAAATGTTTTGAGGTTATTCTACTCATTAAGGGAAAGGTCCTTTGATTGAAATTCATTGTTGGTGATGGTGATTTTATATTTTGATTAGGATTTTTGCGGACATTTGCCATCACTGATTAGTAAAAAACAAGTTTCACGACGTTTCGGGATCTGGAATCTGACGGGATCAGATTCCAGATCCCGAAACGTCGTGAAACTTGTTTTTTACTAATCAGTGATGGCAAATGTCCGCAAAAATCCTAATCAAAATAAGGGAAAGGTTTTATACCGATTGCAGTTTTTGAAACATCAAAGGTAGCTCCTATTAAAATAATTACCCAAATTTTGGTTAACATCCTTCCGTAAGTTTGAGTCAAATTAACAATTATTTATCATTTTGCTGTAGATGAAGTAGAGACTTGTTATGCCTTGAGAGGCATTAATTTATGGACTTGGCTCTTTTTTTGAGTCAAGAGATCTTCTTATTGCATGTTGGATTAGTTATATAGTGACTTGGCCTATTGTGCAAACTTAATGGCTCCAAAAAATTTTGAATTTTGATGTACTTGACCAAAAACTATTATAGAAAATGACCTATGTACTGTTTAGGAGTGAAATCCCAAAGTAATTTTTTTGTTTGTGTTGTAAAAATTATTAATACACAATTACCATGCAAATAGACATTGAAACTATCAAAATATCTAATGAAGCATAAAGTCAAGTGGATTTATTTTTCCAAGCCTCAGAAGACTGGGGTGAATTTGAACATTTTTAGTAAGAATAATACTCCTACTGTATTATATGCAGACTGAAAAAACTTCCCGCTTGCACTGTAAAATTATCTTACCTAAAGGTCCCCACACTTTCAAGATCTCATCCACTTTGCGAGGAGAGGAGTTTTCCTCAAGTTCAGCCCTCAAGAGACGGAATTTGCTGCTACTCAGGTGTAGATAACTGTCTAGCTTGCCATGTCTCTGAGAAAAATAGACAACTTTTACAACTACAGAACACACTGGTATGCTTTAACATAAATGTTTTGTTAAAACAGAAATATTTAAAAATAGGATGTATTTCTTTTGTTTGAGTTTAGTTTATTTTAGAATGAGATATGTACTAAAAAATAAAATAACTTAAGATTAAAACACTTTAAATACATATTTACTAATGCTCTCTGCTTATCTGCAAGGGGAAAAGTGTTTAAAGCAAGATTAAGCCAGTCAAATCATAAGAAATTAGGCCTAATAAGATTTACGTGAATGATTAAATTTAATTACCATCCGTTGGTTTCAAGTTCTAAGTTAGCATTGAACAAACTACAAAAATCTTAAATTATAACTTTTCAGATACCTCAGTTTTGATTTTTTCAAAATACTTTTTTGCCACATAGAAATTCTTCTGTTTCAAAGCACATTCGAAAGTTTTCAAATAATTGTCGAACTTGAAAGGTAAAAGCTTTAGTCTGCGGTTTCCCTCTGATTGCTTTGCCAAATCGGCTTCAAGTTTCTTGGCAAAAATATTCCTGAAACAAAGAGTTGTAAATCTGTGAATGTAAAACCTAATTCCAAGCAAATGTGCCCATGATTTATTTTACTGTAGAGTTAACTAAATGAAGAGCAAGGTAAGGAAACAACAACGCAAAGATATCAGGCATAAATGAAGGCTAAATTAGGCACTAAGTGATCTGCAAAATTAGATACTAAAACTATCTTATCAATAATTTTCAAGAAGCCAATAGTACAAACCATATTGGAAATAATCTTGGTGATTTTTTTCTCAGGTCTTTTAGCTATTTGTGGAAACGTTATTTATATCAAATTTTTTCTTCTATGCATATTTAATTTGATTCAGATCGGGATATAAATCGCCTTACACAACTTAAATTATCACATTTTAAAGTAAAAACGTCAGCATGGACTGGATTTCTAAATAATTGGGGTGACCTAATGGCTCCACAACAGCATCATTCTCATTTTTGGCTACATGTCCCAGTGTTCTGGAAAACTACTTCAGTACTCTTTAATTGTTCCTATTTTTCATCAGAGCCCTGGGGCTAAAATTCTGAAATAAAAATCTAATTTTTTTAAGGTCAAGAAAAAAACTAGGCCCTCACGAAATGATACTAGCAGGACAAAAATTTTACTCCACTAATGCATTTATGTTAAACCACATAAAAATAATGAAAACTGTATGAAGATTTACAGACCTATACACAGCCTGGGTCTCCCATGATACCAGATTGTCATTCTTCGATGGAGAGTGACCCTTCCATTGTAACAATAACTGTTCCACTTCATCAAACCACTTTGTATTTGAGGGCAGAGGTAATTCAAGAAAGCGCTAAAAAATTATACATCAAGTATGTTACTAAAAACTTTGTTAAAATATGTATAGCTTAAGACTTCAGATTGTTTTTTTTCTGCATAAAATGAAATAACGAGTCTAATAACAAAATGTAACCATTATAATGTGTCCATCTTATAATCTTATAGTGTTTTATATCTTTTTATTGTTGAATTCAATTCTATTGACATTATACTATTTTGACATAGTAAACATAAACACTGTAGAAACTGTTAAAAGAGAGTTTCTACTTTTCTTTCATAAATTGTAAATTTACCGAACACACATCAACTTGTACTTACACACGTGTCCATGAGCTTGTGCACGGTGAGTAGACGGGAGCCCCTGAGGTGTCCGTTAAGGGAGTCCAACTGTTGCCACACAGCCAGGAATTGCTGGACACTAGCCTCACTGACCAACTTGGCCCGAGCACTGTCCCCTCTCACCACCAGCAGCACACTGAGCATCTCCGACAGCTTGGACTGCAACAGTAACTGAGGTGTTGAGGGAGTCCCACTGTTGCCAGACGGCCAGGAACTGCTGGACACTGGCCTCGCTGACCGACCAACTTGGCCCGAGCACTGTCCCCTCTCACCACCAGCAGCACACTGAGCATCTCCGACAGCTTGGACTGCAACAGTAACTGAGGTGTTGAGGGAGTCCCACTGTTGCCAGACGGCCAGGAACTGCTGGACACTGGCCTCGCTGACCAACTTGGCCCGAGCACTGTCCCCTCTCACCACCAGCAGCACACTGAGCATCTCCGACAGCTTGGACTGCAACAGTAACTGAGGTGTTGAGGGAGTCCCACTGTTGCCAGACGGCCAGGAACTGCTGGACACTGGCCTCGCTGACCAACTTGGCCCGAGCACTGTCCCCTCTCACCACCAGCAGCACACTGAGCATCTCCGACAGCTTGGACTGCAACAGTAACTGAGGTGTTGAGGGAGTCCCACTGTTGCCACACAGCCAGGAACTGCTGGACACTGGCCTCACTGACCAACTTGGCCCGAGCACTGTCCCCTCTCACCACCAGCAGCACACTGAGCATCTCCGACAGCTTGGACTGCAACAGTAACTGAGGTGTTGAGGGAGTCCCACTGTTGCCACACGGCCAGGAACTGCTGGACACTGGCCTCACTGACCAACTTGGCCCGAGCACTGTCCCCTCTCACCACCAGCAGCACACTGAGCATCTCTGACAGCTTGGACTGCAACAGTAACTGAGGTGTTGAGGGAGTCCCACTGTTGCCACACAGCCAGGAACTGCTGGACACTGGCCTCACTGACCAACTTGGCCCGAGCACTGTCCCCTCTCACCACCAGCAGCACACTGAGCATCTCCGACAGCTTGGACTGCAACAGTAACTGAGGTGTTGAGGGAGTCCCACTGTTGCCACACAGCCAGGAACTGCTGGACACTGGCCTCACTGACCAACTTGGCCCGAGCACTGTCCCCTCTCACCACCAGCAGCACACTGAGCATCTCCGACAGCTTGGACTGCAACAGTAACTGAGGTGTTGAGGGAGTCCCACTGTTGCCACACAGCCAGGAACTGCTGGACACTGGCCTCACTGACCAACTTGGCCCGAGCACTGTCCCCTCTCACCACCAGCAGCACACTGAGCATCTCC
Organism: Flexamia atlantica; assembly: GCA_035578135.1. Classification (NCBI taxonomy): domain Eukaryota; kingdom Metazoa; phylum Arthropoda; class Insecta; order Hemiptera; family Cicadellidae; genus Flexamia; species Flexamia atlantica. The sequence continues at coordinate 31,675,148 of JAQJVK010000004.1, read as the reverse complement.
GACAGCTTGGACTGCAACAGTAACTGAGGTGTTGAGGGAGTCCCACTGTTGCCACACAGCCAGGAACTGCTGGACACTGGCCTCACTGACCAACTTGGCCCGAGCACTGTCCCCCCTCACCACCAGCACACTGAGCAACTCAGACAGCTTGGACTGCAACAATATGAACCCGATAAAACTGGTCACATATCTCAATGGGGAGATTTTATCTTGCTGAAAGGTATGGATGGACAAGTCTTGAAATCATCAGGTAAATAATTAGGGAATGATCAGGTAATTATCAGGAAAATTTCTGGGAAAAATAAAATCCTGATTTTTAGGTGTTTTATTTTCGCGAAATTTCCAGGTTGGGATCAAGTTAGCTATCACAAAACACGGCGAGTGTAGCTTGACGAAACTCGCGATCAACCGTGAAAAATTATTACATGTATTTGCCAATTGCTGGTGAAGGGCAAATGCAGCTTTGCAAAACCATTGACTTTGAATCTGAAGCAGATCTTCCATCGCATTTTAAAATGTGTACCAGGTTTTGAGTGACCCAGGATTAAAAGAGCTATAGTGAATCACCAACAGAGTGTACTTATGTCACCTATTAATTTTAGAACTAGGAGGAGGTAATATACCATTTTTTGACACAGAAAACAAACAATAGTCAATTAATTACTGATTTATGAATTGTAGAGTACAACATTTTAATTTTAATAGCTAAAATAAGGGGTTAACAGTAGTGCCCTCTGTTAGTAATTAATCAAAGTATGTCAAATTTAAATTCTGGGTAACCCAAAACTGAAGAATGGGAATAAGAATGGGAGGTCTATTAATTATTTAAAGTCAAAGGCAAAACTCACGATCAGCCATAAACCCTACATAATTTTGAGCAAACTTATCAATTGAAACTGGGACAAATATGCATTTTTTTCCTTATGTCTCTGAAATGATGAAACAAGAAGGACAATAACTAGTACATTATTACATACAGACCTCAATGTAGCTCCTTCTATCTGAGTTGTTGAGCCACTCATCGAGCGCTGAGTTGAAGTCCGGAGCCACAGAAAGTACATTCGTCTTCTGAGTGCAATGTATCTCTGAGAGAAATAGCCAGGGTAGCAGATGGTCTCTGTTCCTGCAATACAAGATCAAGCAGTTACTACTATCTCAAATAAATCAGAAACACTTTATAAGGCCTCGGGTACGATACGAGCGACGAGCGGCAAGCGACAGGCGGCGAGCAATAGCTCACTTCTGGTCAAGATTCGAATAATTTTAAACTGCCGTCAAAAAACTGCATTTCATTATTAAATTACCCCCCCCATTCATCCCCCCCCCTATTTTTCTATTCTGACAAAATGAAATCCGCTTTTTCATCAACAAAAGCATTGTCGCGGTATCTCCAGTTGGATTCTATCCTCAAACACTGCAACAATGCAGATGGTAAGCGACAAGCGACGCGAAAAACATTTTCGAACCTGACCGGCGACAAAAACGACACCACTGAATATCGCTCGCCGCTTGGGACAATCGTAGCAACTGCCTTCAAAATTAACAGCTGATAAGTAAATGCTACCTGAAAAACGAGCGTTGTCGCTTGCCGCTCGTTGCTCGTATCGTACCCGAGGCCTAAGGGGATAAAATTACACTTAAGCTGATTTTGGTATAATAGTCTGAATAATAATCATCGTAAACAAATTTTCAAAAACAACTGAGATCAAAATTACATTTTTGAGAAATCTATTTGACCATTGTTATATGACAAAAAAAAGGAAGACAACAGTTGATTAGAAGATTTATTTGAAAATGTTAATTCGTTGGTCACCAATTCAATTCTGGGAAATTCATTTACTTGTTTTGATGGGTGAATATAAGTTTTGATCACTTAAAACTCTAATCAATTAATCTACATAATTTTTATAAATATTGCAAGATATATTTGCAAATCAGAACTAACATACCATTCATCATTCCAAACTTCTTCCATGTTGTTTTCCAGTAGGGTCTCCTTCAGAGTTTTGTTTAAATCCTCCCATTTTGACAAGTGAGCAGAACACTAAAGGAAATAGAAACATTTAATTTTAATTCAGCAATTTGTTAGGATTTTGATGAAGGTTAGTTGCAATTACTTCTGTTTAATACTAAGTATAGTACAATGCCAAAATATGTAAGGAGTGAGCCATCATTATGAGTTATACACTTCAGTAAATACCATGAGCAGTTTTATTCAAAGAGAAAGCATTGTCCTATTTATTTGATTTTTTATATTTTTCATGTAAGGCAGTTTGATTTCAATTTTTAATTGCTTCAAATATGATCTTTTTCAAAGTTCAACATTTATATGTCATTCGAAGATAAGCTTCCGCGGTCACTTAAATCACTCCCGAGATCTTCTGGGTTTCCCTGCGTAAAGTTGTTATTTTGATGTAACACCGACGTTTCGGACTCGTTTCAGAAGTCCATCTTAAGGGTGAGCACAATTTCCACTACTGCACTGAAGAGGCCGATGGTCTGGGTCGCAGCTTATATAGACTCCGTTGGTCGGCGTTGATCGAATTATCTGGAGTCTGTGCGATTCTAGAGCCTCCGGGAATGTCCCGTGTCCTGGAATTCGGTGGAAGACTGCCGCAGTGGGGTAGAGGCGGGGCGTTGTTTACATTCCTTGCCCTAGGTTGTTGACCCTTCACACTGTTGTCTATTAAATAGTTATAAAGAAAATAGAATATTCCGACCATTTAATATAGAATCGCACGGACTCCAGATAATTCGATCAACGCCGACCAATGCAGTCTATATAAGCTGCGACCCAGACCATCGGCCTCTTCAGTGCAGTAGTGGAAATTGTGCTCGCCCTGAAGATGGACTTCTGTAACGAGTCCGAAACGTCGGTGTTACATCAAAATAACAACTTTACACGGGGAAACCCAGATCTCGGGAGTGATTTTTATGTCATACCTAACTTTAAAGACAGACCCATGCAACTCAATAAAGTGTACGAGTAACATGTAGCAATTGTTGCCAATAAATTAAAATAACCTAATTCATCCTCATGTGCATTAAAATAATGAAGAAAAATAATAAACTTTAAACTTACTTTAAATGAGGCCTCATACAAGAAGTTTTCCGCAGCAGTGCCAGATTGTGAGTTGAGACATTCTACATACTTTGTGTGAGCTAGCTTCCATCTGCAAAAGGTTAACTTAAACTTTTTATAATTTGAACTTAGTAAACAATCACAGCAAATGAGTTATTGGTACCTAAGATGATTGGGGAAAATGGCTCCTAAAATACTGTTTATGGAATGACAATCTACTTCAACTCAAACTTTCTATATTACGAAATACAAGTGAGGCAATAGGTCAAATACCTAAAACAATAGACTACTTCACGAGAGAAATTGCTAGCAATAACATATCTTTTTTCTGTATGTTTAGTTTTATGAGGAGAATCTATGTTAATAGAGCCTTTGAACATTAATTAAACATTAGCCTTTCACTTCGGTGGTGAAAATAAAATCTCTTAGCTTGGGACAATTTTGTAAAACAATTTGTAGTATGAAAATTATGTAACAGTCAAACTCCTCAGACTTTTACTGTAAAAAAAAATAGTTTTGCAAGTGAGTAAGTAATAACAATGCCATTCATTTCTGCTTTTTGTACTCGTACTTAGATACATCTAAAAGAAAAGAAGAAGAAGAAGAAGAAGAAGAAGAAGAAATTCTTTGGGTATATTAAATTACAGAGAGTATGTAACTAAACTATCAATTGTACAGCAACGGACAACTCTGCACGCACCTGGCTTGGTCCTCGGCTTGTAGAGCCTCCCGCACTGTCGCACTGCAAGCCTCCGCGATCTTGTCCTCAAACAGTCCTTGAACCACGTCCTTCTCTTCCAGACTGTGATAGATCCTATAAAGAAGAAAATCCAGTGAACAATTAAGGCTTGTCGTAGTGCTATTATTACTAACCTTTCTGAAGCTACTCTGCTTACTATTTTGCTGGCAAGACCCATTGGCAAACACTGCCAGTTAGGTACCTTGAACATATTTGCCTCTTCATATCTCATTGTTACTGTCTCATAAATTAAAGACTTTTGAATCATGTTGGGCCTGGAGGTTACAAAACTCAGTTTACCAGACCAATTTATGCATTGGAAAAAGCTAGTGTTTCAGGAAAAACTTCTATGCCAGGATTGTAATTTAAAGTCCAACACGATAAAAAAATTAAAATCACTCATTTTACAGTAAATTAAGGCCAGAGGGTATCTTGCAAGCCTGAGCTCTTTTTCTTTTTTAACAGCCTTATGTAGAGGTGTACAAGAAGATATATTTTAGGTCAAGTCAAATTTGAGTCAAGTAAAACTAAAAAAATATTACATTGTTGATGTTTGCGGTGAACAAACTTCATCAAGTCACAACTACCAACTTTGACATCGCAACATTGCAAACAAACTCAACTCAACATTCTAATTTCAAGGCTATACTTGGCCCAAGCTTGAATTTTCAAGTATACACTCACCTCAAGTCTTAGGCCTTTAGTCACCACTAACTACACAATATTATTTGTTTATTATTCACTTTACTAACCAAGTCACAAGTTTTTAAATCTCTAGTAATATAAAAAACAAAATTTGTAACAAAAAAGCATGCTTTGATTGTTATCACCAAAACTCAACACACTGGGTACCACTGACTGATCGACTCACTCGGCCAGGTACATCCAGTCGTCGTAGTCCTCGCTGCGCCGGCCCCGCCCCCGCTTGGCCGCGGGGGGCCGCGCATCCCCCGCCGTCAGCTTGGCCTCCACCAACAACGCCCCCACCGACATCTGGTGGCTGTTCTTGCAGACTGTAACCACACAAAGCGAGTGGAAATATCAAGGAAAATCACACCCAAAAAAAATCTTTTTAAGTTTCTAAAAAATATCTTATGCTTTCAGATTTTTCCCTTCACGATTAAACATTTTGCGTCATAGTACTTTCACCTGAGACCATAAGCTGTACTAACAAATTTTAATTATGAAACCTCTGAAAATTTACATTATTACTTTAACTAAAGTAACTGAAATAAAATATCAATACTTTGAAAAAGGAGAAAGTACAACAGACTACACCACAGGAAAACTTGTTGTTCTTCCATAATCCAAAAACTTGTGGTTTTAAAGGTTCATAGGCCTCACACAGGATATTTAAGTGGAGTGGGTAACCTAGGCTTCGTATCCTTAAACTAAAAAAAAAAATCTAAACATACTAAATTCAAATAATAATAATAAATTCATCTTTACTATCAAAGGAAAATGGTTAAGTTTTAAAGTGGGTTGAAATTTAATCATTAAACATTTTCATAAAGGCTAAAAGTACCCTTATAAATTGATACAACAACAATCACCTGTTACAGCAAATTTACTCCCATCATCTGCCGAAATCACTTAAAAAGACGCAATTAGTTCTATACATAAAAAAATACAAAATTTAAAAAAATTATTTCTTCAATAATGTTTTCTACCTTAAAAACTGTCCCTTCATCATTAAATAACTTATCTATCAAAATATTTTCACCTGACACCAAATAAAACAGTTCAAAACAAATCATGAGCAGGAATAAAACCTCCGACCCCTCACCTTGCGTGATGATCTGCGCGGGAGTGACGCAGGCCTCGGGTCGCACCAGCCCCATCTCCACGACAGCGGCCACGACGGGCGGCTGGTGCTGCGTGGAGCGGCGCAGGACGGAGTCTAGAGCCGCTGAAACCCCCGCCACATCCGCGCCCACGTCCGCCGCCACCAGCGCCTTGTACACGGCCACCAGCAGCTGCCGCGCCACCCGCTGGTCATTCTGCCACACATCGGCTGGTCAGTGGGTGACAGACAGAACAGCTGATCGTTGACAGACAAACAGCTGATCAGTGAGTGACACACAGCTGATTGGCGAGAGACACAACTGCTGATCAGTGAGACACAACAGCTGATTGGTGAGGGACACAACAGCTGATTGGTTTTCACAACAGCTGATCGGTGTTACTTTTTATGCACTAGGCCATGATGGGGAGTAGGAAAGTTTCCATTTTGTAGGTAAGACTTCTACAGTCTAGTGGCACACATTGATTACATTATGGAATGTAATAAAGTACTGTGCACGCTGTATCCAAGGTATACAAAACAAACCGTTAAGTTTCAATGAGCAATTTCAGAAGTAGTAAAATAAAATAAAATGTTATTAGATAAGAATTAAGAAGTGACCAAATATAAGAAAATAGAGAAAACAAGAAATACTTTTTTTATATTTTAAATGAGTTATTTTTTACCGGGACAGTTTTGTTAAATCCTTGAAAAAGGCTTTGGAACAAAATTTTAAGGCCAAATAAGAAAATTTAAATTCAAGTACAGTGAAATGTTCAATACTAGTGCCCTTGGCACTTTTAGCTGGAGGTATGTATATAAAAAAAATGGAGGTCCCATTTTTTTCTCATTCCATGATTCTCTTATATTTGACCATGAAATCATAGAAAGAAATGCACACAACCCATTTAAGTTCGAACAGATTAAATCAATTTACAAATTTTTGTTTTACAACTGGGGGCTCTAAAAAGAAAGTCGTCACAGTCTCATACCTCAGTGCCACCCTGTGGGTCATGCTAACAGCTCACTATTCCATAGTAAATTCGCTAAAAAGCATTTAAAGATTGGTAAGTGACTCCCCGTAATCTTTGCCTTCCCTTTGCCATTTGCCTTTACCTTTGCCAGCGTGGTCAACGCGGTCACCACGTCACTGCAGGGTATCTGGATGTCGGGGAGGTCTCCCTTGCGGTAGCCCCTCGTCAGCGTCACCTCCCCCTCTCGCTTCCTCTGCCGCTCGGCCTTCTGCCGCCGCTGCTCAGCCGCCTTGGCTCGGTTGCGATCGGCAAATGAGCTGCTCAGCTTCTTCTTATCTCTTATCACTCGTCTCCCCCGCATCAGCCAATTCGACATTTCTGGCTCCCCTTCTGTTAAAAGTTACAAGTTCTGTTATTATTTGTACCATTGTGACGGATATTTCCTGGTGAGAGAAAAGATGATCGGTTACACTGGTACACCGAACCGCAGGAAATCACGTCACGGGTTGTCAGAGGCCTTGGAATCGCTCAGCTCGGTCGCTGGGATAATTCCAGGGGTCGAGGATCGAAATCACAGTAGTTACCAGATATTCAAATATGAGAGCTCAGTTATATTCAACCTAGATGACATTCAACTTAGGACAGACTAAATCTGGAAACACCTTCTAAGTAAAATGCCCTCTGCTGTTTTCCCTAGCTATGCGAGATGTTCAGAGTTAACACCAGTTACCAGTTAATGTTTACCCTAATCAAGAAACAACATTTAAACTATCTCACTAGTGACCAGTAATTACAGGAGCAGGACAGACCTTACACTCCTGAAGCACAGCAAGTTTGGACAAGTCTAAGCCTGTTACAACAGCAGGAAAATCTAGGAATTAATCCAAATATGAAAATCACCAAATACTCTAACTTGGTTACACAGAATTTGGAAAATAGCCTATCCCAAAAGGAAAACTAAATTATAATCGGCACCAAGATAATTAATTTAACTAGTCTTGGTTGCAGCCAAGAGACGAGCAGGATAGGTCTCGGATCCCTATCCTGCGACACGATCAACTTCCAGAAAAGTTTACAAATCGACTTATTAACTTAAATTCAGAAATGACGCTGACGTACCTTTAATACAAAACGTATCGGAAGACGTCGAAATGACGGCACTGAGCGTAAGTGTCCCGGGGAAGAATTCACAGAACAACTTGAATTACGATCCGGTCACTTGAAAAGCGCAGCCGCAAGTGTCGCTCGAAGGGTTATCAGCACACAATGTGCTCACCCCTTCCGGTGATGAGTCACCAGCCTTTTTCCCAGTTGATAAAACGGCTGGTTAAAAGCTAAAAAAAAAAACTATATCCGGGGCCACTGGTTTTTGGTCTCTGCCAGAAAAACAGCTTATTGGCGCGCTCGGCGAAAAGAATAAGAAGCAGCGCAGGCTCTGTCATCGTCTGCATAACGCAGTCGTGACGATGTCTTTCGAGGTTATGTACATTGTTTACAACAACAACAACCGTAGTTCCGTTCGTAAATATTACGTTTTCCAAAGAAGTGATCTAATTACGAGACCAACTAAGTGTTCATAATAGATTATCGGCGCCGTTATACGCCTCAACACTTTAGTTTGCTAATTAAAATCGGGGATCGTTGTCGGCGGTTACGTGTCCGACTAGGCTCGGCCGTCCAACGTCGATAGATAGGTTAGAAACACCTAACACAATGCCGTAAGTTACTTAATCACCCAAAGGGTTTAAGTTAGGGAAATTGTAGTGTTTATTTATAACGTCAACACTCCCTTCATAGGTTAGACATAGGCTAGATGAAATATAGGCTTGGCCTAGGCACACTGGCTAGTCCATGCTAGGCCTAATGAGCCAATTCTTACCCCTGTGCAAATTAGACTCATTACACCCCCTTCACACATCGGAGTAAAAAAAAAAACAAAAAAAAAGTTCTTGATGTTCCTCGTAGTAACAAAAATCAAAACTCTACTGGCATCAACTGCTGAAGCAGTTTACAGAAAGCACCAGGAGAACAGAAAGAGTCACACTCCACTTCAACTACCATCTAGCAGTTTACAGAAATATCACCGTCACGGACAGAAGGGTTTCAAGTCCTTGACATGGACTGTGTGACACTGTTGGGAATCCTCATCCCTCACCTCATAAAGGTTACAACCTTTGGTCCTGATCACGGTGCAGGGTCCATGATACTTTGGGGCCAATTTTCCAGCGATGGCATCAGCAGCAGAGGACAAGATGTGAAGCCTCCGCATAACCTGATCGCCAGCCCGATACGTCACCTCCCTTCGGCGGAGGTTGTAGTATCTGGCCTGTCTCTGATAAGCCGTCTTCAAGTTTTTCCGAGCATCCTCGATCAACCGTTTGAATTCCGCCTCCCGTTTACGCTGGACTTCGGTCAACGGGAGGTCATCAGGCGTATCAGAAGCCTCAACGGTTGGGCCACGGAGGGCGCGAAGAGGTCTCAGCTCTCGGCCAAAGCAGAGCATCGCTGGAATGAATCCCGTCGAGTCATGTACCGCTGTGTTGAGTGCGTACATGAACTCGCCCAAGTGGTTATCCCAAGTCTTATGATTGTCCTTCACGAACTGGGCAATCATAGTCTTCACCACTCGGTTCTGCCTTTCCACCGGGTTCGACTGCGGGCTGTAGGGGGCAGCCGTCTGCAGAGTGACTCCCCATTCCGCTGCCAGGTTGCGAACCAGGTTTGAGACAAACTGCGTGCCATTGTCAGTGATGAGCACGTCAGGAGCCCCATGGCGCAGCAGGATGGACTTCAGCCTCGTCACAACATTATGAGCGGTTGCAGAGGGAAGCGCAGCAAGTTCGGTCCACTTGCTAAACTTATCCTGCACAACCAAGAGGAATCGCTGGGAACGCTGGGACCGAGGCAATGGACCTATGAGATCAGCTGACACCATGTACCAGGGGCCTTGGGGTTGCCGGAAATACATTTTACCCGCCGGTTTGGCTTGTGAGACTTTGTAAGCCTGGCACTGAGCGCAGGACCTTACATATGCCTTAACTCTCGCCAGAGTTTTCTTCACCCCAAGATGACCGACCATCGTCGTGTCGTGGTTCTCGTGCAGCACCTCCGAGATCTTATCGCTTGGCACGCACATACGCCAGGTCGTCGGTCGATTCTTCTTAACCAGGGCCCGATACAAAGTGCCCGATCGGACCTGGTATCGTGGATATCGTTGCGGGTGTTTACTGACCAACTCCCGCATCCGACCGTACCAAGCGTCGCTGGTTTCCGGCAATTTTCGTTCGGTATCATCACCGACTGCCTCAACAAGATCACCGTCGTGAGGATCAGGGGTCACCTCATCAACGGTTTCATTCTGCCGTCGTAGCTGCTCTCTCGCACCTTGTCTCGTCAGGACTCCAACCTCGAACGTATTCAGGTTTACAGGAGAATCCTGAGGGACGTCAGGAACAGGTTGCCGTGAAAGAGCATCCGCTACACAGTTCAAGGTCCCCTTGCGGTATCTGACCTCGAAGTCGAACTGTTGAAGTTCCATGACCCACCGAGCCAAACGTCCGCTGGGCTCATGAAGTTTCAGGAGCCACTTAAGCGCGACGTGGTCGGTTATTGCCACGAAATGGTACCCCTCAAGGTACGCCTTGAACTTTCGAACAGTGAACACAAGGGCGAGACACTCCTTCTCTGTCGTCGTGTAATTCTGCTCTGCGTCAGACAGAAGACGACTAGCGTAGGCAACGACCACTTCCCGGTCGTTTTGACGCTGAGTGAGAGCTGCACCAAGGCCTGTGTTTGACGCATCGACCTGCAGCACGAACGTATCAGCAAAGTCCGGGCAGGCGAGTACAGGAGCGGTGCTCAAGGCACGCTTGAGATCGTCAAACGCCTTGGTTTGTTCCTCACCCCAAACCCACTTGGCGTTCTTCTTGAGCAAGCCACGCAGTGGAGCAGAGACAGAAGCGAACCTCTCGATGAAGCGAGAAAACTACGAAGTGCCTTGACATTCGTAGGAACGGGGAAGTCCTGGATGGCTCTGACCTTCTCCGGGTCAGTCGAGATTCCCTCGGCGCTGACAACGTGGCCGAGGTACTTGAGCTCTCTCCGAGCGAAGTGGCATTTCTCAGGGTTTAAACGAAGCCCGGCGTCTCGCAGCCGGCGGAACACAACCCTGAGAAGCTCGAGGTGCTCCTCAAATGTAGAGGATACTAACACCAAGTCGTCGAGGTAAGCGAAAGCTTTCGGCTCCAACTCAGGCCCAATGACCCGGTCAAGCAGACGCTGGAAGGTCGCACCAGCCGAATGCAAGCCAAACGGCATGACCTTGAACTGGAAGAGGCCCATGCCGGGGACCGTAAAGGCCGTGATTGGGCGACTCTCCTTAGCCAGAGGTACCTGCCAATAACCTTGCTTGAGGTCCAAGGTACTGATGTACTTGGCTTGCCTGAGTTTCTCAAGGATGGCATTAATCCTGGGGAGGGGATATGCATCCTTGATCGACGAGTCATTCACCCTGCGCATGTCGATGCAGAAGCGATACTTGCCGGTCGATTTCTTGATGAGTACGATGGGAGAGCTCCAAGGGCTCTCCGATGGTTCTATCACACCATCCCGAAGCATCGTAGCTACCTCCTCGTTGATGATCGCTTGCATCGCAGGGTTACGGGGATAATGCTGCTGTTTGATTGGGAATGCGTTTTCCAGGGCCGCCGAGAGGGGGGGGCAAAGGGGGCAGATTGCCCCGAGCCACAAAAGGAAGGGGGCCACATTTTGAGCACAGCATATTTTTTTGTGGATTATTAAAAATTAGGATATTTAATTGAAGATGGCCAATATGAAATGAAATATTAGAAAATGCATAAAAATTATAGTCTTTAAACGTGTATTAACTAACTAAAATGCCCTTTATTTGTCTTATTTTGATTCAGTTTCATTTGGTTTTCTGGCGTCTCGTCAGGGGCCCCCCGAGGTCAGGTCAGGCCTGCGCCAGATCACACATTACTAAATCCGTACTAAACTGGGCCCCTGGTCCAATTGAGATCTTTTATAAAAGATTTGATTTGACCAATCAAAATTCAGGTCAGCTGATTTTCAAAACAAAATCTTTAATTTTGATTGGCCAAATGAATCTTTTATAAAAGAATCTTTTGTAAAATATTTGATAGTGTAATGTGGGCCTTAGGGTAAAATATAGCCTCAAAGGAGGTAATAGTAATATGCTTCCTCTAATTGGTCAAGAGTAATCACTTTTTTCCAGCTGGAGATTATTAGGTTTCCGGTCTACAGAAGACGTCAGGATTTGTTTACATTTTTGACTGAGGTAACCTATGTGTACCATTATTCTTCTCTTCTCTTCTTCTCTTCAGATCTTGGAATACAACCGGATAAACTTTCTCCTGATGACGTCACACAGGCCTTATGGAAATATAAGAGTTAATTAATAGAAGAAAAACCAATAAAGAGGTTTAATTAGGTAGTCCTCAATTACTTAGAACTGTTTCTTTAATCCTTTTTAACCCCAAGTACAGGCTTCTTACAAACATTGCTTAGTCTGGTGTTTCCAATCAAAAGATTCATATTAAAAAAGGCATATTAAAAGGCATATTAAAAATAACTTTACCTAATTATACAGTTTGTGTTCTAAATTTGAATAAATTTACAAATCAAAGGTTTACTTCAGGCCTACGATGAAATTGTTTAGTTTTGAATAAATTAAGATAATATTCAACATTTTTAGAACAAAAGAACAAAACTTTTTTAATCAGCAGGATCTACGATTTTAGCTATTCAAGACATAACAGTATTTTTATCTGCGATTTTTATCTATTGAGGGGCCTCATGCTCAAACTTTGCCCCGGGCTCCAAAAGACTGTCGGCGGCCCTGGCGTTTTCTTTCAGTCGAATCACATGTTCGACCAACACAGTCCGCCCGACAACAGCGTCAAACAGAGGAAGCTCCTCCTGAAGGAAGGAGTGGAGGCGTCGATCCTCCTCGCTAGACAGGGGCTTCAAGGTGCCAGAAGCACAGGCCATCGGCTCCAAACAATCTGCCTCGACATCACGATTGATGTTTATTTGTATGAGGTTATGGTCAGTGATACACCTCATACCCAAAACAACATCCGTGCTCAGGTTCGGAACATAGTATACTCCCAGTATACAGTCCTCACCCAAGATGGCAGCGGGTAGGAAGTACCTCGCTCGGACTCGACAGCGAGTACCATCCACCATTTTCAGCTCCGCATTCGCCTCCTCGGGTTTGACACCACATTCGAGGAGATACTGTTCAACCTCGTCCCCAATGAGGTTTACAACAGCCCCAGTGTCCAACAGGGCTCGGAAGTTCCGATCGAGCAGCCTCACGTCGATGAAAGGACGTATGTCGGAGACTCCACGCTGCTCGGTCGTACCAAAGTCGAAAGTGACTATCGTCTCGAGCCACTTCGACCACTCCTCGGAGGTTGTTCGGCGCTGGGACGCTCCGGGCTCAGGGGACCTCCGGACGCCTGAGTCCGCTCGGCGTTTCCCGACCGACAATCACAACGAGAGGTTGAAACACCTGCTCGTTTGCACCGTGCGCACCACACGCCCTTCGGTTGCTGGCACTGACGGGAGCCATGTCCCTCGGCTCCGCAGTTCCAACATTTCCCCTGCCGTGAATGCTCGGATTGAGCTCCAGGGGGAGGGGTTTGAATAGACACCCCACGTGGACTTAGAGACCGGTCACGTCCCCGCTGTCGATTGGACTGAGCGACTTGTTTCCCCTGGCCTCGTGGGTTCGTCACACCACGTGAGCGGGTGACAGTACTCCGAGGCGATTGGACCGGAGGCTGTGGTTGCGGCTGCCCCATGAAGGGCGTCAGGTCTTCCACCACAGCAATGTCCAGGGAACGGTCGCTCTTTCGACGACCCACATAGGCGGTCTCAGGTGAATGAATGAATGAATGAAAAACATTGTTTATTCCATAAAGAACTTAAGCTACTTCACAGTACAAATTAAATGAAATGTTACTTATTAACTAAAAATATTCTTATGCAGGCAGCTTTAACTGAAAACATTTCATTATGTAGCCTTTATTTATCTATTGATGGCCTAAAAGGAACCAGCAGACATAGGCAGGAGCTGCCTGTGCGTCTGCTGTTGAGTTGCATTAAGAAAAAGTTAAGACCGTAATTAATTTATTATGGAAAAAGTAGTTGAATGAACAAAATTTATTCAAGGAGGAAAAATTGTAACGTAAAATTAAGAGTTTTACTTTTCATTCATTAAGTAGGAAAATTTATTAAGGAGTCAAAAACAACCAGGGAACAACAGTTTCAGTGCAAAAATTCAGGTGAGAGCCGCGTTTGCTTGACTCATGCCGGCCAGCCGGAGAGCGAGGTGCGCCCGGCGGAGGGCACAGTACAAGGGTCGGGGTCAGTCGCGCCGGTAATCAGCCGTGATGATAACGTCGGCCTCATCCGTACCTAGACTAAAGAGAAGTTCTTTGACTCTAATTTTAAAAAGTCTGAGTGAAGGACATTCAAAAATTTGTAAGTTACTAAAATAGTTGCAAATATTACGAAAAACTATGTGAGAAATATAAAAGGAATTTGTAGTAGAAAAAGTATAATTAATTTGTAAGACTGAGATTCCAACTCTCGAAGAATACCTAGTGTTGTGAGAATGGGAGATTTTTTGAAAGATATTACTATAATTTTTGTAAATATTAATTAAAATGCTCTTGAGATATAATTGACGAACAGTAAGAACAGATACGTCTGCAAACAGAACGTCAGTCGGGTAACGTCTACATTTCCCAAAACCAATTTTTAAAATCGTTTTTTGTGCTACGTTTAAGGGTTCTAAAATACTCTTATAACAACCGCCCCATGCTATAATCCCAAAAGACAATAATGATTGAACATACGCATAGTATGCCATCTTTAATTCTTGAAATGTTAGGATTCCATTCATTTGTTTGAAAGCAAAAATAAATTTCCGAATTTTATTTTTTAAATAAAGAATGTGAATGTTCCATTTTAGTCGCTCATCAAAAAATACACCCAAATATTTGTATGAATTTACCTTTTCTATGTTTTCACATTTACAAACAGTATTACGGGAGTCACCACAATCGTGAATGACAAGGTTGTCTAAGTTATAATCGTTGTTCTTGTTTAAAGATATTGGCATAAACTTGGTTTTTGAGATATTTAGAGAGAGAACATTTTGATTTAACCATTTTTTCACAATCATAAGATCATGGATTGCCTTTTCTTTCACAACGGGCCATGTCTTTCCCTGCAGGAAAATGAGGGTATCGTCTGCAAATAAAAATAGTTTTCCAAATAAATTTAACTTTGAAATATTATTAATATATATTAAAAATAAGACTGGCCCTAAATTGCTGCCTTGGACCACACCGTAGTCTACTGGCATTCTATCACTACATACATTGCACAAAGAAACAAACTGAGACCTTTGAGATAGGTAACTTGTAAACCAAGCGTGGGCGTTGCCCCGTATTCCTATTTCTTCCATTTTACTAAGTAATTTAGAACGATCTACAGAATCAAAAGCCTTTTTTAAATCTAGAAAAATTAACATTGGGTGATCTTTATCTGAAATCGCGTAATTCAACTCTTGATTGATATCAAATAAAGCGTCTGAGATATTTTTATCTAGACGGAACCCGTACTGACGCTCGCTGAGAATATTATTCGTTTGAAGGTAGGAAACTAATTGATCTTTCACTGCTTTCTCTATAATTTTAGTAAAAACACTGAGTAAAGATATTGGCCGGAAATTATTTTTATTCGTGACGTCATTAGATTTATATAATGGAAAAACTTTAGCTAATTTAAAACAATCTGGGAAAATTCCTGAAATTATACTGTGATTTATTATATGCAGTAAAGGATCACAAAGGATGATAAAATTATTTTTTAAGACGTCGGCCGAGACACCATCATAGCCCGGCGCAGACCCACCCCGTAAACTGTAAACGTAGCGTCGTAAGTCGAGTACAGTTATCGGTTGAAGTGTGAAATTGCAGTTCAGTCGATAGTCGGAGTCATTCAAAACTGGGTCCCCGCCGCAGTCAATCGCGTCAGCCAGTTCTTTTCCCACATTAGAAAAAAAATTATTAAAGTCATCGGCAACATTTTTATACGATATTGAAGTTAAGGGTTGAGTACCAGATACAAATTTTTCAATTGGAAATGAATCTTTTTTACTTACTCGACCTGCTAATTCATTAATTATACCCCAAAACTTTTTCGGATTTGTGGTTGAATCGTTTAGTTGTGATCTGTAATAATTTCGTTTAGTTTGTTTTAGGTTGTTATTAAGCTTTTGTTTCAATTCTCTGTAATTATTTACCAGTTCGTCGTTAAACGGTTGTTTTTTTACTCTTTTATTTAATCTGTCCCTGAGCCTAATTTGGTAAATCAATTCTCCTGTTTTACCAGGCCTCAAGGTACCAGGCCTTTGAGACTGGAGGAGGGGGACGGAAAGTCTTCCGCTCACGCACGACTTCCTCAAATTCCTCGGCTCGTTCGGGGAGCTCAGCCAAGGAGGAGAAGTCCTGACGCCGAATCATGAACTTGTATTCGGGGTGCATATTTTTGTACACCAGGTTCAACTTCTGCTGGTTACTAAACTCCCCACTCCTACGGATCAGGGTTGTAAGCGAGGTCACAAAGTCTCGGAATGCCTCGGTCTCACCCTGCGTCCGTTTGCGAATTTCTTCATCCAAGTTACGGCGGTAACCTTGGGGGAAGAATTGCGTTTCGAACATACACTGGAACTCCGGGAATGAAGTCCATACGTCCCGGTTGTTGCGGTACCAGAGCAGGGCCTGACCATGAAGCAGCTGGGGCATCGCCTTCAATATGTCGTCAGGCGTCAGCGAGTATGCCTCACGCAGTTCCTTGAGTCGTTCAAGGAAGGAGACGGCATCACGCTTCCCATCAAACCTCAGGTTCCACTTCCGCACCATCTCACAAAGAGTGGAAGACGTTTTGACAACGTACGGAGGGCGCGCATTGAAGACTGAGGCAGCATGTCGGGGCATGCTGTAATCCACAACGCCATACGGGTCGGCCATCGAGCGCTGAGGCATGTAGTTGCAGCTCTGAACCCGCCTGGGTTGAGCATCAAGGTGCTCAGCCGCTTCGTCTTGGCTCGGCTGGATCGCAGGCTCCGACTGGGTGTAGCACTGGTTACCCTCGAGTTGCCTCAAGGTCCTCACCAGTGTGGTCAACGTGTGTCGGACAAGTTCAGAGTCCGCATCTGGAGCCAAACCAAGTAACTCCCACAATTGACTGGATTCACCCGCATACGGGTTAACAGTCGAGTACTCCTGCCTTCGGGGCGGCGTCTGGGTTGGCTTCACACCAGGGGGCATGGTTAACCCTGGTTGATAACTGGAAGGGCCCCAGGCACCTGTCACCGCAAATGGTTGCAAGTCACCATAAGCGGTTGAAGGTTGATGGCCTAAGTGACTGTACGTCATCGAGGAAGGCAGTCGATGAGCATGACCACCAGAGTACACCATATCAAATGGTTGACAGGTCGTAACATCAACTTCAGTTCTGGGCATCATCACCGCTGTTGAAGTCACAGCGGTTGTGAAAGCCAGTGTTGTGGTGGTGGTAGTCAGTGCGCTCGAACAAGTCACTACAGGCGCTGTGGTAGCTATGCCCAGTGATGTCGACAGCGCATGCATAGCAGCGTGCTGCACGGCAGCGACGGTTGTGGCTGGCGGGTCGTTCGGCATGGCAGTCAAACTCCAGCCAAATCACAAAAATTCAGAATTCCAAAAAAACAAATTTTTTGGCACAAAATAAAACCAGAGATTTAACTCAGAAAATTCACACAGACAGCACCAGTATTATAACTAGTTGAAATATTCAGAGCAGGTATACGATAACACCGATATAAAGTCGGTTACTGTACCTGTCACCGAGCTCTCAATCTGACATGCACTACTGTTATAACACGACTAGATATCAACCACTAGTCCCTGCCTTTGGGCGCCATGTTTGTGACGGATATTTCCTGGTGAGAGAAAAGATGATCGGTTACACTGGTACACCGAACCGCAGGAAATCACGTCACGGGTTGTCAGAGGCCTTGGAATCGCTCAGCTCGGTCGCTGGGATAATTCCAGGGGTCGAGGATCGAAATCACAGTAGTTACCACACATTCAAATATGAGAGCTCAGTTATATTCAACCTAGATGACATTCAACTTAGGACAGACTAAATCTGGAAACACCTTCTAAGTAAAATGCCCTCTGCTGTTTTCCCTAGCTATGCGAGATGTTCAGAGTTAACACCAGTTACCCATAGTTAATGTTTACCCTAATCAAGAAACAACATTTAAACTATCTCACAAGTGACCAGTAATTACAGGAGCAGGACAGACCTTACACTCCTGAAGCACAGCAAGTTTGGTCAAGTCTAAGCCTGTTACAACAGCAGGAAAATCTAGGAATTAATCCAAATAAGAAAATCACCAAATACTCTAACTTGGTTACACAGAATTTGGAAAATAGCCTATCCCAAAAGGAAAACTAAATTATAATCGGCGCCAAGATAATTAATTTAACTAGTCTTGGTTGCAGCCAAGAGACGAGCAGGATAGGTCTCGGATCCCTATCCTGCGACACGATCAACTTTCAGAAAAGTTTTCAGATCGACTTACTAACTTAAATTCAGAAATGACGCTAACGTACCTTTAATACAAAACATATCGGAAGACGTCGAAATGACGGCACTGAGCGTAAGTGTCCCGGGGAAGAATTCACACAACAACTTGAATTACGATCCGGTCACTTGAAAAGCTCAGCCGTAAGTGTCGCTCGAAGGGTTATCAGCACACAATGTGCTCACCCCTTCCGGTGATGAGTCACCAGCCTTTTTCCCAGTTGATAAAACGGCTGGTTAAAAGCTAAAAAAAAAACTATATCCGGGGCCACTGTTTTTTGGCCTCTGCCAGAAAAACAGCTTATTGGCGCGCTCGGCGAAAAGAAGAAGAAGCAGCGCAGGCTCTGTTGTCGTCTGCATAACGCAGTCGTGACGATGTCTTTCGAGGTTATGTACGTTGTTTACAACAACAACAACCGTAGTTCCGTTCGTAAATATTACGTTTTCCAAAGAAGTGATCTAATTACGAGACCAACTAAGTGTTCATAATAGATTATCGGCGCCGTTATACGCCTCAACACTTTAGTTTGCTAATTAAAATCGGGGATCGTTGTCGGCGGTTACGTGTCCGACTAGGCTCGGCCATCCAACGTCGATAGATAGGTTAGAAACACCTAACACAAAGCCGTAAGTTACTTAATCACCCAAAGGGTTTAAGTTAGGGAAATTGTAGTGTTTATTTATAACGTCAACACTCCCTTCATATGTTAGACATAGGCTAGATGAAATATAGGCTTGGCCTAGGCACACTGGCTAGCCCATGCTAGGCCTAATGAGCCAATTCTTACCCCTGTGCAAATTAGGCTAATTACACCATTTACATACTCATACTTCTTGTACAATATATTACAATGTAATTTTGAGTTTTAAACCAAGTTTAAAGGTATAGCCATAAAAAATATAATTTGAGGAAACTAAAATCAAAGAAGTACAATAAGGGCAAAGTATTAATTAGTGATTTGTCAGTGCTGAGTTTTATAACTTGGTACTGGTACTGGTTTTCTACCAGGATTGTTCTTGGTACCGATACCATCAAATTCAAACAAAATTCCAAATCAAAGAAAAATATAAAAGAAAAATACAACTAAATTACCTGTTGTGTCATTTGATACCAGGTAATCAGTGCCAAAACCAGGCCCTTGTTTGTATTTGTGTCCAAATGATGTTTGCATAAATGAAGCTTTGCTGGTGCTGGGTGCAGCAAAACTGTATGAACTCTGATCTGGTGCATCGGCCATGGACACTACAAACATGGGAAATATCAATGAGTTTTCATCAACAAATTGGAAACTAGTGAGCAGATATTTGTAAAATAATGATAGTAATTAATGTACAACATTCTTTGATAAAGAAAATATAATTAACAATGGTATAAGCAATGCTTGTGAGAACTTGAAAAGTAAGTGATTAGGTTTGTAACTTTCCTTTAGATAACTTTTTTGAATAAAACATTTCCTAGAATATTAGCTTTGACTCACATCAAGTAAAACCTATTTCTGACAACAAGATAAACAAAATAACATCTGAAAACAATAGTTTAAAATGGCAAGAAAGAAGTCTCAAAGAAAGAAAGAAAGATATCTCTGCAACTGTCACCTTTTTACATGATAAATTTTCTAAATCTTAAAGAAGGCTTGCATAAAAAAGTAAATACATTTCTATCCAAAACTTTGGCAACTATTAACATGATCATAATAATCTAAGTAAAATGTCTTTACAAAGCGAGTTTACTACTGACGGGAAGACTGCAGGGTGGCAGAGTAGAGAGAGGAGGGCGACTGAGTGGCTCGCAGCTGGAAGTTGAAGTCAAAGGAACCCATGGACAGCGAGGAGATCTGGCTGGCGAGAGTGTTTGCAAACATCGGCACGAAGGCTGCATGCTGCGTGCGGAACGACCCAGACACGTTGTATTTCTAAAAAAAGTTTAAAAGTAGCTTTGACTTTTAAATTGAGTTTCTTGCTGTGTGTAAAATGCGTAATGCATAGGTTAATAATAGAAAAGCTCTGGGACAGTGGTTCTCAACCTTGTGGCGTTCAAATACTATTCGCCGTTTTTTCTACGTCTTGGCCCCAAAGCACCGTCTCCCCACTTGAGATCCCCACAAGACGCCTAGAAAACAATTACGACGACTAAACAAAGGGTGTTTTTTTTCCAAACGCAACCCAAAACTTTATTTTATCAGTGAAAGATTATTCTCCCGAAGATCCCGGATTTGACCCCACAATATAATTTTCTTTGAGGATACAAAAAAGTAAGGCCTACAAAACAATTCACAGGATATTCAGCACCTCAAAACAAACATATCAAATTTAATGCAAGAAATTCAAAGACGTGCCTTACAACACGTGTTCAGGAATTTGATCGAGAGAGTACAACTTTGTACATATGCCAATGGCATTGTTTGAACACATAATGTAAACTTAATGTGATCAAACTTAAACAATAGGTTGTATAAAATGCAAAGATTAACAAAAAATACTCATTTCAATTTATATGTGCATTATTCAATCTTAAAAATGGGTTATGTTAAAAAAAAAACACCCTGTATTTTAACCACCCTATCTTGGGCTTACAAACATCCTTTTTTTGGTGGTCAAAAATATGACACAAAATCCTTTGTTGATTCCCTTTTTCAATAATTTTAAAAATTTTTATTTATTTAATAATTACAATCCATACAAAATATGTTCCCCAATGCAAATCACAAAATATACATCAAACACAAGAGATATCAAACAGTTCTTTGAGGTCAGTCTTTAGACCATTAAATAATTAATTGTTACTACAATAGAGCCTATATTGTAAGAGTTTCACCACTAATTATTTGGATTAGATAAAATTAGATCACCATTAAGACGCTGACCATCAGTAAGGGGTATTTTAAAGCAAATACAAGTATGAGTGTAGGATGATTTTGGCACGATCTTATATAGTCTTGTTAATGACTAAGGCCAATTTAATTACTAAATAATAAATACTTAAATTTAATAAACAACTTAAATGATCTTATTAACTTTAAAAACTAAGTCTGAATCTTCAGCTGTTGGTATCTACCAACAGAGCAATTAATTTGGGTTTTGTTTTAACATGATTTCAAAAAATTTATGGCTTAACACTGCCAGAGAACCATTATTCAATTTTCAAAATATTCCATTAAATTATTGTAAGTGTAAGATTTCAAAATTAGCTGATTCACCCTACAAATGTAAACATGATTTGAAAGCCACTTCACATTTCAAATGCCAGAACAGAACAAATTTTTTTCCTCTTTGTGTAACTGCCACGAACCTCAAACTTGCATTGGGACAGAGCTTGGTCGAAGATGTCCCTCCTGTACTCATCAGCCTGCTGACACAGGTCTAGCAGCAGTGTGGTGGCGACAGTGAGGAACATCGCTTCACACTGGGGAGAGAACAAAGTCCGCAACACACCCACCAGTCGACCCCAGCCCTGCGACGACAGCCGCCCGTTCTTGCTCCAGAAACTGCACACAAAGCTCACCGTTACTGACACATGCCTAGCAGCAGTGTGGTGGCGACAGGGAGGAACGTCGCTTCACACTGGGGAGAGAACAATGTCCGCAACACACCCACCAGTCGACCCCAGCCCTGCGACGACAGCCGCCCGTTCTTGCTCCAGAAACTGCACACAAAGCTCACCGTTACTGACACATGCCTAGCAGCAGTGTGGTGGCGACAGTGAGGAACGTCGCTTCACACTGGGGAGAGAACAATGTCCGCAACACACCCACCAGTCGACCCCAGCCCTGCGACGACAGCCGCCCGTTCTTGCTCCAGAAACTGCACACAAAGCTCACCGTTACTGACACATGCCTAGCAGCAGTGTGGCGGCGACAGGGAGGAACGTCGCTTCACACTGGGGAGAGTACAGTGTCTGCAAAACACCGACAAGTCGACCCCAGCCCTGCGACGACAGCCGCCCGTTCTTGCTCCAGAAACTGCACACAAAGCTCACCGTTACTGACACATGCCTAGCAGCAGTGTGGTGGCGACAGTAAGGAACGTAGCTTCACACGGGGGAGAGTACAGTGTCTGCAACACATCCACCAGTCGACCCCAGCCCTGCGACGACAGCCGCCCGTTCTTGCTCCAGAAACTGCACACAAAGCTCACCGTTACTGACACAGGCCTAGCAGCAGTGTGGTGGCGACAGGGAGGAACGTCGCTTCACACTGGGGAGAGTACAGTGTCTGCAACACATCCACCAGTCGACCCCAGCCCTGCGACGACAGCCGCCCGTTCTTGCTCCAGAAACTGCACACAAAGCTCACCGTTACTGACACATGCCTAGCAGCAGTGTGGTGGCGACAGTGAGGAACGTCGCTTCACACTGGGGAGAGAACAATGTCTGCAACACATCCACCAGTCGACCCCAGCCCTGCGACGACAGCCGCCGGTTCTTGCTCCAGAAACTGCACACAAAGCTCACCGTTACTGACACATGCCTAGCAGCAGTGTGGTGGCGACAGTAAGGAATGTAGCTTCACACTGGGGAGAGAACAATGTCCGCAACACATCCACCAGTCGACCCCAGCCCTGCGACGACAGCCGCCCGTTCTTGCTCCAGAAACTGCACACAAAGCTCACCGTTACTGACACATGCCTAGCAGCAGTGTGGTGGCGACAGTAAGGAACGTAGCTTCACACGGGGGAGAGTACAGTGTCTGCAACACATCCACCAGTCGACCCCAGCCCTGCGACGACAGCCGCCCGTTCTTGCTCCAGAAACTGCACACAAAGCTCACCGTTACTGACACATGCCTAGCAGCAGTGTGGTGGCGACAGTGAGGAACGTAGCTTCACACGGGGGAGAGTACAGTGTCTGCAACACATCCACCAGTCGACCCCAGCCCTGCGACGACAGCCGCCGGTTCTTGCTTCAGAAACTGCACACAAAGCTCACCGTTACTGACACAGGTCTAGCAGCAGTGTGGTGGCGACAGGGAGGAACGTCGCTTCACACTGGGGAGAGAACAATGTCTGCAACACATCCACCAGTCGACCCCAGCCCTGCAACGACTGTCGCCCGTTCTTGCTCCAGAAACTGCACACAAAGCTCATCGTTACTGACACAGGCCTAGCAGCAGTGTGGCGGCGACAGTGAGGAACGTAGCTTCACACGGGGGAGAGTACAGTGTCTGCAACACACCCACCAGTCGACCCCAGCCCTGCGACGACAGCCGCCCGTTCTTGCTCCAGAAACTGCACACAAAGCTCACCGTTACTGACACATGCCTAGCAGCAGTGTGGCGGCGACAGGGAGGAACGTCGCTTCACACTGGGGAGAGTACAGTGTCTGCAACACATCCACCAGTCGACCCCAGCCCTGCGACGACAGCCGCCCGTTCTTGATCCAGAAACTGCACACAAAGCTCACCGTTACTGACACAGGTCTAGCAGCAGTGTGGTGGCGACAGTAAGGAACGTCGCTTCACACTGGGGAGAGAACAATGTCTGCAACACATCCACCAGTCGACCCCAGCCCTGCGACGACAGCCGCCCGTTCTTGCTCCAGAAACTGCACACAAAGCTCATCGTTACTGACACAGGTCTAGCAGCAGTGTGGTGGCGACAGTGAGGAACGTCGCTTCACACTGGGGAGAGAACAATGTCTGCAACACATCCACCAGTCGACCCCAGCCCTGCGACGACAGCCGCCCGTTCTTGCTCCAGAAACTGCACACAAAGCTCATCGTTACTGACACAGGTCTAGCAGCAGTGTGGCGGCGACAGTGAGGAACGTAGCTTCACACGGGGGAGAGTACAGTGTCTGCAACACACCGACCAGTCGACCCCAGCCCTGCAACGACAGCCGCCCGTTCTTGCTCCAGAAACTGCACACAAAGCTCATCGTTACTGACACAGGTCTAGCAGCAGTGTGGCGGCGACAGTGAGGAACGTAGCTTCACACGGGGGAGAGTACAGTGTCCGCAACACACCGACCAGTCGACCCCAGCCCTGCAACGACAGCCGCCCGTTCTTGCTCCAGAAACTGCACACAAAGCTCACCGTTACTGACACAGGCCTAGCAGCAGTGTGGTGACGACAGTGAGGAACGTCGCTTCACACTGGGGAGAGAACAATGTCCGCAACACACCCACCAGTCGACCCCAGCGCTGCAACGACTGTCGCCCGTTCTTGCTCCAGAAACTGCACACAAAGCTCACCGTTACTGACACAGGCCTAGCAGCAGTGTGGCGGCGACAGTGAGGAACATAGCTTCACACGGGGGAGAGTACAGTGTCTGCAACACATCCACCAGTCGACCCCAGCCCTGCGACGACTGTCGCCCGTTCTTGCTCCAGAAACTGCACACAAAGCTCACCGTTACTGACACAGGCCTAGCAGCAGTGTGGTGACGATAGTGAGGAACGTAGCTTCACACTGGGGAGAGAACAATGTCCGCAACACACCCACCAGTCGACCCCAGCCCTGCAACGACTGTCGCCCGTTCTTGCTCCAGAAACTGCACACAAAGCTCACCGTTACTGACACAGGCCTAGCAGCAGTGTGGCGGCGACAGTGAGGAACGTAGCTTCACACTGGGGAGAGAACAATGTCTGCAACACATCCACCAGTCGACCCCAGCCCTGCAACGACTGTCGCCCGTTCTTGCTCCAGAAACTGCACACAAAGCTCACCGTTACTGACACAGGTCTAGCAGCAGTGTGGTGGTGACAGTGAGGAACGTCGCTTCACACTGGGGAGAGAACAATGTCTGCAACACATCCACCAGTCGACCCCAGCCCTGCTACGACAGCCGCCCGTTCTTGCTCCAGAAACTGCACACAAAGCTCACCGTTACTGACACAGGCCTAGCAGCAGTGTGGTGGCGACAGTGAGGAACGTAGCTTCACACGTGGGAGAGTACAGTGTCTGCAACACATCCACCAGTCGACCCCAGCCCTGCGACGACAGGCGCCCGTTCTTGCTCCAGAAACTGCACACAAAGCTCACCGTTACTGACACAGGCCTAGCAGCAGTGTGGTGGCGACAGTGAGGAACGTCGCTTCACACTGGGGAGAGAACAATGTCCGCAACACACACACCAGTCGACCCCAGCCCTGCGACGACAGCCGCCCGTTCTTGCTCCAGAAACTGCACACAAAGCTCACCGTTACTGACACAGGCCTAGCAGCAGTGTGGCGGCGACAGTGAGGAACGTAGCTTCACACGGGGGAGAGTACAGTGTCTGCAACACATCCACCAGTCGACCCCAGCCCTGCGACGACAGCCGCCCGTTCTTGCTCCAGAAACTGCACACAAAGCTCACCGTTACTGACACAGGCCTAGCAGCAGTGTGGCGGCGACAGTGAGGAACGTAGCTTCACACGGGGGAGAGTAGTGTCTGCAACACATCCACCAGTCGACCCCAGCCCTGCGACGACAGCCGCCCGTTCTTGCTCCAGAAACTGCACACAAAGCTCACCGTTACTGACACAGGTCTAGCAGCAGTGTGGCGGCGACAGTGAGGAACGTAGCTTCACACGGGGGAGAGTAGTGTCTGCAACACATCCACCAGTCGACCCCAGCCCTGCGACGACAGCCGCCCGTTCTTGCTCCAGAAACTGCACACAAAGCTCACCGTTACTGACACAGGTCTAGCAGCAGTGTGGCGGCGACAGTGAGGAACGTAGCTTCACACGGGGGAGAGTACAGTGTCTGCAACACATCCACCAGTCGACCCCAGCCCTGCAACGACTGTCGCCCGTTCTTGCTCCAGAAACTGCACAAAAAGCTCACCGTTACTGACACAGGTCTAGCAGCAGTGTGGCGGCGACAGTGAGGAACGTAGCTTCACACGGGGGAGAGTACAGTGTCTGCAACACATCCACCAGTCGACCCCAGCCCTGCAACGACTGTCGCTCGTTCTTGCTCCAGAAACTGCACAAAAAGCTCACCGTTACTGACACAGGTCTAGCAGCAGTGTGGCGGCGACAGTGAGGAACGTAGCTTCACACGGGGGAGAGTACAGTGTCTGCAACACATCCACCAGTCGACCCCAGCCCTGCAACGACTGTCGCTCGTTCTTGCTCCAGAAACTGCACACAAAGCTCACCGTTAGTGACACAGGCCTAGCAGCAGTGTGGCGGCGACAGTGAGGAACGTAGCTTCACACGTGGGAGAGTACAGTGTCTGCAACACATCCACCAGTCGACCCCAGCCCTGCAACGACTGCCGCCCGTTCTTGCTCCAGAAACTGCACACAAAGCTCACCGTTACTGACACAGGTCTAGGAGCAGTGTGGCGGCGACAGTGAGGAACGTAGCTTCACACAGGGGAGAGTACAGTGTCTGCAACACATCCACCAGTCGACCCCAGCCCTGCAACGACTG
Source organism: Flexamia atlantica (assembly GCA_035578135.1). Lineage (NCBI taxonomy): Eukaryota > Metazoa > Arthropoda > Insecta > Hemiptera > Cicadellidae > Flexamia > Flexamia atlantica. The sequence goes on along the minus strand of JAQJVK010000004.1, from coordinate 31,648,522 downwards.
TCGCCCGTTCTTGCTCCAGAAACTGCACACAAAGCTCACCGTTACTGACACAGGTCTAGCAGCAGTGTGGCGGCGACAGTGAGGAACGTAGCTTCACACGGGGGAGAGTACAGTGTCTGCAACACATCCACCAGTCGACCCCAGCCCTGCAACGACTGTCGCCCGTTCTTGCTCCAGAAACTGCACACAAAGCTCACCGTTACTGACACAGGTCTAGCAGCAGTGTGGCGGCGACAGTGAGGAACGTAGCTTCATACGGGGGAGAGTGTAGTGTCCGCAGCGCACCCACCAGTCGACCCCAGCCCTGCGACGACAGCCGCCGGTTCTTGCTTCAGAAACTGCACACAAAGCTTACCGTTACTGACACAGGTCTAACAGCAGTGTGGCGGCGACAGTGAGGAACGTAGCTTCACACGTGGGAGAGTACAGTGTCTGCAGCACACCCACCAGTCGACCCCAGCACTGTGACGACAGCCGCCGGTTCTTGCTCCAGAAACTGCACAGAAAGCTCACCGTTACTGACACAGGTCTAGGAGCGGTGTGGCGGCGACAGTGAGGAACGTAGCTTCACACGGGGGAGAGTACACCCACCAGTTGACCCCAGCCCTGCGACGACAGCCGCAAATTTGTTAGTGCTCTAGAAACTGCACACACAGCTCAACGTTACTGGTGTCATCGAGCAATTCTTTTTCAACAGTATTTTTATTAGTTTGTTTATGATTCAATGATACTAAAAATAAAAACACATATGATTCAATTTGAATGGGATTATATCCTACTTTATGTTATTTTTATGAACCACATTGTGAAAAATAATATAACATAAAGTGAGTCTGCATTGTGACTTAGATACGCTTTCCAACACAATCCCATTCCTATAAAACTTGCGTATTTATCCATTTGGTGAATAGATCATAGTTTTAAATTAGGCTAACACAAAAAATATTTGACAACATTTCAAACAAGGAACAAAAACAAACAAAACACATGTCGCACGTTGTCTTCCTCATCTAGGGCAGTACATAGGAGGACTTTTTGAGGAATTACGTAAAATTACTTTAACATAATTTTGAAGACCCAGTGGCATTTCTTGGCATGATGTTGTTTATGAAAAATATGATCTTAGGCAATTAATTAATAATATAATTTACAATAAACTCAAGATTTCTCTGTCAACTAACATCTAGTAAAGTTAAATGTACAAAGCCATGAAAATTTGTGATTTATGACGGTACATTTCTAACATCCCAAAAGTCCAATAACTTTTTTTATCATAACTGTTTCATAAACTGGAAAAAGTGGAGGATCTTTAGGATAAAAATGAGGACTTTTTCAGGAATTACGTAAAATTACTTTAACATAATTTTGAAGACCCAGTGGCATTTCTTGGCATGATGTTGTTTATGAAAAATATGATCTTAGGCAATTAATTCATAATATAATTTACAATAAACTCAAGATTTCTCTGTCAACTAACATCTAGTAAAGTTAAATGTACAAAGCCATGAAAATTTGTGATTTATGACGGTACATTTATAACATCCCAAAAGTCCAATAACTTTTTTTATCATAACTGTTTCATAAACTGGAAAAAGTGGAGGATCTTTAGGATAAAAATGAGGACTTTTTGAGGACATGGAGATATTGGAGAACCAGTCGACACCCTAAACAAAGCCTCCCCCAAATGGTCAAACTGTCAGTGCACAAAAAGCTACATTCATCTGGGCTACACTTTCAACACTCTTCCACTCAAACTGAGTGAACTAAAAGACATTAGGAACTTCAAGGAAGTTCTCTTCCCCAAATGGATGCAGAGGGATTTCTTCTCATATATTGAGTGAAAAAGTCTAAAGCCAGATTTCTACAATGATCACTCTGTAGGACGATAGAAAAACAAATTTGTTCTCTTTTGTTCAAAGGTGAAACTGTCCACTGTACTAGTCTTGGGGGAAATTAGGCTTCACTCGCTAATCAAGCCCAGGTTTCCATTGCCAATACTGTGTGCCTACTTCAAGTACAAGTAAATAAACATTATTTGGTACCTCTTACCTCTGACAGATTCTTAGTGAAAATATCAAGTTAGATTTTGATAGAGACAACTTCATTTAGTTAATTAAAAAAAAATCAATAATCAAGTTTCATTAAAAAACACTATTTTGCAAAAAAATATCTCTAAGCAGTTGTTAAGGTGTAATAATTTATCTTTCTCAGTATTTTTCTATTACTTTCTATCTTGATATAACATATTTGATCAGAATAAAATGCCCTTTCTTTCGAAAAAGATTAATTTAATCTATTTATTTTACTTTTTCATTGGGTTATGTTTATTAAATCAAAAGCATCATTATTTGGTCCAACAATTCATCATAATTATTTCACCAGCTAGGATTACAACATGGTGCCGTTTAGAATCTTAAGGGGTTAAGTCACTAAAAAAAAGAACAATTACAAAAAACTGCCATTTATTAACTGTTCACAACAGTTTCAAAACAGTTTGTTAGTTTCTCACAAGAGTTGTTCTTGTCAGGTGGCCTCAGAACTCTTCCTCCGTTTCATGGTTGGAGTCACACATCAATGGACACAGTCAGATGCGCTCTGAACTCTTCCTCCGTTTCATGGTTGGAGTTGCACATCAATGGACACAGTCAGATGTGCTCTGAACTCTTCCTCCGTTTCATGGTTGAAGTCGCACATCAATGGACACAGTCAGATGCGCTCTGAACTCTTCCTCCGTTTCATGGTTGAAGTCGCACATCAATGGACACAGTCAGATGCGCTCTGAACTCTTCCTCCGTTTCATGGTTGGAGTTGCACATCAATGGACACAGTCAGATGCGTTCTGAACTCTTCCTCCGCTTCATGGTTGGAGTCGCACATCAATGGACACAGTCAGATGCGCTCTGAACTCTTCCTCCGTTTCATGGTTGAAGTCGCACATCAATGGACACAGTCAGATGCGCTCTGAACTCTTCCTCCGTTTCATGGTTGGAGTTGCACATCAATGGACACAGTCAGATGCGTTCTGAACTCTTCCTCCGCTTCATGGTTGCGAGTCGCACATCAATGGACATTGTCAGTCAGATGCCCTCAGAATTCTTCCTGTTTCATGCTTGGGAGTTACTGATTTTCACAGTAGGTGTATTTTGTCCTTGACATTCCATTTTGAATGTCATCATTCACGTGGCTTATCACATGGGTTTTCTTTCCTTTCTCATATTTCGATAACCACTGATTTTCACAGTCGGGTGTATTCGTCCTGGACATTCTAATTCAAATGTCAAATGATATTATGTGCCTTTTCATTCTTCTACTCGATTCTTCTATTGCTTTGCACATTTTTATGGGTTTGTCCACTTATATTTCAAAATTACAGAGTTAGTCTTCCAGGTTTTAAATTTTTCTTCTCCCCCTCCTACGCGATCCCCCACCACAGCCAAAGTGGACAGACGAGAGAACGGGGTAGGGCTGGCAAGGGGGGTAGGGCGAGGCTTCGTTCTGCATGGGTTTAGCGGATGTAGGCAAGAAGCTTCCAGAACATATCGTCATGAATCCCAGGCCGCAAGGGTTTCTCTTGCCCAGAGGGTTGAGATCCCCTCGCGACCTTGGGAGCACCCATCCAGAGGGAAGCCACCGCCGCCCCCCCCGGCAGCACGACCTCCAGCACCCTCGTCCAATTCACTTTGACCATGGTCCCTATTCTTTTTACTATTCAAAACTTATAAAAACTGACTTTTTCTCTTAGTGCGCTTTTTTTCTGTATGCTCTGTTGAACGTTTGAGAGCAAAATGACTTTGGTATCTACGGAAACCTATTGATATTATTGATTGTTAGAAAAATGTTTATCAGGTTGAACTTCTATTGCCAAATATTTAAAAAAGCTTGGTTGTCAAGGAGATATTAAAGCATTTCTTACTAGTTGCTGCTAAAGCTTTACAGATTAGGTGTGCATTATTTTTGTTGGGGGTTGGAGATAGTATGATTTTAGAAATTGTAAAAAATAAAATATTGAATTCTTGTGAATTTAAAATAATTTATTCTTCTAACTTTTTAAAAGTTAATAATACTAAGTTTTCCGGAAAGGTAATAGATCTATTTTTAGGTTTGTTTTAGTTCAGAATCTAAAGAAATGATGAAAAAGAATTATAAGAACTACGACAATTTTTATTTAATTTTTCCCAAGCTAGAAAAAAATTATTGTGACAATGGTAGCAAAATAGAGAACTACAAGTTCAAGAGGTTATATCACTTTCTTATCAACTTTTTCTAGAGTACAGTTTGGATTTCATTACCTTCACTGTCTACTGTCCTGTACTGATCAATAAGGCATCACCAGACCTGACTCAACTTGCTCAACTTGCAATTTATAGTAGGGGAAAGCATTCTTATCCTAAATAATCAAATTACAAATACTGTGCTTCATAAAAGTATAAAACTAGTAAAGCTTAAAGAATGACAACAAAGTATACTATTGTTTTAACTTTGGCATGTAATATGAGGTTGAGTAATATACCTGTAATACTTATCCTGCAGTTTCTTATCAGGATCAGAAAGTCCTGATATCAACACTGCCTTGGCCGCCTCCACCTGAGCTGTTGCATCGTCATCTGTTAATTGGCTGAAACCACCGAAATTATTAAAAGTTTAAAGTTTAAAATATTAAACTGATTAAAAGCTACATCAGTTGTGATGGAACAAAGCTTGTTTGATTAATTTTTATATGGGTAAATTAAAAATTAGGTTATTTTTTAACTTAGGTCTTTCTAGTGGGGCTACTTAGAAAAGCTTAGTAGACCGAAATTACATATAATAAATTTGTATGATAGTCATCAGAAGATATCTAAATATTTTAGTGTCATTTTGACATTCCACATTTCACATTTATGGAATTAGGAATTCGAGAATCATAAAATCTGAATTAGGTTCATGAATGATTACCTTGTCATGAACCTTAGAGACTGTCTTAACATTCAACACTGTTGGGTCAATTGTTTTGAGTTGACAGAAGTTTTCTTTCACTATAGCAAAACTTTACTAAATCTACCTTTGTTGAAGAAACAGCACATTTGTAATTTAAGACCTTTCAAGCACTATCTTCCTGTTACATAAGCTGGATAGGTTTTTTAGATATTTAAAGTTCAGAAAAGATTCATGTTCCAATGTGTCATAGAAAAAAAGGCTTCATAAAAAATTAGAAAATTTTAAAAATACAAAGGCGGATTGGAAAATTTAACCACAAAATGCTCCAAAATACCCTTTACATCATACTAAACAGAAAAATCTGTTTTCTGTATCTTACTCTTGGCTGAAAAGTTACTCTTTGCGAAAGTGAAAAATCAATAAAATCAGCTGATTGCAGCAAACCGACGTTTAATACATGTTTATAGTTATAGGTTACTTCAGAAGAATGATGTGGCAACACTTGTAGCATTAGCAATTGTTTGTTTGCTTATTATAGGTTAGGTTTGAGGGATTGAGAAACCTAATGGTTTATGCAAATAATATGTTATAATTAAAAATTATATTTTTTTCTGAGTAGTGTGATGTAAAGTATTGTACGTCACAAGCCCGGTAAATTTTACCGCACTCGCCTCTGGCTTGCCAGGAACTATCATGCTCATCCAGTAAAACAGTACTGATCGGTCTAGTAACGTAATGTACGATTACATCAATCAATCGTTTATTTTTTCACATAATTGGATACATTAAGTTACCTCTATAACACGAAGTTCAGTAGATAAGACGAATTTGATTTGCGCTTTACCTCCATAACTCGAAGTTTACTTCCATACCGCGAAGTTTTCAGAATGGATCTCTGTAATACGAAGTCACGGCATTCAGGATGCAACCTGTCGGTGAGTCATATCCGGGGTCAAGCGCATGTTTTAATCAAAATTAAAAATGATTCTTTAATTGTTTTTTATAAAAGGAAGATTACAGACTTTTTAATCAGTGGAATTAATAAAAGTTAAGTTAAAGTAAGCTGTATCCCCTACAGTTAAGTTTCTTTATATTATTGTTTTAATAAAAATTATGAACGATATACTGTAATTAATTGTTTTTACATGTTTAAGCACAGGAACATTACGGACTTTTAATTCAGAATTAATATGAACTTATCTGTTTTTGTGTTTTATAGGTTATTATATTATAAATAGTGTATTTTTTATTAATATATAATATTTAAATAAGTTAAAAGCTTAGATTTGTCAAAGATGTAGGGGATAAATTTATTTTTCTTTTCCTCTATATCACGAATTTTTATTTGGTTTACCTCTATAACCCGAACTATGCCTACGACGAACTTTACATAACACAAAGAAAAATCGCAGTCCCGTGGAATTTCGAGTTAGCGAGAGTCGACTGTACTAATTAAGCCTACCTAATTAACAGGTAAGGCAGTGCAGCGGAAACAGAGGTTGCTGCAAAGCGACATTCACAATGTTTATTAAGGTAATGTTAGCAACAATGACACGATAAAATAAATGTCCAATTTTTTAGGTTATGTTTGAAGACTTGAGAAAGTAGTAGTGTATGCACAAATATGGTATCATTAAATGGTGTGTTTTTTGTGCATAGTACAAAGTAAAATTTTGTACGTAACTTGCACAGTAAGTTTTAGTATGCCCGCATGAAAATCCCTGACGTGCTTTGCAGTTTGCATGGGAACTATCATGCTCACACGGCAAAACAGTACTTACTAGGCTAGTAATGAAATTTACTACTCATATGTTTAGATGGATAAGTTTTCCAACAAAACTTCCCTTTACCCTTATCGCATTTGGTCGAGAGACATCCAAACCACTGACACTCACTCCGACTCGTACCTGTACTGGTCGTAGACCCAGGCGACAATCTCGTACACCACGGCCCGGGCGTCGGTGCGCTTGTGGTTGCGCAAGGTCACCACGCGGGGCAGCAGCTCCCCTGTCTGGGCCGGTGTCAGGTGCGGGACCAGCTTGTCCACCAGCTTGAGCGTCGCCACTTGTCTGTCAGGGTTGCTGAAAACATCGGGTGAGCATGTCAGAAAATATTCTAGGTTCGGAATTCTTAGTTTTTTATTTAGTTTTCTAAGGAAGAGCCAAGGGCTTAGTAGGTTTTGAGTGAGGAAAGGGATAGACTTTCAGCTAGCTTACCTGAGAAATAATTTTCATGGTAGCAGCACATAGAAACACAAAAGGAGACACATTTAACACTAATATTTCGTCCTTCTGGAGGACTTCTTCAGAGTGAAGAGCAGCTCTTCACTCTGAAGAAGTCCTCCAGAAGGACGAAATATTAGTGTTAAATGTGTCTCCTTTTGTGTTTCTATGTGCTGCTACCATGAAAATTATTTCTCAGGTAAGCTAGCTGAAAGTCTATTCCTTAGTTTTTTATTTGATTGTTTCATTACCGGTGGGATTTTGTAACATTTTACAGGATCGGTTTGAGTCCTGTTTTGTTATTGTTTAACAAAGAAAGTTATGAAATCATCTGGTATTACTAATCAAGTGATTCCTTCATTGGTTTTATTGGTTTTAAAGGCCAATTGTTTCAGTCCTCATGAGTCCATTTTCAAGTTGTCATCAAGCTAGTGAAACATGTAACAGGTAGTTTTAGTTAGGAGAGGTAAATTCAACCAGACTTTTTGATTGGATGAGGAGTATGCGTCGTTTTATGATTGTTTTACATTTATTATTATCATTCTATACTCCTCTTCAAAGTAAGTATTGTTAAAGAGATATCATCATACTTCCATACAAAAAACATTTAAAAACAATTGGACAAAATTATTGAAACATAAAATCCACAAGAACTGGCCAGTATTTGATGGAACCACACGTGTTTTTAAGGAAGATGATACAACCCAACTATGCAGTTTGATTTGGATTTTTGCGGACATTTGCCATCACTGATTAGTAAAAACAAGTTTCACGACGTTTCGGGATCTGGAATTTGATCCTGTCTTCAGATCGAAGAAAACCTTCTGGAATCTGATCCCGTCTTCAGGTGGAAGAAAACCTTAATTGTTTTAGGTTACCATCTATGTTCCAATCACGTGAACTGTCCGCTGCGTTCGTCACTGCCACGCTTTTTACTTCGTCGCTGCCTAAAGTAAAAAACAGTTCACATATGTTTTTTTAGGAACATATAAAGTATGTTCCAGATCCCGAAACGTCGTGAAACTTGTTTTTACTAATCAGTGATGGCAAATGTCCGCAAAAATCCAAATCAAACTATAAAATCACCATCACCAACAATGAATTTCAAACAAAGAACCAACTATGCAGTTTTGTTGAATACTGACCAGTTTTCTTGGATTTTGTATTTCCATCGTTTGTCTGTTTGTTTGAATATTTAATGTTTTTGTGTGGGTAAATGTGATGATGTCTCATCCAGAAGAGGAATATGTTTTATTCGCTTTATGACAGCTTAAAACTGGACCATTGAGGTCCTAAACCATTGGCCCTTCAAACAAATACAAGAATCACTTGACAGTATATTAAATAATTTTATACCTTTCTTGAATAATTTTTGAAGATATGGAGGCTATTTCATCATATTATTTTACACTGACCTGCTGTTTGGTATCATCATTAGTTTACAAGAATTGGGCAGGTTGGTCCAGTTCTAAGATCCACTTACAAAACTTTCTCAGGATTTTACCAAGAAGTCAAACTGGCGAGCTTAGAATTATGAAACAAGCATGATACCACTATAAAACAATTATTATTACTTTCATAGATGGATTCAGTCAAAGCTAAGCCTAAATTGATGAGAGTAAACTAATATTTTCACGATTAATAAAATTATTGTACTTTTTTCAAATGATTGGTGGTGAGAAGAAGATTTGCCCCTTTCCCTAAATGTAGAGTATTGTAATACAGCAAATCTGCAAAGGGTTGTAATTTTTTTTCAGTGCAAGAGAAATAAAGCTATAAAATAACACCATTTGTTAAATAGTCAATAATATTATCCAAATTTCATGGGGATGAATTAACGGAATCACAAGCAAAAAAAAGTATTAATGGTGAGTTTATTTTGAAGAACCTAATTTAATTGCAACCAAACAACTTCTAGAATTATTTGGCATAGACACTTGTTTTTCTTAATTTAACATTCTACTAAACTGAGCCACGCTAGAAACTTCATAGGACAAAAACATTAAGCAAAATAAATGTTAACAGCTAACACAGTTAAAATCGGGTCCAATAGAACTGACGGGCCAAGGTCAAGCTTTTAAACATGCCAGCTGATTTTTAAGCATTATATCAAATGAGCCCAGGATCAGCTGGCCTGCTTTAATACTTTACCTTGACCCACCAGTTCTATTGGACCCGACTCTAATAGTAGATGGTGCTTTAGGTAAATTAATTTAGGTATTAGATGAAATATTATATGGAAAGAAAAAAGACTTCCATTGATATTTCTGCTACACAAAAACTAAACTACATGATGCATAAAATTGATGGATGTTATTTTGCATCCTTATGTTGTTTTGAAATACCTTTCATCCTGAAGGAATCGGGGCAAGTCTGTAAGCATTGAGAACGCATCACGGCAGAAGTCCTCAAATTTCAAGGCAGTGGTTAAAATTTCCACCAGCCACACTGAAAAACTGCCCGGATAATCGAGCATACTGATGCACTGTGCTTCGAACCTGAGACAATTATATCCATTACTGTCATTGAAAACGGTTTAAAAAAACAACAGTGTTATAAAAAATAATCACAAAACTGATCTACCATTTACATACAATAAAAATATTTTCAATAGGTAAAGGGTAACTAACTATGGTATGTTGTTTAGAATAGAATAATTCTTTATTTTACAACTGTTTGTTAAGAAGAATGTATAACATTATTTAGCAACATGAAAACTGTAAGATAGTGACTTTAAATTATATCCGTGATAATCATATGGTTTTAACCATGTGATTGAGAAATAATATTGTTTATAAATATGTTTATGTTTTTTAGTTTTTGCAATAAAATGTAAGTGTTCAGTTGTTATTTTGAATGATTTATTTCTAATCTTATACTGGCGATGAAAAACCGCTGTTTGGGTTACCCTGGATGTTAGCATTCGACATGAAATTACCCCCATATGTAACAATTAATAAAATGGAAAGTGAAGGTCCTGTAAAAGAACAAAATGTTATCAAGCCTAATGTTAAAGAAATTATACAAGATTTTCAGCAAGTGTTTTCAGAGGGTTTAGGGAAAATTAAGGATTATCAAGCAAAACTGCATGTAACAGAAGATGCAACACCAAAACATTTTCCAGCTCGTAGAGTTCCGTTTCCAATGAAGAAAAGGATTGAAAATGAGTTATCAAGACTTGTAAAGGATGGCGTTCTAGAAGCAGTAGATCCTGCTGAAACACCAATTCCGTGGGCAACTCCAACAGTTAACGTAGAGAAAAGTGATGGCTCGGTAAGAATTTGTGGAGATTTTCGAGTAACTTTAAACCCGAATTTGATTTTAGACAGAGTTCTTCTTCCAACCTTCGAGGAACTGACAAGCAAAATTGCAGGAGGGAAAGAGTTTTCTATCATAGACTTACGTGATGCATACCTACAACTTGAAGTAGTAGAGGAACATAGGAAGTATTTAGTAATATCAACACATAATGGCTATTACAGGTACACGAGATTACCTTTCGGAGTATCATCAAGTCCAGGAATTTTTCAGAGATATAATTTAAAGTCACTATCTTACACTTCTCTCCCATTAAATGGTGTCCATCTATTTTGTAGTCGATACAGGGGTTTCGTGGATGGTCAGCTGGAACAACTAAAAAACAAAATGGTCTGTACTCATATGAAGTTCTTTGTGGAGGTCTTTTAAAAAGGAAACACTCTGACCAAATAAGGAAACGTGAGGGAGCTATAGACGAAAACCCTGTATCGACTACAAAATAGATGGACACCATTTAAGGGGAGAGAAGTGTAAGATAGTGACTTTAAATTATATCTGTGATAATCATATGGTTTTAACCATGTGATTGAGAAATAATATTGTTTAAAAATATGTTTATGTTTTTTAGTTTTTGTTCAGTTGTTATTTTAAATTATTTATTTCTAATCTTATAAAAACATTGATTGTAAATCCACCTGGTTGTGTGTTATGTGTTTAAAACAACTGTTTATTTCAGTTTCTCTTACATAAAAAAACAAAATCAATGTCAATAACTGTAAAGCTTTACTGCAAGAGTAAAACAAGAATATTTTATACTAACATTTAAAATTTAAGATATAATAGTACGATACAAAGTAAAGATATTTTTTAATTTAAGATTAGGTTCTACAGTTTTCTACAACAACAAATCCTACGGTACCTTGTTTTATTTTAGACTTAATCACCTTCTGCTGAAAAAAAACAAAAAAAACAAACATCGCTAGCCTTTTCAAAAACTAAATTCTGTTACAAAATTCCACATTTTTTCCAATGAACGAATTAATGGATTTTTTTTCATATGAATGGTTATGTTGAATACTAAGAAAAACATACCCCCCCAGCCCCCCAACAATACGCCATACAATAATACAAATCCCCTACAATAGGACACCCTCCTTACAAACCCCCTTTTTGTACATACCCCTTTACAATAGGAGGATACTTTTCTTGAATTCTATGAAGACAAACTATGAAGTGCTGATCGTTGTTTCCTCCCCTCCTGTTGTTTTCGCGGGGTCTGATCACAGCCACGACTCTATTGAAAAACTCCAAGTCTTCCCCGTGCAGTCCATTCCCCTCATCCAATATCCTGTTGAGGGAAACCACATTTTTTTAAACTTAGGGTGTAAGGAAGGCTCTTAGATTTGGAATAGTGAAATTAAAAGTAAGAAGGACAAGAAATAGGCCCTCCATGAAATAAATAGCCAAGTAGTTAACCAAGTATGATTGAGGAAAGGGAAAGTCTTCATTGTCGCTAATACTAACGATTCCCTTGAAAATAAAATTTACGCTTAATGTTTTAAAATAATAATGACGTTTCCAAATTCTATTAAGTTAAACTAATAGAGATATTTATTTTGTTCATACAATTGAAATCCACAAAGAACTTTGAAATATTTTTTTTCTATTAGACAGTCAAAACAAAAAAGTAATTAAATATTTTCTTTAAAGTTAAGGGCTATAACAACTGCTGAACATTAAATCATTCTTAAAAATCTTTCAAGTCTTCAAGGTCAAATCTGAAATTTTCAATTATAGTTGAGTAATCATAAGATAAGATAGCTTACTTCAAAATCCACCCAATTACAGTGGCACAGGATTTGTAGATTTTTGAGTCCGGCCTCTGGAGATGGACCAGCAGGTGTCCAAAGTAACTGGAAAACATTGAGAAAACCATCACTTTGTTTTTACTAGGGGTCTGCGGGTCCCCGAGTTTTTCGGGCTGGGTCGGGTCAAAGGCCGGCCCGAGACATCAGGTCGGGCCAAAAAATAGTTCGGGCCAAAATCGGGTCGGGCCGCGCATGATACGTTACTCCCGCTACTCCCGCCGTTTACCCGGCAATCGAATTTACATGCGACTTGCGTGTGTGCAATCGAATTTTACAGCCGATCGCGAGTTACACTAAGCTGCATTTAATTTATTTACGATCGGCAAATACACACGATCGTTTTTCGCGGCCGACCACGACTTTTGTAAGGCTACATTTGCCGATTATCGGCGATCGGCAAATACGCGCGATCGTATTTCACGGCAGATCGTGAGTTTCGAAAAACATCTGCCAGTCATCCGCGACCAACAGATACATGCTTTCGTTTTTCGCAGCCGTCCACGAGTATTTCATAAAGATAACCTCAAAAATATTTCATTTACTCATAGAAGAATGGTTTTCGACAGTTACCTAGAAATACCACATCTCAGAATTCAGAAATTGAAAACTTACACCTATATTTAGCTCAGACATTGCACTTTTCAACTTCAAATTTATATTCATAGATTATATTGTTTAATGGCGTTGAGGTCGTTGTGATGAAGTGTGGCTTTGTAATGATAATAATTATTGATTGTTATGGCTCTCATAGTTTTTTTGCTGTATTTGTTCACATATTAGTTTTTTATCTTAATTTCTTGTCGTAGGTTAAAATTGAATTGTGCTATAATTTTAACCTATGAAAAATTATTAGGCCTCGATTGATAGTGGTAATTTTCGTCTATTAATTTTGTATTTAATTTCTTGATTTAGTTTCTTTTTAGGCTTTAGTTAATTCATACGAAAGTAATTATTTAAATATTTTTGGCCCGACCCGATTTTGGCCCGAGACCCGAAAGCCAAAACTAAAGACCAGACCCGACCCGACCCGACCCGAACTTAAAAAGTCTGGCCCTAGTTTTTACTGAACCAACTATTGTTAGAGCTAAAAAAAACCATCTTGGAATCAAGCCCCACTAGAATGTGTATAATATTAAGAAATAAAATAATACTTTGTTTTTATTCTCTCGAACTCCTAATACTGTAGACTTTCACTTATCCAGACTAAGTGGTGGACGTTCGGTCCGCATTAAGAAAAATCCGAACTATCAGGAGGTGAGCCAAAATTTGCTGTTATGGCGAGTGGTTTTGTCAGTACACACTCAAATACAAATGTGAGCGTCTAAAACATGTTTAAACTCTATGTATTAAATTATGGTAGGCTACTGTACACTATTATACATTAGTACTGTTGATAATAATGAATGTGCTGTGTGAGCTGTAAAACATACAGAACTGTACTATGAATATAAATGATCTACAGTAGGTCTACCACAAAAAAATAATCAAAGAAGTAAAATAGTTAAGTGCACAAAATTTACATCAAACTGATTTCTAACAATTCACTCTAAAGTAAAACAGTTTACACTGCATGAAATAATACAGTAGTTCGGGAGCAACTTCCATACAGTAAACACAGGGCTAACATCTGAACACCTGAAGACACAAAATGCATTGCGGGCTTATTCGCACAAAAAATGCAGGCGCTAAAACGTTAAGTTACGTTTATTTGTTTTTATTTGCAAAATATCGCAACAAAGTTTTGTTTTCATTTATCAAGATCATCAATCTGTACTGGTGACAGTCCGGAAAAAGCCGATCGGGTTGAACGAGAGTCTACTGTACTTGATCACAGACGTGATTAAATAATTAAAACAAAAAAAATTCTGTTTAACCCTTTGACTGCCAAGAGCCATCTACATCGGCTTTGTATTACATCGTTAGAACTGCCAGCTGCCGATGTGATTGGCATCACCGTTCGTCACGAGAACTACTCACAGCCGATGCGATCTTAAAACCAGTACCACGGAAAAATTTATTTGACATCGTAAGCTGCATTTTACTGCAATTCAGTAAGTAATCGCTGTTCGTCGCGAGAACTGCCTGCGGCTGGCCAGATCGGCTCGCAGCTGTTGAGACAATCGAATCGATTCAATGAACGACTACTGTTTCGGTTTTTTTTTCGATAAATCCTGAGACATTATCGATTAATCTTTCGATTCAATACATCGATTGCAACAATATTTCAATTTTTCAGTTTTTTAACAGAATTTTACTGCAAAATCAGCTGATTCATCAGACAGACAAAGCAGGCAGTTCTCAGACAGACGAAGCATTTTTACCATGGCAGTTTAAAAATGAAATCATGAGTTTTTCATAGCAGTATGAAAAAATCTAAAATTTTCCTTGGCAGCCAAAGGGTTAAAGGCTACCACTTTTAAGCTTCACCATTATATTTTGAAACGTCCCGCACTACTCACTGCGGCTTGCCGGTGCGGTTGAACGGCAGGACGTGGTGCGCCAGGAAGGCGTCGGCCAGGAGGACGCCCGGGTCGGCCACCGAGGCGGCCGGGGCGCCGGACGGCGGCGGGCGGAGCAGGTCCAGTAGCTCCTGGTACGGCACCGACACCAGCCCCCGCCACATCCCCACTATGCACCTGCCGGGGGGACACATTCACTCTCTGACGGGAATACAGTAGAACACTGCTAATCCGTACCCTGTTAATCTAAATTTTTGATGAATCTCAACTAAGAGTTCAAAAATAAATGTATGAGATAAAACAATAAAAATCTTTAAAAGACAGCATATTTATATTTTAGTCTTTTCTTGAAATTGAAACCTACCCAGGTAGGTATTTTAAGCCAAGTATATGAATGACAGATGAATGTAGGATGAGGATGACTGTGGCACAATCTTGTAGTCTTGTTCCTAACTTGGGCTGACATATTCCTTGGACGTGACTGTTCAACTACCCAACTGGACCTAAATTTTTACGTGGGATCCAAACCACAAATTTACAAATAAATTATGAACTGGTCTAATTATGAGGATGGCATTATGGATGAACGTAGTATTCATTAGTGCAGACGTTAATCGCCATCAGGGAATATCACGTCCACAAACCATCACTTATAACTATCCACGACTTGTGACCTCCAAGTAGCTGGATTACAGGACACGCCACCGTAAAAAATGTTGGCAAAGAAACTCATGAAGAAATTTTGAAAAACACATTGCACAAGACAAGATAGTGATTCCCGAAATTTACTTTGTCTTAAAAAGAAGACTGCAAGTGATTGGCAGAGCAAACCTTGCTCAAAAAGAGAATGATAGTGACTGGCTGGTGTAATTTTGCCTAAAAAAGATTATACCTAGTTAGCGGGAGTAATTTTGCATAAACAGTTAGTTCAAACATTTTGGTAATCAAGACTAGGTTTATGGATGCGAGTATACTCAACGAGAGTTATAAAACAGGTCTGTCACTTAATTATTGTGCTTTAATATTTGTAATTATGGTCACAAGTGCTCACATTTGATAGAGGTTTTCTTGAAGAAGTACCTGAAGGAACAAATTATAGTAAAATCTTAAACTGTAAGAAAAACATTAATAGTTTACCTTTTTAAAGACAAGCCCCCAAGAAACCAAAAAAAAAATTTACAAAATAAATTTCATGAATTTATTTTTTTATAGACCATCTATATCTTTGGAACCTCTTACAACTCTCCAAAACCACTGGCAACCTTGGTTTAAGATGGATAAATAATTACCTGATCACTTCAACGTTGTACCTCAAAACATCAACACACTCTGAAGGTGTTCTGAGGACAAGTAAACGCAACAGCTCAGAAGCTTTAAATTTGTCTTCAGTTGTAGTTTCAGGAACAGCCACTGTGTGCCAGTTGTAAAACATGCAAATCTGCAAGATAAAAAAAATCAAAAATTACAGGACCAAACAGCATATTGCAAAAATAGTCCCACAATTTTTAGAATGCAACGCCAAAAATGAGCAATGTAAAAAAAATTTAGTTTTTATTTTATAGTTTTTTTGCAAAAACACTGCATTTTGACTAGTTAACATTATCCTGTTGTCAAGTTAAACTGACAAATAAATTCTATTTTGATAGCTTACTGCATTATTTTGTTTGTTTTAACCGGCCTGTACAGTTATCCAAACATGGGTCCACCTATAAAGAGCGGTTGAGATAGCTTCTACTGAAAATGATTAATTGCTCAAAATCCCTTCAATGCCTGAAATAACAGCAACCGCCGAAATAGCCTACATAAAAAACTGATAGTTTATTAACATTTGATTTTTACTAAAAATATGACCAAATAAGCTAATTATATCTAAAGGTGTACAATCGTGTACTGACACTGATGATATTGTAATGGTGACATCGTATACACTTACAATGTCATGGACCATCGAGTTGAATGTGTCCCCCACACAGTTATCCAGTATACATTGTATGATAGGGGAGATCCAGTAGCAGGCATAGGGCTTGAAGTAATTCTCGCAGTTGAGAATCAATTTGACGATGAACGCTCGGCAGTTCTCTGGCTGACCCTCAGCCACCAATGAGTCTCGTAAGTTTTCCATCCATTTAGGTAGTTGAGGCCGCTGGAAGGTAGAATAAACCGGGAAAACATTGGTTAACACTTGGCATAAAACATAGGATCAAACATAAGAAGGCTTCCGAAAGAGATTTGGAAAACAGTCCTTTTATTAAGAGACATCATTAATATCAAAAATTTATATGTTGTGGCAATTCTAAGGGAATTTCAAAAGTGCACCTGCCATCAAAGTTTTTGAGTTATTGGTGTTTTCTTATTAAAGTTCTACTGAATAAAAAAGCAATACATGAAAAGTGGGATTGAACAGCTAAAAATACATTTAACACCTAATTTAATATTAAGATTGGAACACCCACTCCCCCCATGTGACTAAAAACTGTCTAGGGATAAAACCTAGGCAAATGTTATTGGGCACATTGGTGATACATTAGTTGCCTTATTCTACAATATTTCGGTCAACTTCCAGTCTTCTCAACTGAAGTCAAGACCAGATGTGGAGAGGGGAATATCTAGTTTATAAATAAGTGGCGGTAAATGGTTGCAACAATTTTAAAAGGCAGTTTAATTTAGCATATGATATATCAATGTAAAATGATGTATCGTTACATCATCGATGTTTTTTTTATTTGGGATGCAAAAAATTGTTTTATTCATATTTACATACAAAAACTGCACAGGTGATAATTAGAGGGCAATAAACTTAAGGAGGCGGACATACCACTCCTTTTGTGGCAGTGTTTGGATACTTTTCACAAAGGTACTTGACGACTGCAATCAATGTGTTCATGCACTCATGGTTGTTCAAACGATCTTCCTCCAACTCCAAAGTGACTTCAGTCAGAGCTCCATCTTCCACAGTCTGTGACAAAATGTGCTTATCAGCACAACTGACACACAAAATATTACATATTTTCAAAACTCCTTAAAGGATAGTTCTGCTTTTTACTGGATTTTATCCACATATACGAGATATACCATAAATTTACTTTACATAAGGAGATTGATTACAATTATGGTGGGAGATGGATTAAAAATTAAAATATTTTAATCTACTTTAAGTTGCAATAAACTAATTTTCAGCCCTAAATTTAAAAAAAAGGAATCTTAGAATCGCATAATATGAAATGATTTATAATTTCATAACATAATTAGAAAAACAATTGTTGTATTTTTAGAATAAAAAGTGTAAAAACAGTTTACAGAAAATATTCCATTATATTATAAAGCAAGAAACTAACTATTTTCAATAATCATCAACCATACAAAATAGTATTCCATAGCTTAAACACTCAGACTGACCAAAACCTGCTGCAGCCTGTCTGCGTCACGGACGTTGTACATGGAAAAGTCGTAGGCGGTTATGTCCTCTTGGAGCGAGGAGTTGAACAGCGACTGCGTGGGGAGGAAGATCGTCGGGGCTTGATCGGCTGATCCTTCACCCCCTCCACATGCTTTCCTCCGCATCTGCACCAGCTGCTTTTTGATCTTCGGATACTAGAAGAAAAATATTATAAGGTTTGTAAATCGAGAAAAATTTAACAAAGGTAAAGTTTAACTATATTTTTAAATTTGACCGAATTTCACTGTTCTTCAAAATAGTTTTTCTGAGATATGAAAAATAATTCGATGCCTAAGATAAACAAACGATGTAAAGGCCCAAAGTCTAGTCCAAAATTTACAAACATCTTTCCAAGGTGACATATCCTAAAAAGCAGATCAATTCAACTAAATGTATACATAACTATATAAGAAAATACAACAATGTAACCAAATAAATGTACATAATAAGTGAATACTTACGTCATTAAAATCTATAGGGAAAGTATATTTTGGTTCGATAGGTACAATTTTACGCCACAGTGGTTTCTGAGGATCTTCTTTGAAAGCAAGCGGGAAAAACTTCTCCTCTTTTTCAGTGTTGCACAGAAACAATGAGAGAGCATTGTAAGCCTCACACTGAAAACGGCGAAACAGCTCTTGCAATTCTTCTCTCGAACATGTAAGAGTCCTCACATTGACAAACCTGAAAAATACACTTTTCAGTTTTCAATGTTTATCTCAAAAGGCTAAATATTAGCATATGACAATAAAATCCTAAGTCTGGTAAGCACGATATGCTGAAATTTTAATTCCCATGGCCTCCTTACTTGCTTGTCAGGTCAAACAATACCAAGACCTTGATCAGGAAAAATAACTTCTCACTCTTATCAGATAGAGCAGATTGATCAAATGAGCTAAGATAAATCTGCAGTGTTAAGATAAACAATACCAAGACCTTGATCAGGACAAATAACTTCTCACTCTTGTCAGATAGAGCAGATTGATCAAATGAGCTAAGATAAATCTTCAGTTCTTGATTCATTGACCAGTAAAACACAAGTATTTATGGAAAAGAATTATCCCACAGAACTTTAACCTACAAAACTTTTATAGTTAAAATTGTATCCAGTTGTTGCAACTGCTACGTACGTTTTGCCAAGGTATTTGGCCAGCTGGTTTTCTCCCTTTGAAACACTCGCAGGAATGCAGTGGCTAGCAGCGATCGCTACTGGGTTGTCTTCTTTCCCCAACTCCGCTCTGTCAAGACGGAGGAACAGTGGAGTTGTCAACTGACAAGCTCCGATCTTAGAGACCAGCTGTTGCTTGCTCTATTGGACAGAGGAGTTGGCTTTAATATCAGCTAAACGCATCTTATTTAAATGCTAGCATGATTAAAAGTACACCCTCATAAACTAATATTTTATTTTCAATTTTGTATTCGTATAATACAATACAAGTAATAATAATGACTTACAGAAATGGCAATTTCATTTTGACACTGCCTATTGAACAACACTATTAGTTTATAGAAATGAAAATTACTTGAATTGATCCAATGACTTTTATTTTGATCTAAGAACGAATTAAATAATAAACACAGAAAAAAACATAATATTGCCGTTTAATCCAATATTTTCAAAGTCTTCCCACCATTATATTTTACAAAATGTTTGAATAAATCTGTCATACTTTGGCTACAAACAACAAAAGAAGCCTTTAGGTTTCTACGATAAAATATTTTACTACATTTGATGTTCAAGGGATAAAATACAAAACAAAATAGGAGGCTAGAAATATTTTATACTGAACTACCCTAAATATGCATTTATTATCCTTTTAAGATGATTTTAAAATGTGTTATCTAGTCACAACAAACCACATACATTTTTCAAGCGTTAAAAGGGGGCTCCAGACATTCAATTCTTCCAACTTGCCAAATCACAAGTAATGTGAATTTAGTGAATTATGTGTTTAATTTAAGTAGCATTGAACACCAAAACATTGTTATCTCTAGGATCAATTAATTTTTATTTAGTAAAATTAGGTGGAAATAAAACTGACCTTCCACTCGGGATCATGAGGTCTCGTCAGCCTCTCTTCCAAAGTATTTACGATGTTCTGTATCCTGTCAGTGTAAAACTGAGTGACAGTCACCTTCGATGCGTTTTGCAACATAACCATTAGAAACCTGCATGAAAAAAACAGATTAGGTCTCAAAAATATTTTGCTTTCTAAAAAATATTGTTTATAAAAATTATAAGACCCATCTGAGAGAAAAATCTCTTCCTTGCCTGTAGATTTAAAAGATATAGTTAATTTTTCTTTGAAATTTTTAAACAATATCAACTTTGTAGTGATTCAATTTTTTTTAATACAAAGGTTAAGTGCGGTGTTATATTGCCATCAAGACCAAAATGTAACTCTTTATTATAAACTCAAGCTGCAAATATATTGAGTCATATCACACTTTTGTTTGATATATTGAGCACTTCCTGAACAAAAATAAAAGTAAATAGTGTTACTTTCACAGAGGAAAAAAAAAGAAGTAACGTTATTTGAGTACTTCTCCCTCTCAAATTTTGTGAACACCATCATAAATCTCACAACATTGATGTAGTTAATTTGAAATTAATTTGAAATAAACATAATATATGTATATTACCTTGACATCAGCCCCAATCGAAAATCGATGTCCTTTGTCTCGTCCTGGAATTTGTCATAGACCATTTTCAACGCTTTTAACTGAACTTCGTCTGTGCTACTGTGAAAATAACATAACAATTAGGCTCATTTCAATGACTTGATGCAGACCACATAATATAGATTAAGAAACCAATGATCTTAAGCCTCTATTGATCTTAATGTCTAATATTAAGTTTATGAATTTTGATCATTAATCATATGGCAAATTTTACAGCAAGGGGAAAATCAGCCTTGTCTTTAACGAGTCTGGTTTAAATACCTGTTGCCAAGTGATCCTGTGAGTCATTATAAAGGCGACCGGTTTCGACCTTTAAAAGGTCATCTTCAGCCAAACGTCTTCATTTCATTCTTATAAACATGTCGATATTAAAAAAAAAAACATTGAGATACTGAAAACATTTAAACACTGAACACACACAGACTCACATGTCGATTAAATGGCCACAACAATTAATATTGATCGATGAAGCGGCGGGCGCCGAGGAGGTAGAGTCTAGACTGACTGCTTCCAGACTCGCAGGATCACTTGACATCAGGTATTTAAACCAGAACACGTTTTTATCAGTGATTGGGAGGCTTAATCGTAATGAAGCTTACCTTTTAGTTGTATTGGTTAAACCAGACCCATATTCAAGGCCTGGCCTTCTCCATACCAGTAGACCTAGCCCAAAGTAATGTGAGAACAGTCCAGACTAGGTCTAGTGAGACAATTACATGTAAAAAAAATAACTGGGGTGAATGAAAAGTAGAAATGCTTCGAGGGAAGAAATATTATCTTTAACATTAAAAAGTGTATATAAAATGTATATGTCTAAACTTTGAACCAGAAGTGATTGTTATAACACATTTTCAATTTTTTTACTGGAAATATGAGCCTTAGCAACACAATGGCTCACACATAGTCTGTATTCTGCAAGTCTGTGGACCATGGCTCAAAGAATCACAACTCTGTTCATAAGTCAATCAAACAAGGAGGGATGTCACAAAACTAATACCTTTTCCATCAAAAGAGAGGGAAGAACTGAAAATCGTCAACCTTAAAGCACCTATCTGAAAACGGACAAACCTTTTCATCATGTCCGTCAGTGCAGCGCACACCTGCTCAGCACAAGCGTGGTCTGTCTCCGCAGCACTCTCGCAGACCACTGCCAGCACGGAGACACTGCCTGTCACCACCAGGCAACGCAGCAGCGCTGTGTACACCGACACAAACGCAGCCCTCTCCACACTGCCGGGCCGCAGTTCTGCTGTTGACACTGGGAACTGCTCCTGAAGTCGACTCAGCGCCTCCCTGGGGAGAGAATCAATCAAAAAGAATCGGCTTAAGTCTTTAAAAGTATAATATAACAGAGTTAAGACAACTGTGTGGGTTCAGAGCTGAACATTAATCAATTGCCAAGGTATGATTAGAATGATGTTGTATCGTTTTGGTGAAGTATGGGCTCTAGGCCTGAGTTATAAGAAATTAGTGTAAGATAGGAGAATCAGCATGCGTACCTGGTGGTTGAAACTGCCTAAGAGCACACCAAAAAGAATAAAACACAAAATCAAAATGAATTTTCGAAGTCACTGGCTCCTTCTCCAGATAGTAGGGAGTTCAATTATATTAGGAAGGAAGAAGAAGAACAGTATCCTCCTTCTAAAATCAAGAGAGCACTAACTTGTCTATGATTGACAATATTACACTATGTACGAGTATATATAGTGTAATATAGACAATCGTAGACAAGTTAGTGCTCTTTGGATTCTAGAAGGAGGAAACTGTTCTTCCTTCCTAGTATACAATGAACTCCCTATTATGTGAAGAGGAGCCAGTGGCTTTGAAAATTAATTTCGATTTTGTGTTTTATGCTCTTTTGTGTGCTCTTCAGCAGTTTTAACCACCAGGTAAGCCTGCTGATTCCCCTATCCTACCCTGATTTCTTATGATTAGAATTTTAACATTCACTCCAGTTGTTCCTTTGTCCCCTCTGTCACAACACTGGTTAGCTCCCCTGGTGGCAACACTGGTGGCTCTGGTCCCCTGTGGTCCTGGTTTTATATACAAGGACCATATGTTCAGTCAGATTAACTGACCTTAGATCATCTGAACTATGGTTCTAACCTGTGCAGGGCGTTTAGGAACACAATAAAGGGGGGAAAATAAAAACATTCATAGACAATAGACACTAAACAATAATTCTTTATTTACATTACTCATTGTAAAAAGCAAATTCGTTTCTAAAACTAATACAAAAGATATAAAGGTCTACGTTTTTAAAAGGTCTACCTCCAGTTTTCAAATTCATTAACTGTGTTTAAGGGGGTGCTGATGTAGCCATGCAATAAGGTTTTTAATTACCTTCTTCTCACATTGGAACCATATTCAGCCTCAGCCATAATGATTTAAACCAAGATCAATCATAATAAAGTGAGTCTATAGTTATTAATGAATCAAAAGGAAAAGGCTAAGGCCTTTAAGAGAAAAATATAACATTGAAAACCAATTATTTTGGCTGACTGACTGGATAGCCGAGTGGATAAAGCGCTCATAACCTGAGAGTCGTCGGTTCGATTCCTGACAGGATCAAAACTGGGTCCAGTTGCCATTTGTCATTAGGCTGTGAATTAATGATACAATTTTTAACAAAAGGTCGCCGTTAGATAGTAACAAGACCCGGGTTTTGGACCGTTCCCGATCAAAACTTTAAAAAATGCCACTGGCGTTGAAATACACAAATTAAAAAAATAACAAAAAAAATTGAACACTAATAGCCAAGAAGACTAGACTTATTCAACACTCACTCCACAACGTCCTTTGTCCCCTCCGCGACAACGGTGGGCAGCAGTTCCACCAGCTCGGTCATGAACTCGAGCCGCTCCGACCGCAGCTGGCGGAGGAGCCAGGTGGCGGGGGCAGGGTGGGCAGGGGCGGAGGTCAGTCCCCCAACCACCCGGGCGGGGGGCAGCAGCTGCACCAGGGCCTGTAGCAGGGTGACCAGCCACGACCGCGACTGACCGTCCGTTGCCCAGTCCGACAGCGACGGCCACCCGGCCGTGACGGAGGCGAGTAGCGCTTCGGCCGACCTGTGACGGGTAAGTCAGACAATTTTACAAAAATTTAGTAGCTTACAGTTCCGGCCACAGCATTAGACTGGTGGCGAAAAATGGAAAATCCAGCTGAGTAAATGACTTGATGTTAGACACACCTCCACTCCTCTACACATTTAAGTAGTTTAACGTACTTCCGTCACATGGAAGTATATTCACTTGGGTATGAATTAACCGAGTTCAATTAAGGGGATCAACGAGAATTAGCTACCTTACTTACGGGGAAAAAATATGACAAAACTAAGATGAAAAGAACAACTAAATGTAACTTTTATACGTTTATAAGTACTAAGGTTAAGTTCTATAGATGAAATGTCAACAGATAAAAGTACTAAATAGAAAACAAAATTAGTAATCACATATTTCAATGATCAGCTGATTTTTGAGAACACTAAGAGCTTAACTATCTATAACGTCAAATGGGTGAATGATAACCAAATAACAAATTTTAAACATCAGCAGCGCACTCACTCACCCGTCTAATGATGTGGCCAGATTTTTATAGTCATTGTACATATATTTACAATCTTAAATTCATTGCATTATGCACATACCTAATACAATGAATTTAAAATTAACATTTTTAGTTTGGAGTCGATATTGGCCTTTAGGTGTCCACTTGTTGTTGAAAAACTTTTAAATTGTATAAAATGAAATACTACTTAAAAATAAAGTAAATAATATTTCTTTTAGTTAGTTGTAAAACTGGTTAGCAGTTTAACTGGATGTAAAATGTACTAGGGACTGCAAGTAAATTGTAAATTGTAATTGCTTTAAAATTGTCTGAAATAAGGAAACCTTACAGGTAATCTCTTTTGAACAGAGTTGGCTAATGGACAGAGCTGTTTAAGTTTATCAAAGTACACATAAGGCACATAAGTTAATTACACATGAGTTCATTACACAAAAATTAATGATACATGAGTACATTGGTACTGACACTGTGGCCTTTGCAGAAACAAGAACGGAATTTTATTTGAAACCAGAGATTTTTACAATAATTAAACACTAAAGCCACTAATCATTCCAAATTAATTGTCAAAGGTTATAAACTACCGACTTACCGACTGAATTTGACTTTGGTGTATTTAGAAGCAACGAGCATCCGATGAATGATCTCTACATTAGCAGTAGACGGAGGATCTACAAGTCGAGATACTGACAAAGCGGGATCCTGAAATCAACATCCTCTTTTGATAAAAATCCCCAAACTCTTGATCACACTCATAATACACAAACATTTCAAACATGAAATTTAATATTTATCTTGCAATCAATATAATTTAAACTGACCAAAGACCGAAAAATTAAGTGGTACCTGTAGAAGATGGTCAACCACACGATCTTCAAACAGCTTCAGAAAATGTTTCCCCTTGGTGGTGTAAGAGACCTCTCTCCTGTCCATGACACAATTCAATGTTATTCTTACCTGTAATTGGAAAAATTAAACGATTAATAAGCACCTTTCAGTGGTCTGGTTTTCCCGATATTTATAAAAAATTAGTTCTAGTTTTAACCCTGGTTGATTTTCAGTGACTGCATAATATTTAATTCTAATGAACAGCAGTTAGGTATTGAGGGATATTTTAATTGTAAGGGTGGGCGATTAATGAATTTTGAATTTGAGTCGAGTCGAGTAGTTGTTTGTGAAAAGTAATGAAATCTTAATTTTTTTAAGTAATCAGGTCTTTGAATTACAATTAATTAAAATGCTCCATCAATTTTACTTATCAAATTGGTCTACTTTATTGTAGCTAATCTTTTTTTACTTTTCTTTTAACTTTATTATTTCAACTATCAACAACAGGTTTACTGTTTCCTGGAAATAATTGTAATCAAAACCTTATCCAAGAAGCTGTGGAGGAAAGAATTAAAAACAAGTTCAGGAAGGAGAGCTATACCCAGTTATTTGTTTACTTCTAAACCCAACCCCACCCCCTGCCTGACTGCTGATCTATTGTTTCTTGACATCCAGTCACTCAAACACTGAGTGACACAGCTGGGACCAGATAAGATATCCCCCCAATGCAAAAATTACAAAACCTAATCTAATTGTTTTATGTAAACCTATTAAGTCCATTAAGTCCACCATTTTCTTCTCAATTTCACAAATAAAATAAGGCAGAAATGAAGGCTGGATATCATTCAAAAGATAAACTATGAATATAAATTTGAAGTTGTTAAGTGCAAGGTCAGAGCTAAATATAGCTATACGTTTTCAATTTCCAAATTCTGAGAGATGGTATTTGTAGATAACTGTCGAAATCCATTCTTTCATGAGTTAATGAAATATTGTTGAGGTTATTGGCATGAAAAACTCGTGGATGGCTGTGAAAAACGAAAGCGCGTATCTGTTGGTCGCGGATAAATGGCAGATTTAGCTTACTAAAACTCGCGATCTACCGTGAAATAGATCACACTTATTTTTCGATCTCCAATAATCGGCAAATGTAGCCCTGCAAAAGTCGCGGTCAGCTGCAAAGGATGATCGCATGTATTTGCCAATTGTAAATAAACTAAATGCAACTTGCAAAACTAGCGATCGGCCGTAAAAAACGGTTGCATGTATTTGCTGCCCACAAATGAACAGAAAATGCAGCTTATTTGTGCAAATAGCGAGTTGACCCGATAAAGAATCTGACGATTGCAGATTAACAGCAGATGTAACTTGGCGCAACTCACGACTGGCTGTAAAATTCGATCGGACACACGTATATCACACGTAAATTCAATCACCGGGTAAACGGCAAGAGTAACTAACTACTCGACTCGTTTGTGTCGTGTAGTTGGAACTAATTGACTCAACCTCGAGTAGTACCAACTACTCGAGTAATTACTCGACTGTCGAGTACTCGCCCACCCCAATTTAATTGTGATCGGGGCTATAGCATAAGATTAATGATGGTGTTATTCAATTTAGATAATTTTGGATATCAACTAAAATTTTTTAGTAACATAAAACCTTATGAACAAACTTAACAGAATCATCAACACATTGAGCTATAACAGCCCAATGATCAACACATAACACATCAAAGAGCTGGCACAGCCTTTTAAACGACATCAGCTGATAGGGGTAGATAATGATGGTCAAAATACAGTGAGTAAAGGTTAGGAACTCGAGTTACCTGCAGTCTGGATCTGACTCTCGTATCAGCCAGTAATATTCTGTGTGATGTATATCTGAATGTGTAAATGTATTTTTTATTAAAAAAATTGTATGTGTATGTTTGTCTTAATGTGTAAATGTGTATTTCAAATTTCAATACACACTTACACATTAAGAAAGGCTGAAGAGAAATTTCAGCCTTTTTTATATTTACCTCAGCCCCCAATTGAAATGCTAACCGTAGCAACTGGTCAGCAAAAGCTTTCAGAGATGTGTCTGGATGTAGAGGCAATCCTTCTGAATCAAACAGGCTTTCAAACACACCTTTGACCAAAGCGTTTCCATCCCACGAGTGACCCTGCAACACCGAAAACTCATGTATACAAATATCACTGGCAGAATGAAATGTAGAGCCACATGACTTGAAAGTAGGGAATGACCGGGTTCACCACAGAGGTAATATTTAAGCATTTTAAATCAAAGCTGTAAATACATTAATTAATTGACCACTGAATTATTTTATTTTTTTTATTTGTATTTAATTCAGATCCTTTATAATTCCATCCCATTCATTTAACCAAACACACTCAAAATTATTTAGTAGAGCTTCAAAATTTGAGTAGATTTGAAAAAAAAAATCTGCTTTGTGGATGACAATTCAGGCATAAATTTATTGGCTGGCAGCCTACAAAGCACACTGGAAAGAAATTACAAACCTAATTATTTTTTATCTTATTAAATAACCTTAGTTAGCTAAATTATAAATAGAAAACTTATCTTACATGTTTTAAGTGGCAAAGCACATCAGTTTTGTGTAGTGTAATCAGTCCTTCGACAAACTGTTTATCTTTAAGTTCCAGGTGTTGTAATCCTTGACACAGGTTACTGACATGATCGAGACAAGACGTACAAACGTACAACACTTGGTTGGAGAGTGTGTTGTACATCTCGCTTAGTGTGCCTTCGTCTAAGTTGTCCCTCAAGGTGCACAACAGCAGACGAAGTTTGTCATTCAGAGACTCAGAAAGTTCTCGGTTCCTCCAGTCGAACCCAATGTTGTGCGGGCTGAATACACACCTGAAGAAAAATACAGAAGTTTTATTTTTGCTGTTGAACCAAGTTTGGAACAATAGTATTTTATCGAACTTTTTTTGTGTATGCTTATATATCTATGCTTGTACAGTATTAGATAGGCCTAGAATAAAAGCCAAACACCTCATAATTGAAAACCATGAGTAACATAAAAATTAGAGGTGTGCGGATATCCGAAAACTCGGATCGGATTCGGATCGGATCGGATATCCGAATCCGATCCGAGGTTTTTATAACTATCCGGTAAGACTGACTAGATATCCGACTCTATCGGATAGACTGCATTTTTTGGGGTAAATTGTGAAGTAAGATCAAATTTTCAAGTAAGGAAAGTCTTCCAAACAAAAGAAGTCACTGCCGACGAAAGTACATTAGTGACAGAAAACATAGCGAAGCAAAAACGACGCTTTGAAATGCGACGGTTGCGATAGCGGCTAGAACAACGCCTCAACACAATGCGATTATGTAGTGGTATGCATCAAGCGATGTATTTCGGTTGCCGATATTGCGACTCGTGATAAGATCGAGAATCGAGATCGTTGTATACGATCAGATTACTGCGCAATACCCGACACGATAACAAACATTTTCTTAAGATAAATTCTTGTATCGTAGCATTAAATCAGTTAACAAATAGTAGTACAAACTGTAATAGTTCTGTCTGGATTAGTATCCGTTACCGACGAAACATCGATTGGTATGAGGGAGAATCGCAATCAAGATAAATCAGTGTTCGCCATTGACCGACAGTGTCGACAGTGTCCAACAGTCAGTCGTCTTGAATTTCCAAAACGAAATATCCCGTAAATACCCCATAAATAAATAGTCATGTTGATGTTTCATACGACTATTTCAGGCCGTAAATATCTTACGTGGCCTGTCGATACGATAAAATAAAAAGCCTACAATAATTTTGGGCTGTGAAAGATTTGGCAAACCTGTTCATCCATTGTTTTGTCTTTCCAAATCACTTCATTTTGAATGTCGTCGTTTGCTTAAAAGCTGAATTAACTCAAGAACGTCTTTCTTCTTACTTTATTTATCAATTAAACAATTACCTACCTAGAAATAGAAAGTTGAACGATCACAAATAAGTTTTTATTTTGCTGAAATATTTATCTTTGACGATTTAAGCCTAGTCAAAGCCGGCCGGCCGTATTTTCAATACGTGATTAAAATTTTTAAATGGACTTTCTTAGATAACAGTACAATGCGACTTGACAGCCTACGTCTATGAAAATAATTAGTGAGTTTGCTTGTTGTTTTTGTGATATAAAACAAATAGACCTTTGTTCTAACTAAATGACCAAGCTTTAATACCGAAGTTTAAACATTTGAAACTTATCTTGAAATTTAGGTTAAGTTTACTGCTCGGACTTATTTTGTTTTTTTTAGTGTTATTGTAGTGAATCAAAATCTAGGTTGTCAGGCATTAATGCATAAATAAAAATCAAATATGAGGTGATTGGTGAATCAAGTTTTATATTTAATTCTTATGTCTAGTCACTTAGGCCTAGTTTCTGATCAAATAGGCTAAGGAAAAGAACAAAAAAGACAGAGGCCTAATAGTGAACAAATTTAGGTTGCATTGGAAAAGGATTTTTTAAGTTGCAAATCCTGAAATTGATTTAGGCCTAATAAGCTTATTCAATTAATTATATTACCTATGCTTAAGGGGAATCAACGAATTTCTAAATTCTCAACAGATATTTAGCTGAACCTTTGCATACTTTAATAATTGACAGTTGGCCTATACTGGAAACAATATATCACAACAATCAACAACTCAACCCTATCAAGGCAAATCTTACCTTACACATTAGGATGATATGGTAGTTCCTTGCAATTACCTTAGGCTTTTGAGAAAACTTAAATTTGCTCATTACGCCGCGCCGTAAATATCCGAATCCGGTATTATCCGATCCGAACCTGTTGTTATCCGATCCGAAACCGATCTGAACATAAGCTATCCGATCCGAATCCGATCCGATCCAAAAAATCACTATCCGCACACCTCTAATAAAAATTAAATGTTTTACTCCTTATACAGGGCCAATAATCCTTGCAAGACTCGAGGGCACTTGGTGTTATTCACACAAACTGCACATTAGGAACTATAATTTTACAAGTTTGAACCATTAAGAATCTGTAAAAAATATTAATACTAACAAAGCGAGCAGTTTCCAAAACTTTTCTCTGAAGAAGGTGTATGGGAGGAGTTTGATTTGCTCAGCCACAACAGCCAGAAGATCAAACAATGCTACCACCATGTCACATTTGGCCTTAGTGCGGCCAGAGTCTTGTCTTGAGCAAAATACATTTGATACCGTTGTAAGATCCAAGAGGTTGATGAAGTATTCTACACAAGCAACCAATCTGAAAAAAAATAAAAATCATGAGTATACCTTTATATTTTATGAATAAAATATTATTTTATGGGAATTCATTATAAAAGATAGCCTTCATCCCAACCTAAATTTTGACTAAGAAACTGGAGGGGTTCTCAAAATTTAAATTTTATGCAACTAGTGCAAAGTAGTTTCAGCCCACTATTACTTCAAAATGTTCATACATCAGAACAATACTAAGTCATCTCTAATCAACTTAACTTGGAAACGTGTTCAAATTTTCAGAACTAGGTCCAGTTGCCAATACTGTAGCCATTATTACTTAAATGATCTTGATAATGGATCAGTGGGTCAC
Organism: Flexamia atlantica; assembly: GCA_035578135.1. Lineage (NCBI taxonomy): Eukaryota > Metazoa > Arthropoda > Insecta > Hemiptera > Cicadellidae > Flexamia > Flexamia atlantica. The sequence goes on along the minus strand of JAQJVK010000004.1, from coordinate 31,617,684 downwards.
AGCCAATAAAGAGGCTGCATACCTCAGAAATCTCGTCTTGAAATTCGTGATTCATTCACTTCTGTGAAAAAGTAGGCCCTGACTGCATCAGCATTTTTTATTGTGACTTGATTAAATCGTCTACTCAAGAACGTTTGGTAGGCAGTATTTTACAAAAAATATATATTTGGTAGGTCATATTTATTCAGATTTAAAAATGTGTTCTTCAAAAACGTAAACACTGTACAAGTAACCTTTTCCTAAAACGTTAGCTTGAACCTTAAAGCTAACATGTTCAAATCTTTTTGTGTTCCTTATTAAAATAAAATACCTGCTTCGACCCTTCAAAGCAACTGCTGGGGAGATGAAACCCATCTTGATGGCCCAAGAATAAGCGTCTATGCAGGCTCGAAGGTGTTCAGCGTCAGAAGCAGAAGGTTGGAACGGAAGAACAGAACCGTTCCCGGCTCCCTCACACACTTGCACCATGTCCACCAGCTGATCTGGAGAGGGGCAGTCTGAAACAAATGTTACATTCACTATACTTTACAGGATAAAACTATTTAGTTACAGTAAAGTACCAATTTTTAGAAAAATTTATTTCCCAATTTCTTTTTGTTTATGTGTTAATTATGTTGACACAATGCTAAAGATTTTTTTAAATGTAAACTTTGAGAGCTAAAGAGGTAAAATGTTAAAAACAAAAACGTCCATGTTGGTAAAACTCCCAAGGGGGAAACCATTTGATGTACAAGTATATTTTGGGAACTTTTATAATTTATTAATGCTTACAACTTATCATCGAAACCTTTTGTAAACTTCTCTTATTGGAAATTTTTCCGCTCCATTTAATTTTTGCAGTCTTGAATATTAGGCTGTTTATTTTAAGACCTATGGATACTAAATAATGTCCCAAAAAATTGGAGTTTTACCAATAAATTGAACTGTGCGCCTGCAAAATTTGACTAGGCAATCTGCATGAACACAAACGATCTGCAGCACTACACCAATTCCTGTCACACCCTTTAGTCACATGCACTCATAAACACAGAAAAAAATGTTTTCTAATTCTTGGACAAACACAATTAAAATTATTCTCAAAATAAATAATTACATACAAGTTAACAGATGTTCTAGATCAGGTGTTACACATTATTTATGAAAATAAAAAAATGAGAATAATAACCAAAAAATTTTAAGGTGAACCATTTACCTGGCACAAGTGGCATGATTTTCATCAAAAGTCCTCTACATTTATTGGCACAAATCGCTGTCTTGGAGGCACATTTCTGCAGCAGAAACCTAACAAAATCTAGAAGCATACCAGAGCCCAGGGCAGGAGGAACTCGTCTTGTTTCACTTGCCTGAAATCAAAACACTTTTCACACAATATGCCTCGTGTTACCATGAAGTATACCAAACATTTGCTAGAAGAACCCGATAAATAATTTTGTAACATGCAGAAAACATAAATCCAAAGAAAAAATGTTATTGTTTATAATAAGGCTAAAGGAAAAGCCCTAAAATCTGGCACCTCCCGATTGAAGAGGTCGGCATTCTTCTCCACGACCCGGATGACGTGTCCGTGATCGGCCAGTATCTCAATTCCGTTATCAGCATGCACTTCTTTCGCACAAGGGACGCATTTTTTTCACTTGGAGAAAAAAACCAACTCTCTCTCATGTAATGGGTTGTTAGTTAAGGTAGCAAACAGGAAATCTGCCCACAGACGGACCACAACACAATACAACTGGGAAAGTAGAGTATTTTCCACACCTGCACAATCATTTCTCATCACCAATTTAATCATTGAAAGAGTGGAACCATAGATATCAACACCAATTCAATCAGTGAAAGAGTGGAAGCCATGTGTGAATTCCTTCCTTAAATATAATGCTTTTTATAATGTAAATTAGTTTTGTAATTTAAATTTTAGCTACTTATTAGTATGTTTTATATAACAAATTGCCTTTGTCTAATAGAAACTTGCCGATGTGTAATTTTAAACCATATGTGACTTCCTTCCTGAAATGTAATGTTTTTTATAATGTAAATGAGTTTTGTAATTAGTATGTTTTATACAACAAATTGCCTTTGTCTATTAGAAACTGCCGATGTGTAATTTTAAACCATATGTGACTTCCTTCCTGAAAAGAAATGCTTTTTATAATTTAAATGAGTATTTGTAATTTAATTTTTAGCTACTTATTAGTATGTTTTATATAACAAATTGCCTCTGTCTGTTAGAAACTTGCCTTTGTGTAATTTTAGGCTATACAGTATGATGTAACTTCTCTCTGAAATGTAATGCTTTTTTTAATGTAAATGATTACTTGCAATTTGAATTTTAGCTACTTACTGGGCTGAATTATTCCATAATCCACCATCTTGTTTGTTCTGCCCTTAAGGTTTTTTAAGAGTAAATCTGTATTTTAGGCTAAGTTTTTGACGTTTTCTATTGTACCCGGTATGACAATAAATATTCTTGATTCTTGATTCTTGAAAATTGTGGAAAGAGTGGGGCCCCACCTGGTTGAAGAGGTCTGCGTTCTTCTCCAGGACGCGCAGGACGTGGCCGCGCTCGGCCAGCGCGTCGGCGGCCGGGTGGTCGGGACACTCGCCCCGCTCCAGGTTTAGCACCAGACTGTACCCCAGCTCCAGCCAGAACTTGTCCACCAGCGACGCCTCCTCCCGCAGCGTCCGCGCGATGTGGCAGAACGCCAGCGCCGCTCCTGACAAGAGAAATGCAGAACCAACTAATCAGAAACACTGTTTTATGTTTTGAAGTGCTGGTCCTGTTAGGAGAAATACAGAATCACTCAATAACACTTCTTTTTAGATATTTAAAGTGGTTTTTTTTAAGCAAATGCAGCTACTGTCATTCAGAACCGAAGGGTTAAATTTTTTTATGAGTAGATTTTACGAATTTGAATATGATTGTCATAAAGTCTACAAGTCAAAGTCTTTATTGCCATTCATCACAATACAAAACAAAATAGGCATTGTCCCAGTATTTTTCTTAGTAACTAAATTATGTAAGTTATAAATCACAGGGGAAATAGTGGCATTTAAAGTTATATAAGATTCATAAACATATAGTTAGTTTCAAACATTTCACAGAAATAGGGTAAAAGATTTCTAAAAGCATCAAAGTGTACAATATTAGAGGCTGGGTGTCAAATTTTCTTGAACAGCCTCTTGTGCACAAAATCCCTGCACATGCTGGGAAAAACAACCCTTACCCTCTGAACTCCAAAACAGGTTGGTAATACATTTTCCTTCTCTACTGATCATAAACAATCAATAAAAAAAACAACTCTACAAACTAATTTCTTCAGGTAACAGGATTTAAACTTCTTGTTCTCAAATCATCCTCTAATTAGTTTGAAAATGGATAATATGGTACACATGTAATCATAATTAATTAAAGAATTGGCTTTGAGACAATCGAAACACTATAACATATCCGGTGTTACAAGTAGATTAATTTACTTGTCTGTGGATAAAACATCCTGATTTGAGTTTTATTTACTTGAATAGTTGTTTGTCAAGCTCAATTATAATCTGAAGGTACTACTTGACAACTAAATACAAGATCAAATATTACTTTTCATTTTTGGCCCCCGTAACCCTTACCTCGCCGCTTCGTCAGGCTGGGATGCAAACACAATGTGTTGATCTGAGTGATAACAGCCTCTGGTCCAACTGGACTCTTGTCCATCTGCTCTATGCTGGACTGCTTGATGGCCCAAGCCACAAACTCTTGGAGACACAGAGCCGAGAAGTCTTGCAACGCCGTGTCTTCCTCGTCGGTTATCCCATCCTGAACAGAAATGATACCAGTTGAGCCAATAAATCAGTACAGATCAAAATTGGTATGGCGCAACTGACAGACTATGGATAGAACTGAGAGACGATATTGTGGTTCGATCATATGACTATTATATTCGATTGGTGATGTGTGAAGGTCTTTCACATTTATCCAGCTAGTCATTTTTAAGTTTTGTTCCATTTACTATTTTGAATGATGTGTGATGTATTTCATCAAACAATTTTAAACTTAAAAGTAGTCTCCAATATTCTTTTCAAAAACGCAATTAGATTTTTTAACTCAAAATATTTGAAAAGTTTGTGTTAATCACTAACACCAAATCCCCAAAACTAGGTTTTTAAGTGGCTTCATTTCAGATTCACTAACATTAAATTTCAGACAAAAGTGTACTTTCTTTCAGTCAATTTTTAACCCTTTGAAATATCTTTTTTTTATTTCTTAAGTTTTAATTTTAATATGTTTATTTTGTCTGCACTTGGTCTAATCTTAGTTATTTCCTTTTAGATTGTCCATATGTATTGACAATATGTTGAATTAATTAATAAAAAATAAAAAAAGTGTCCTCCTCCTCTGTACAAGGGTAAAAAGAAGCAAAACAGGTGTCCACTGCAATCCTTATTAAATGTGCAAATGCTGTCAGCTTCCACCCAAGCCGGTCACCGTTTATTTTAAGTAGGGCCCTCCCACCAACTTAACCACACATTTGCAACCCTAATTAGGCTGTGCATGGAAAGATTTTACTTTCTGGTACACAAAAAGGCAACAAAAAAAATTGCTGAAGTACCCTCACAGGATTTTCCTATGGGGTGGAGCAATCCAGGCCTCCTAATCCCCCTACATAAAAAAATGTAACTACTTTTGACAGATCAGTAATTCAAAGATATTCTAGGCTGGTCGCTCTATATTTTCTCACACTCACCCACACGGCGTTCAGCACTGCTTGCGCCTGCGCCGGCTGTTCCTTCTTGTCCACAGTAAGCATTATGGGGGAGGAGAACCAGTGCATCAGCTGCAGTGTGAGGGGGTGGAACAGCTGACGGGCCACAAGGTCGGAGCCGCAGGACAGGCGGAGTATGGCCGGCATCAGGCGGCTCAGCACCTTTGAGGTCAAAAACAAACTCACATCCTTGTCATTAAGATGTTTATATCTATCACAAACATTGTCATCAATGGCACATATGATCAATACTTTCTTGTTTTCTTGAACAAGAAATTAAAAGCACAATACTATCTCTTGGAATTTAATTATTCTGTTAAAAAAGTTTTATTTGAAAACTGTTCCCAATAATTAAGTTTTTCTGTAAAAGAAAGCTTTCTTATCGGCTTTTGATGGTAAATTCCAACATTAGTATTTTTTTGTAAAAATCTTCAAGAATAAATTTAAAAATTTGTTTGAACCTTATGGAATATTGTATGGTATTTGTCAAATGTCCTGAAATTAATCCACATTTCCAAACATTGAGAGGTCCAATATTTTTGTCCAAAATTCGGGTCTTCAAAATGAGCACAATAAATAAACTAAAGGGTGGCGCAAAAAGAATGGTCGGTTTTGAACTGCGTAGTACTAAGTGGTGGGGGAGGGGCGGGTCCACTGCTTGGCGTCTGTAAGTCGGCCATAGTATGCAGTTTGCCGCGAGATGGCGCAGTGGACTGTCGAGCACCGCGTTTTCGCTGTGGTACAGTTTTTCAGAAACAGTGAATCTTTTGTTACTGTGCAACGGCTGTTTCGACAACATTTTGGTGTGGCCCGTCATGGACTGGTTCCTGATCGCAGGGCAATATTACGTTGGGTGACTTCATTTCAGGCAAACAGGGTCTGTCATGAAAGGTAAATCGACTGAGTTGTAAGAAATCAGAGTAAGATAGGGAATCAGCAGGCTCACCTGGTGGTTAAAACTGCTGAAGAGCACACAAAAAAGCATAAATCTGAAAAACAAAATGAATTTTCAAAGCCACTGGCCCTTCTTCAGAGAGTAGGGAGTTCATCCCTACTACCTGACTCCCTACAGATGAACTCCCTACTATCTGAAGAAGGAGCCAGTGGCTTTGAAAATTCATTTTTTTGTGTTTTATGCTTTTTTGTGTGCTCTTCAGTAGTTTTAACCACCAGGTAAGCCTACTGATTCCCCTATCCTACCCTGATTTCTTAAAAAAACAGTAGATTGAGCTGTTTTCTATAAGAGTTTAATCACCTTACATACCACAGACATTTGTAAGCTATTTATCAGCACTTTTACATCTAAGAGTCTCATAGTTTGAGTTATATGTAAAAAAAATTAATCCTCAACATTGTCATAATTAGTACTCATATTCAAAAAATTTGAAAAATATTTTTTTATTAACTACTCTTAAGGCATATTTGAAGCTTATTGAATACTTTTAGGCCTTTTCATTCTGGTTTCTTCTAACAGCCCTAGATGATGGATGGTGAAAAATAATTTCCCCTATTCATAAATGAACCGTTCGTTAACTATCTAAATTACTGTTAACAAATAAGTTGAAATAAGATTTAGTAACATGAAGACAAGAACTGTCACCTTACCTTCACTAGTTCTGCCTCCCGAGTGGCCCTCAGATTCACGCCTGAAACAATATTAGACAATAAATAACAATGTAGAATAATGCTTTGTTTGATGATCTCTGAACTGCCATTAAAACATGTTGCTTAAGTCAAGAATCTGTTTGTGCTTAGTTCTCAAAAATGTTTTAGGATCTTGATTTGACCATAATCTGTAACCCAGAAAATGCTATTTACTTTTAAAACTGTACTGACATATCGTATCATGGCAGATTAATAGGCCTATATAATTGTGTTTCAAAGCAACTCTCTTTATATCATATCATAAATCACGTTTTAACTGATATTTTATTGGTTCAAAAACAAAATCAGAGAAGGGTTAAACAACCTCAGAGTTCTACAAAAGGTACAAATTGACTAAAGTAATTAAATAAACAATCCTTAAAAACGTTAAGGTTAAGGTTAAATAAGCTCAAACTTACGGGTATTTTTCTAATCTTCCAGTCCAATTTAGTACTGTAAACTTGCCTAAAAACATTTGATGCTAAGTACTCACTTATACCCCTATCAAGATCCATTAGGTACAGGTGCCTTTACATTAACTTAATTAATTATGAGATACAAACAAGGTTACAGTAGGTCAACAATAATTGAACCCTGAGAAACAGTGACTAAGTAACTTTTCTCTCTGTCTAGATACTAAGAAGTAAAGAGTTTTCACTCACTGCCGCCAATGAAGATAATAACAAAAGCGTGCAGAACCTCACAAGCGGCTGCTTTGGTCTGACGATCGCTCGATGTCAATGCTAGTTCTACGACCCTCGGAAGCAGAGAGTCTGGAAAGCGAAAACAGAATCATGAGTGTGACCGAGAAAAAACAAAGGTTGTTAATCTTGAGCTTGAATTACAGGATTCATCAGTATTTTTTGCAAGAAGCTTTATCATTGTTTGGCCAATCTTTTGCTCAAATCAAAAATGTTTCTGTAGATTTTTCACTCTGTTATATTTAGCTCAAAGTTTTTGGGAGAGTAAAAGTAGAGGTAACAATTCAGGTTAATTTTTTTATATGGGTCAACCAATGTCCCAAAATGTAACCAAATAGTTGTGCTGGAAGTTCTTTGAGAATAGTTTTTAACAATTTTCGTTAGTTCAGAAGCCATTTGCATGGTGCTGACCAGTCTTATGAATACTTATCAAAACAAACCTTAAGGCAATGTTGAATTTTTAAATGGCTACAACTAGAGATGTGCGAGTACAGGTTTTTCAGGTCGAGTCGAGTTTGAGTCGAGTAATTGTCAAAAGATTTGAATCTCGAGTTCGAGTCGAGTATAAACTAAATAAAATGTAGCCTAAGTTATAGTAATACATGTAAAAAGTTTTACTTGTTAAAGTGACGATAGATAATGTTTCAATTATAAATTGAGAAGTATCAAAATATGCACTTCTATTAAATATTATTAATTTAAAATAACAACAGTAAGGGACAGAACATTAATGAATATCTGCCACTGATAAAAAAGGTAAGTATTTTACATGTGTTGACAAGAAAAATTACACTAACCCCCATTAATATTGCAAATACTGTATTTATATTTTTTTTGCTAAAAATATTTGATACTTGTACCTGTATGGTATTATGGTTGCAATATATTGTTTAATAAACTGATTTATTTTCAGACTTGAAATTTTATTTCCTACCTTCATTTTTATTTTTAGTTTATAATTTTATTATAATTCTTTGTGGTATTATTTTTGTAGCATTTGATATTTTCCTCAATAATAAAATAATTAGAGGTGTGCGGATATCCGAAAACTCGGATCGGATTCGGATCGGATCGGATATCCGAATCCGATCCGAGGGTTTTATAACTATCCGGTAAGACTGACTAGATATCCGACTCTATCGGATAAACTGCATTTTTTGGGGTAAATTGTAAAGTAAGATCAAATTTTCAAGTAAGGAAAGTCTTCCAAACAAAAGAAGTCACTGCCGACGAAAGTACATTGTGACAGAAAACATCGCGGAGCAAAAACGACGCTTTGAAATGCGACGGTTGCGATAGTGGCTAGAATAACGCCTCAACACAATGCGATTATGTAGTGGTATGCATCAAGCGATGTATTTCGGTTGCCGATATTGCGACTCGTGATAAGATCGAGAATCGAGATCGTTGTATACGATCAGATTACTGCGCAATACGCGACACGATAACAAACATTTTCTTAAGATAAATTCTTGTATCATAGCATTAAATCAGTTAACAAATATTAGTACATCCTGTAATATTTCTGTCTCGATTAGTATCCGTTACCGACGAAACATCGATTGGTATGAGCATTGAATATATAGCTAACGCAATGCGTTAGCTATATATTCAATGGTATGAGGTATGAGGGAGAATCGCGATCAAGACAAATCAGTGTTCGCCATTGACCGACAGTGTCGACAGCGTCCAACAGTCAGTTGTCTTGAATTTCCAAAACGAAATATCCCGTAAATACCCCATAAATAAATAGTCGTGTTGATGTTTCGTACGACTATTTCAAGCCGTAAATATCTTACGTGGCCTGTCGATACGATAAAATAAAAAGCCTACAATAATTTTGGGCTGTGAAAGATTTGGCAAACCTGTTCATTCATTGTTTTGTCTTTCCAAATCACTTTGAATGTCGTCGTCTGCTTAAAAGCTGAATTAACTCAAGAACGTCTTTCTTCTTACTTTATTTATCAATTAAACAATTACCTACCTATAAATAGAAAGTTGAACGATCACAAATAAGTTTTTATTTTGCTGAAATATTTATCTTTGACGATTTGAGCCAAGTCAAAGCCGGCCGGCCGTATTTTCAATACGTGATTAAAATTTTAAAATGGACTTTCTTAGATAACAGTACAATGCGACTTGACAGCCTACGTCTATGAAAATAATTAGTGAGTTTGCTTGTTGTTTGTGATATAAAACAAATAGACCTTTGTTCTAATTAAATGACCAAGCTTTAATACCGAAACTTAAACATTTGAAACTTATCTTGAAATTTAGGTTAAGTTTACTGCTCGGACTTATTTTGTTTTTTTAGTGTTATTGTAGTGAATCAAAATCTAGGTTGTCAGGCATTAATGCATAAATAAAAATGTAAAGCTTTCTTCAAATATGAGGTGATTGGTGAAACAAGTTTTATATTTAATTCTTTTGTCTAGTCACTTAGGCCTAGTTTCTCATCAAATAGGCTAAGGAAAACAGCAAAAAAGAGAGAGGCCTAATAGTGAACAAATTTTGGTTGCATTGGAAAAGGATTTTTTAAGTTGCAAATCCTAAAATTGATTTAGGCCTAATAAGCTTATTCAATTAATTATATACTACCTATGCTTAAGGGGGATCGATGAAAATCTAAATTCTCAACAGATATTTAGTTGAACCTTTGCATACTTTAATAATTGACATTTGGCCTATATTGGAAACAATATATCACAACAATCAACAACTCAACCCTATTAAGGCAAATCTTACCTTACACATTAGGATGATATGGTAGTTCCTAGCAATTACCTTAGGCTTTTGAGAAAACTTAAATCTGCTCATTACGCCGCGCCGTAAATATCCGAATCCGGTATTATCCGATCCGAACCTGTTGTTATCCGATCCAAAACCGATCCGAACATAAGCTATCCGATCCGAATCCGATCCGATCCAAAAAATCACTATCCGCACACCTCTAAAAATAATGCTATGACCAATAGGAAAGTAAAATTGATTAAATTTATTTTATGACCTTCTGTAAAAACAATACATTATTACAGCATCATTAAAAAAGATTTAACACTGACATCTCTGAAAATTACTGAGTACTTATTTATACAAGCCTAAAGTAGGCCTATTTTTCAAAAAAGAATTTATATAAAAAGCAAACGTTAATTGAAAATAAACATTTCAAGTGGAGATATTTAGTTTTGAAATAATTTCATTTTTTTAAATCAATGGCAGAAAACCCATGAAGACACAGATAAACCAAATATTAATGTGTCGATTTTTGTAATAAATCTAAGAATAAAACATAAATGCAACACAGACTATTTTAAGAAGACAAATCATCACACTACACAACAACTTAAAAGGAACGACAAACTATTAATTCTATCACTGGCACCTTAGCAAATGAAATGTTGACAAAATAAATTAAGGCCAGAAGTAAGAGAGCAATGTTTGTTTACTTTTCAAGGCCACCCCACCCCCTGCTGCCGGTCCCATTGTTCCAGGCCAAACGACACAGCCACAGCCGGCCTGCCGTGATTAGATAAGAAAGAGATAACAACTCCTCAATACAAAAATATCATAACCTAAACTACTGGTCGTATAAAAACCAATGATGTCTCATTTTTCTTCTAATTTTTACAAATCAAATGAGACAAAAACGAAAGTTGTGCGATGCTCCATTCCAGAGATAAACGATGATTAAAAAATAAGATAAGCTGTATGAGTGTGAGTTCAGTCAGAGCTAAATATAGCTTTATTTCCTGTTTTTCCGAATTCTGAGAAATCGTTTTTTATTGAACAACAACTGTCAACATTCTTCCCTTATCAGATGAAATATTGTTATTATCCGACGGCTAATATTTATTTTTATCAATCGTGAAGCTGACGACCGGTGATAGTTGGCTTGTGACATTCACGTTATCGATCGACACGCGAGCGTAATTTCTGATAAAATTATACTACTACGCGTACAATTTCGGCAGTTTCGAAGGATTCAATTCTCGAATCCGAATCTTTTCAAAAGATTCGAGGGATTCGAGAATCGAAATTCGGATTCGACACATCCCTAGTGTTGACAGTCACAACCACTGCTGTGAGTACGATCTGTGACAGCTGTAAGATAGGTTAGGTCACCTACCTTTTGCATATTTGTACAGCACACAAAATTAAACAGCATTTTGTGATAAAAATTATATTTTGAACAAAAATTGCAGTTTTTGCAATTTTAAATCAAACTCGACTCGAAATTGCCAAGTTTGAAAAAAAGCTCGAGTTTCAAGGCCATACTCGACTCGAACTCGAAATCTCGAGTACCCGCACATCTCTAGCTACAACTTTAATTAGGGGTGTATTGACCACAGATTTGCATCACTTACTCTCTTTTATTTTAACTTTTTTTTAAATGTAGTCACTCGATGGGGTATGTATTTGAAAATTTGGTGCAACTCCCTCAAAATCACATTCTGGAGGCAGGGCAGATTTGATATCCATAATAGTGTTTTTTGGCTGCAACTTATCTAGAAAATTAACCTATCTTCAACCTATATACATTTATTTTAAAGGTATTAAACCAGTCCAAACACGGCAATCAAATCAAATCAAGACACGGCAATTCAGATTCGGACACACACAAATTCAGGCACACAGTAGAGTAAAAATTATTTCAAATGGCCTTCTTGCGTACCAAAGTGCACGGGGAACCGCTGGTCCGGGAAGGGCAGCCTGAGCGTGATGGTGGGCTCGGACGACCACGCGGTGGTGTCGGCCGGGGGTCGCAGCAGCGCGAGACACGTCGCCGAGTCCAGCCGACTCAGCAGCCGCAGCATCCGCCGCTGCAGCCGGCTCAGCCGCGACGCCTCCTGCACCCGGCGCTCCCGCCGCTGCTGCCGCTTCGACACCGGCACCTCCTCGTCGTCTGGCAGCTCCGTGGTGATACCTGCGCGAAGAGGGAATGTAGGAAATTTCAGTAGAGGGGAGGGATAGCTGATGATTAGGGGTGGGCGAGTACTCGACAGTCGAGTAATTACTCGAGTAGTTGCTACTACTCGAGGTCGAGTCGAGTAGTTCCAACTACTCGACTCAATCGAGTCGAGTAGTAGTTACTCCCGCCGTCTACGCGGCGGCCGAGTTTACGTGCGATTTACGTTTGTGCGATCAAATTTTACAACAGATCGCGAGTTACGCAAAGCTACTTGTGCCGTTTAACCGCAATCGGCAGATTGTTCATCGCGGCCGCTCGCTAGTTTCACAATAAGCAGTATTTTCTGTTCATTTATGGCCGGCAAATACATGCGACTGTTTTTTACGGCTGATCGCTAGTTTCGCAAAGATGCATTTCGTCTATTTACGATCGGCAAATACACGCGATCGTTTTTCGCGGCTGACCGCGACTTTTCACGGCTACATTTGCCGATTTTCGGCGATCAGCAATACGAGCGCTCGTATTTCGCGGCCGACCGCGACTATAGCAACGCTACATTTGCCGATTTTCGGCGATCGGCAAATACGCCTGGTCGTATCTCGCGGCCGTCCGCGACTTTAGCAATGCTACATTTACCGATTTTCGGCGATCGCGAGTTTTGAAAAGCTACATCTGCCGTTTATCCGCGACCGACAGATATGCTCTATCATTTTTCGCAGCCGTCCACGAGATTTTCATAACAATAACCTCCACAACATTTCATTACCTCATAGGAGAATGGATTTTGACAGTTATCTAGAAATACCAGATTCTGAGAGATTGAACATGACCTCTCAGAATTCGGAAATTGAAAACTTACAGCTATATTTAGCTCTGACCTTACTCTTAACAACTTCAAATTTGTAATAATATTTTATCTTTTGAATGATACACAGCCTACATTTCTGTCTCATTTGATTTGTAAAAATGAAAAGAAAACTGTGGACTTAATTGGTAAAATGGACTTCATAAAACAATTAGTTAAGGTTTTGTAATTTTTGTATTGGGGGGATATCTTATTCTATCTGGTTGCAGCTATGACACTCATGCTCAAGTGATTGGATGTTAAAATACCCCCGTTGCAGCAGACCTGCATACTCAGCGAATTTCAAATACAAAAGAACATATTTCAATCCAACATAGCAAGATTTGACATGTTATTGTAATCTTCATAAGAATAACATGGGGAAAGAGTATGCAGGTTTGCTGCAACAGGTATCCTAGAACTGGTTGTTTTTACTTCTATATTTAATAGATCTTAACTAGAAGAAACCAACCCCCAAGTTTTATTAACATATGTTAAGAACTAAGGAAGATATAGAATTTTTTATTTCCCATAAGGATAACATGGGGAATGAATATGCAGGTTTGCTGCCACGAAAATAAAAGTATCGAGGATTTTAGACTATTAAACATTAGATCTCATCTAGATGAAGCCACAAACCAAGTTTTATTAAGATGTGTTGAGAACTAAGCGAGGTATAGAATTTTACTTATTCCCCATAAGGTTAACATTGGGACAACGTACTGTGTTTACCACTTTCAATATCTCGGTAACCAATGGACATAGAGCAATGATTCAATATACTAAATTGTTTGTTTTTTTGAGCTGAATTCAATGGTGCCAACAAAAATTAGATAATTTATATTTTTGCATATAAAAAACTCAAAAAACCCTTTTTTGGAGGGGTTTATCCCCCTTTACCCCCCCTTCCGGAGGTCCGATCGGGCTGGTTTTCGAACTCGTCCATTCGATTAACACTTTACATGTCTGTACCAAATTTCATTAAGATCGGACCATATTCACGGCCGCTATCATGCTGACAGACACATATATATATATATATAGAGATAGACAGACAGATAGATATATAAAAATTTGAACGGATGGTGTTTTTTGCTTCTGGTGGCCCCAAAACGAAAAGTTATCATGGTCTCGGGCTTAGGTCTTACCATGAGACCTACGGTAATAGCTTCTTCCCTATAGGGGAAATTCGCTAAAACAATAGATCAGCAGTCAGGCAAGGGGGTGGGGTTGGGTTTAGAGAAGTAAATAAATAACTGGGCATAGGCATAATTCTCCCCCCTGATGTTTTTAATTCTTTCTTGCGCAATTTCTTGCCTGAAGTTTTAATGAGGGCCAACAATTATTTTTAGGAAAAATATAAAACTGTTTTTGACTGTTAAGATAATATGCTAATAATTAAATCTTATTACTCCTTAAATTTTACAACTTTGCATATTCTTCATAAATTTATTTTATGATCTTGTTACATTAAGTGATTTGTTATTTTAAGTGATATAGCATAGTCAAATTATTCATTTTAAAAGTAGGGTTTATGCAATGTAGGGTATTAGAATATCAGAGTTTTATTCTTCCAAGAAAAATATAAAAACATAAGCTTAAATAAATTAGACCAATTTTATAAGTAAAATTGAAGAAAGATTTTAATTAACTGTAATTCAAAGACATAAATACTTTGAAAAAATGAAGATTTCATGACTTTTCACAACTACTCGACTCGACTCGACTCGAAACTCGAGTATTTGGCTTAATACTCGACTCGACTTCAAAATCCACTACTCGCCCACCCCTACTGATGATAAAAGACAGAAAAATTGACAGGGTAAAACCAACAGAAATCTGGGTGAGGAGGGAATTAACCCTTGAGCGGGTGCACACAGAGTTTTCCTTCGCACGTGTTTTTTATGTTAAAATAAACAGACATAATGGGTGTCGGCGGTCGTGTCCGGCTCCGTACATTATGCCCCTCATTCCAGGAATTTCCTAAAGCTATTTATACCCCCCACCCCCCCCCCCCCTTGGTACCTCGTTATATGCAATTCAGAGATGCCGTCTCTGCGGAGCGCCCTCTCCGCACTGATACCTATCACACAGACACTGATACCTATTTTTAAAATTCATAATAGCGATGGATTTGTAATTATTATTAATTTTTTGGACTTTTCCTTTTGCTTTCGAAAAAAGAAGCGAAAGGAAAAGTCCAAAAATGTAAATAATAATTAATACAAATATTTTGTAGTAGAAAATGACTTACTAAGTTTAATTGAAATATTACACCTATTAAGTTGAACAATTAATTGGATCGACGATGAAATGTGATTCCTAATGAAGTTTGTCAACATTGAAATACAATATTTCGTTATAAAACAGGTAAAATGGGTTAAATTTGTGCAATCTAGTGTTGCGGGGTAAAACTCCGCAAGCGCTCGCTCGCGTTTTGCCGGTGAAGCGCCCGCTCAAGGGTTAAGGAAATTTTGATAGAGGGGACTAATGAGAAAAATTAACGGGTAAAACCAACAGATACTTTGGTGAGGAGGGAATTAAGAAATTTCGATAGAGGGGGCTTATGATAGAAGACATAAAAATTTACGGGGCAAAATCAACAGGTGTGAGGAGGGAATGAAGGAAATTTCGATAGAGGGCTAATGATAAGAGACAGAAAAATTGAGGGGGTAAAACCGACAGTAAAAAAATAAAACTAATCTGTAATGCCAGCTCGGTGATACCTGGGAAGCGAGGAGTTTAGGAAATTTCAATTGGGGAAGGCAGAAATTTCAAGGATAAAAGGCAGAAAAACTGATGAGGTAAAACCGACAGTGAAGAAATTAGACTACCCCCTAGTATAAAAACTTGTTAAACTATAACATTTACCAATATTCAACAATAACTTCCTCGTATAATAGGCTGTTTATCTATAGGGTAAGCAATTCAAGAACATCGTAGTAATACAAATGAATGTTTCACAGTATTGGTCATTCGCGAGCCGTCACCTCTGCTGCGGAGGTAGGGGTCGAACAGCGGCACCACCAGCTGCAGTATGGACCTGAGTCGCTCGCGAGGCAGCTCGTGCCTCTTCCACAGCCGCTGCCACAGCTCCAGCGTGTCCATCCCAGCGTGCGCAAGCGACAGCACGCTCTGGCCCAGCTGGAATATCATCTAAAGGAAACCGTAAACATGGAAATTAGGCTTCATGACCTATTACCAAAGTCTGCCAACCGGCATTTAAAAGATCAAAAATAGGGGGAGTATTATTTTTTTAAATAAAAAATAAAATTGCTTGAAAATTTATATTTGTTAGTAAATATTGGATAAGAACAACTTTGAGGCTGTTTTAAAGTTAGATGTGATTCTAAGACTTAAAAATCACACCAGGACCCTTAAATCTTTATCATATATAGTATCTTCATCATATAAAGTCATATATAGTATCATATCTTTATCATATAAAGTCATATATAGCATCATATCTTTATCGTATGTAGTATCTTTGTATATAGTTATATCACAGATATAATATACTGATTTTTAAATGCATGGACTACTCAAATGGACAGCAGAAATCAGAAATACTAGTCAAATTATTCGTAATAAATGACAATTTTTTTTTGCAGGTGCCATGGCAAATTGATTTGCTCGTAGTACGCATTATTTCATTTTTAAGCTTTTAACATGTTTTCTAATTTGAATCAACGATAAAATAACACAAGAAATTCTTGTAGCCCTGCTGGATTTCATTTCTTTCATAAGTTCAGATTGTTCATTTAAAATGTTTTAATAATTTACACAAAAAAAATTTGTCTTTCAGCTAAAATGTAATCATATAAAATATTACCATACTTCTGAATCATCAATCACGAATTAATTATTTAAAACAGTAACAACTTTGATAAACTTTACTTATTGTCTTAAGATTCCACATAAGTAACTGACCTGCATAACACGAGCTAATCCGGCCAGCAAATACTTTATAAGAGGAACAGGCAGCGAGATGATGGCCAGTAAACAAGACGCTTGCAGATCGTTCTTGTACTGGTGACAGTGGAACATGACGTCTTCCAGGTAGCTCACGACGTAGTGCTCCAGGGACTTGGTGTCTTCCGACTCATCCTGTGGCAACAACATGTGAATTTTACCATTACGTGGGAGGTATTAGGCATCAGGTCCCTGTAGTGCTTGGGTTGAGACACATCTCATTTTAGACCAAAAGACCGTTAAGGCAACAAAAAGAAAGTAAATAATACCCCCGTTGCAGCAGACCTGCATACTCAGCGAGTTTCAAGTGCAAAAATCATATTTCAACCTAACACGGCGAGATTTGACATGTTTTTCTAAGCTCTATAAGAATAACATGGGGAATGAGTATGCAGGTTTGCTGCAACGGTTATGTTAAAACTGGTTGGTTTTAATTCAATATTTAGTAGATCTGATCTAGAAGAAGCCATCTACCAAGTTTTATCACGATATGTTGAGAAATAAGAAATTTACTTATTCCCCATAAGATTAACGTTGGGTCAACGTACTATGTTTACCACTTTAAATATCTCGGTAACCAATGGACATAGAGCAATGATTCAAAATACTAAATTGTTTGTTTTTTTTGGGCTAAATTCAATAATATCAAAAAAAATTAGATTATTTTTATTTTTGCATGTAAAAACTCAAAAAAAAAACATTTTTGGAGGGGTTTATCCCCCTTTACCCCCCCCTCCGGTGGTCCGATCGAGCTGGTTTACGAACTCATTAATTGATTAGCACTTTGCATGTCTGTACCAAATTTCATAAAGATCGTACCATTTTTATGGCCGCTATCGTGCTAACAGACACATATATATGAATTTTTATATCTAAAAATTCAAAAGAATAGTGTTTTTTGCTTCTGGGGGCCCCAAAACAAAAAGTTATCATGTTCTTGGCTTAGGTCTTACCATGAGACCTACGGTAATAGCTTCTTCCCTATAGGGGAAATTCACTAAAAAGAAAATAAAAAGAATCATTCAGAAAGTAACTCAACAGTTCGAAATGGAGCTGAACAAAAACACAGGGTGGATTTACTTTCTAAAACCTGGAAAGTGTTTTTCTTATCTCGCAAAACCCTTTCAACAGGCTTGGGGTCCATTCCTCCAAATCAGTTTCCCAACCATTAAAATAAATTCAAGTGAAGCTTCAAGTCAAGTTAGTTTTACTAAAACATTTGCTTTTTGCTGACAGATTATTTAGTTTAGTATTTAGAAATAAACTAATTAATATAGTAACAAATTGTGGTCCAGCATCAAATTTTGAAAAGTTCAAACTTGAAAAAAAAATTATTCAAGGTTCAGACAGTATGGGTAAATTGATTTTTGTCAATACATACATTAGATGTATTAGTTGAAATGACGACCTACCAAGGTAGGTATTTTAAGCCAAATATGAATGACAGATGAGTGAAGGATGATTCCATCCATGTAAGGAAATTTTCAAACATGAAACAACGTCTGTAAGTAACTTTGCCTATCCTCTTGATCCCAAATCCAAATAATAAAAGAAATGTAAATACCCCCGTTGCAGCAGACCTGCATACTCAGCGAATTTCAGATGCAACACAACAAATGGTATTTCAATCCAACTTAGCGAGATTTTACATGTTTTGTAATCTCCATTAGAATAACATGGGGAATGATTATGCAGGTTTGCTGCAACAGGTATGTTAAAACTGGTGGGTTTTAATTCATTATTTAGTAGATCTTAACTAGAAGAAGCCATATACCAAGTTTTGTCAAGAAATGTTAAAAAATAAGTAAGATATAGAATTTTTTTATTTCCCATAAGGATAACATGGGGAATGATTATGCAGGTTTGCTGCCACTAAAAATTGAAATTTCGGGGATTTTAGACTAAAACACATTAGATCTCATCTAGATGAAGCCACAAACCAAGTTTTATCCAGATATACTGAGAAATAAGCGAGATATAGAATTTTACTTATTCCCTATAAGGTTAACATTGGGACAACGTACTGTGTTTACCACTTTCAATATCTCGGTAACCAATAAACATAGAGCAATGATTCAAAACACTAAATTGTTTGTTTTTTTGAGCTGAATTCAATGGTGCCAACAAAGATTCGATAAATTTTATTTTTATATGTAAAAAACCCAAAAAACCCGTTTTTGGGGGTGTTTATCCCCCCTTACCCCCCCTTCCGGTGGTCCGATGGGGCTGGTTCACGAACTCGTCCATTCGATTACCACTTTACATGTCTGTTCCAAATTTCATTAAGATCGGATCATATTTACGGCCGCTATCGTGCTGACAGACACACACACACACACACATATATATATATAGATAGATAGATAGATAGATAGATAGATAGATATATAAAATTTCGAACGAATGGTGTTTTTTGCTTCTGGTGGCCCTAAAACGAAAAGTTATCATGGTCTCGGGCTTAGGTCTTACCATGAGACCTACGGTAATAGCTTCTTCCCTATAGGGGAAATTCGCTAAAAACAGTTATTTAAAATATTTTTTTAATCAAATCAGAATTTTTAAGTTCTTAGACCTCATTTCACTTCCACGTAAGCTAAATAACACACATCCTAAACTCACCACAAAATAATTGGCTCGCTGCGCCACATTCAAGACGGCCGCTAGCAGCTTGTAAAATGCAGACACCAACGGAAACCTGACAGACTGGTTGACAACGGTGGTTATCAGTTCTGCCAACCACTTGGAGAGTTTCTCCGCGTCCAGGGAGGGCAACACATCTCTGTAGAGGTTGGCGAGATTGCACAGCACGCTGTGGTCTTCTGGCACTTCACCCTTGAGCCCACTCTCCGGGTCAGACTTCACCACCTGGGAAACATGGCTCAAGTTAAAGGTTTCAGTAAAGGGTAAGCATGGAAATTAAAATGTTTCTAAAAATTAATTAAGCATATTTTTAGTTTACAAAGTGGTTTGAACCTTGAGTTAAAATCATCTTTGAGCTTTGAAAAAGGCGCAAAACTAAGACCACACACTGTAATACCTTCAATTAAGTTGTAATGGCTAAAAGGTTGGCATATACCCTTAAAAGTATTGTACATGATTAGAAAACAAGTTGAAATAATTATGACTGAGAAAAAGTAATTTATGCTGAAATTAGGAACATTGAAAGGAATATATTGGAGGATTTTCTACTTCCTACAACAGATTCTTCTCAGGTTGATACAATGGTACATTGATTCGTTTCTAAAGATAACTGACAAATAGTAGGGCTAATTAATTACAACTAAATTACATTACTTGTGTTCAGTCAAAGTATCAGTTTATGTTAGGTACCAGATCAGCAGATTCTTTTTTTTTTATTAAAACTCGAAAATACAAAATTGGTTGAAATCAACTTTCATTTATTTTTAACAAACTTACCTCTGAAGAATCATCCCTCTTGTAGCCAACGTTCAGTTTGTCCAAAATCACAATAAGAGATTTTATGAAACAATTGTAAAGATTCTCCATTATGTTACTCCGGAGTTCTTTTGTGGCACCTTTAAAATTACATAAACTCATTTAGCAATTACAAAAGGAAAATTTGTACAGAAGGATAAAATAAGATTGAGAACAGAAAAACATTTATAAAATTTAACTCTATGATTTCTTTTCTCATTTGTTTCTTACAATTAATTTGTATACTTTGTCAGTGTATATATTTGGGTCTTTTGTTTTTAATTTAATAGCTTTGGGATTTCATAATTAAAACTGGAAACTTTGTTTTTCTGACTTCATTACAGAACAAAGTGGAATTAAAGTTACATCACAAATAAAATGCTGAACTATTTATTATTCCGATAAAGGGATCTACAACCAGAGATTTTTAAATTAAACAGACAATTAAAAAGAACAGTAGTATTATTATTTTATTTTTTGCTTCTCATCACTATAATAATAAAAAAATTAATAGTTTATTATTATAGTGATGAGAAGCGAAAAATCAAATAATAATAATGCCATCACGAAATATTCATACCATCAAGAGTTAAGAACAGTAGTATAAAACTTAGAAAACTTGGCACTCAAATCTCTTAAAATTTAATAGTAAAATATTCAAAGGAGACAAAGAACAAGATCCAAACCAGCAGAGTATTTTTCACCACACTATGACGTAATCACCTATTTTAAAAACCCCTTTTAGAGGCCGTTACCAGCTCTTTTCTGCCAGAGGGCCGAAAATCAGCTGATCATTCATTTGCTTGAAACAACGTGAGAACATCACATAGGCATTCAATAGGTTTCAAAGACAGGATAGTTGCGATCACATCATTTTCATAGCTGTGTTTGTTTAAACCACGACAAAGAATTTGTATCATTGCTCATAACCTCAAAGTTTTGTTTTTAAGTGTGTCAAATATATAATCAGATTTTTATGTTATAAAAGGATTATTTCATTGTGTAGTGTGATGAAAAGTATTTTTCGCTACACTGTATTGTCAAATCATCTGTTTTTTTGTGTTTATCACCTGCAAAAATTCATCATTGCATCGCAATGTTAACTGTGAAAAAGTAATGTTTATTTTCTTTTTTGATTTTTCTGATATCAAACTAAATTTGTTATTTTTTTATCGACTGATCAAAATTCATATACTTGTAAGCAGCGAAAAGTAACAATTAAATCATGAATGAAAGTGGTTTGGATATTCTCATCCATATGAAATGCTCTGTAAAATCTCACACTTCAAACATATGTTCTCGAACCAGGGAAGGACAGGATTGGATTTTCAGTTCGGGTTGGGACGGGATGGGATTTTTATCTTCCCACTTAAATTTTGGACAGGACCGGACGGGATTTTTGTCTTCCCTAGAGCTTCAGGAAATGCTCGTTAACGAATTTATTTTACTTTATTACAACAACAGCGTTAACAACAATGTCATATATAAATGTTTGTACTGTACTAACTCAAAAAATTTCAAGAAATAAATTTAAGCTGAAAAATACTAACTTGTGCAATTGACAAAATAGCAAACATTAGAAGCACATTAAAAAAATAACTCAATGAAACTCAATGAAATTGTTAATTATAAATTAAATACTAACCTATGTAACAATAGTAAATAAATTTATTGTTTATTTATTTTTTATTAAATTTGAATTTTTATTCTTTTTAATTTGAATGGATTGAAAATAATATGTAATAAATAAATAAATATAATATACATTTTTTTAGTTCGACAGAAACACAATAGCTTTTAAGCTTTTGCTTTTTTATTTTTTGATTAGGATTTTTGCGGACATTTGCCATCACTGATTAGTAAAAAACAAGTTTCACGACGTTTCGGGATCTGGAATCTGATCCCGTTTTCAGGTGGAAGAAAACCTAGAACATAACAAGATTAGTAACACATGGCCAGGAAAACCTGGACAAAAACACAGCTTAAGCTCTCAGCTCAGCTCTGATTGGGTGTGGACGTGCTCTCTCCTGTCTGGTGATTCTTGATACTTGTGATTCCTGTGTTATTTTGTGTATGGTTTTTCTTTTCAGCTTATTGTTTTCGTGACTGCTTTTACAGTTCTCTGTTTTAGCTGTGTTTTTGTCCAGGTTTTCCTGGCCATGTGTTACTAATCTTGTTATGTTCTAGGTTTTCTTCCACCTGAAGACGGGATCAGATTCCAGATCCCGAAACGTCGTGAAACTTGTTTTTTACTAATCAGTGATGGCAAATGTCTGCAAAAATCCTAATCAAAATATTTTTACTTTAGTCAACTGTCTAAATTTTGTTTACTTATTTATGAAAAATAATCATACTAGGATTCAAAGACATCTGAAATAGTTTAGAGAATTGAATCAATGGGCAAAACCCCAATTTGTAGCAAACCAATGTGGCCGACAATATGAACAATCATTACTGTCATTCCTTATTGCAAGTTATTTCCATCCATTAACCGCTATCAGTGAATACTTGAGATTGATTTTCACACCCAATTGCGAGTTAGCAATCCTTTGCCGTTTATCAGCGATCGGCAAATACACGCGATATTTTTTTACGGCCGATCGCGAGTTTCGTAAAGTAACATCGGCCGTCACTCAGCGATCGGCAAGTACGTGCAATCGTTCTTCACGGCCAATCGCGAGTTTTGTAAAGCTGTACCGGCCGTTGATCCGTGATCGACAGATACGCGCTAGCGTATTTCACGGCCATTCGCGAACAGTGGAAATCTATTTTTGCTGTTCATACGCGACTGGCAAGTACGCGCGATGGTTTTCACGGCCGATCAAGAGATTTGCAATGCCGCATTTGCTGTTTATTTACGATCGGCAAATACGCACAAAAGCTTTTAACGGATGATCGTGAGTTTCACAAAGCTGGATTTTCCGTTTATTCGCGATCGTAAAATACATGAGATCGTTTCCGTGGCCGATCGCGAGTTTTGCAAAGCAATACCCGCTGTTTAGTTGCGGTCGATAGAACAATCCCATCCCAAAAATTTCCCGAAGTAAATAAAAATCCCGCCTGAAAATCGGGAGTTTTATTTTCCTAAAAATTTCCCGAAATTTCGGGAAATTTCCACTCTCGTTATGAAATATACTACTTATGCTAACAAAATGTTTAGAGATAAAAACGTCTTTACCTGGCACTTTGTCTTTCTTATTTTCATAGCCAACCTGGAAGATACCTTTCCACAATTCTTGGTAATTTTTATAAGTTATTACTTTCTCTCCAGTTAGTTCTTCTTGTAGCTCTGCTTCCTCAACCAAAGTGTGACTGCAGGTTACAATAATGCTTTGGTGCACTGAAAAATATGTTTTTATTATTTGAAGAAAAATGGGATTAATGCATGAAAACCCTTTGTCAATACCAACAGGATGGGAACATAAATATTTATGTTTTATTCAAACCAATACTGGAACACAAATCATTGATTTTTGTTAGAAGGATGTTGGGTTTTGTTTCACACAAAATCAAATGATATTTCTTTATATTTTTGCTACTATTATCCTTAAGGTCAAAATCAAATATATTAAAATTCTTTTGTTAACTAAAAACATTTTAAAAATGAAACAAAAAAAGTTGTCTTAAAAGTTACAAAGACAGGAATTTTGTCATTTGAGAATCAAAAATAGGCCTACCATTAACATGTACATGAACAATACAATTATTAGAACAAAAACATAACAGAAATTAAAGCTTACTGATGATTAATTCAACATTATGCTAAACTTTAATATAAGATGGTATAGAATGGCAAAAGTAAAAAATATCCTACTGGCATTAATTAAGAAGCTAACTGTTCTGCAAAAAACTAAATATCTATTACACAATAAAAGAATTTATATAAATGCCAATTTCTTGTCAAGAGGGAATGTAAGTTGAAAAAGTGGTAGATTTTATGGGGGAGTGCATGTTTAATAATTGTAAGCTGCAGAAATAGTTGTTTGTTGACTTGTTTTTTGTTAAAAGAAGAAGCCCTTGCATTTCGGTTATTTCATTTTATCTCCAGTTATTAACTTGCAATCCTCTACCTATAATTAATTAGCTCAGCTACAAAGATAAACTTTATTATATCATAGTCATAGTCAAAACTCTTTATTTTTGCACATGTTGTACAATTATTAGAGTCACAGTCATTAACAGAAATTCAAAATACACAACTTATAGTAACTAAGAGAGAGACCTATAAATTAAGAGAGAGATATATAAGATTTCAAGAAATCAGAAATATCTCCAAAAAGTAACATCGAAAAGTAAGTAACCTTCACAACAAAATTACACCTTTACCAGTAAACACTGATGATGCAGAGGCAAAATACTTCAAGTTACACCATAAAACTTAAATTCTTTAACTCACCAACAGGAAACAAAAACTTGTCGAACACAGACGCATCACATAACCCCATCTTGAGCATTGTTATGTTGAGTGAACGCACAATGTTGATCTGCTCTTGCGGATAATGGTAGGGGTAGCGCTCGACCACTGAGCGCCACAATCGAGTGATAGCACTCAGCTGTTCATTAGATACAGAGCGCAGTTTGGTGCAGATGTTGGAAAGGCACTCCAGGTACTTGGCTAAATGTTCACCATTGTGCTCCGTCTTCCCTTTTCTGTAATACAACACAATGTAAAAATAGGTAGAATTTGGGAAGAAACAACAGTTACCCTTGTTTCTGAGGCATTGAAAACAGCATGAAACAAATATCACAAACCTTTGTTAAAACTAAAATATCTTTGAACTACAGTTTCTTTTGGCTACATCTGAAAGTTCACTAAACTGCTGCAAAATAAACAGTAAATTTTGTAATAGTAAATAAATTTAAAAAAAACATTGCTGTCTTGCTGTTGAGCTATTCAGAATTTATTAATTACCGTACTCAGTATTCCCAAACACATCACCCCTTGAAGAGGAATTGTCTGTTTCTTACGGTTGCCTGTCAGTTGACCGAATTGATAGTTGCTCGCCACGACACTTGCCCACTTATTCAAAATAAAATAAATTAAATTAATAAAAACCTGAAACCACTTGGTCAAATTGATAATTGATCGTTGTGACAGTTGCCCAACTTTTCAAATATTAATATTGGTGAATAAATAAAATACTGAAACCACTTGTTTGAATTGATAGTTAGTCGCTGTGACAGTTGCCCGATTTCATAAAAATATTATGTATTAAATAAATGAAACATGACCGAAGTGATAGTTGCTCATCGTGACACTTGCCCACTTATAAAAATTAAATCCAAATAAATTAATAAAAACCTGAATCCATGTGGTCTAATTGATGGTTTGTCGATGTGACAGTTGCCCGAATTTTTGAAATAAAATAATAATAATAATTTGTGACAGTTGACCGAATTGATACTTGCTTGCAGTGACAGTTGGCAGAAGAGTGGAGGGGGCAGTGCGGAGAGGGAGAGGTTGAGGCGTAACGCCCCTATTCTCTGGTATTGGACGGCCCATGTGGGCATGTTCCCACTGGGCGAATAGGAGCTGGGCGCCCGGGCCACTCCCTCTCCTTGCTGCCCCCTCCACTCTTCTGCCAACTGCCACTGCGAGCAAGTATCAATTCAGTCAACTGTCACACATTCTAAATTATTATTGTTAAATTTAATTAAGTCGAACAACTGTCACATCGACCAACTATCAGTTTGACCAAGTGGATTCAGGCTTTTATTTATTTACTTGAATTTAATTTTAAAAATTGGGCAAGAGACACAGCGAGCAACTATAAATTCGGTGAACTGTCAATTATTTAATACCTAATATTTTTATTAATTTGGGCAACTGTCACAGCGACCGACTATCAATTCGAACAAGTGGTTTCAATATTTTATTTATTTATTAATATTAATATTTAAAAAGTTGGGCAACTGTCACAACGACCAACTATCAATTTGACTAATGGATTCAGGCTTTTATTTATTTATTTTATTTTATTTTTAAAAAGTGGGCAAGTGTCACGACGAGCAAATATCAATTCGGTCAATCGGTGGGCTCCCATTTCTTACAGATTAAAATGAAAAAGTCCTGTGAGGCCAGCATCTGTTTCAGGAGATATATAATTAGGGAATCCAATCCCGATCGATATTTTCAATCCCAGGATTATGGACCAACCCCAGGATTAAACTTACACAGTATTTACCAATATAAGAAAACTGTAATAATTACACATATTATAATCATAGGACAATACATGAATCAGTTTTACTTTTTGTTAGTTTAAAGATGTAAACGTTCAACATTTTTAAAATGAAAAATTCCAAAGTTGCAAAAAAATTACAACTAGAACTTAAAATATGGTCGCCCCGACAATGGCTACGTCATGGAACACTGAATAATAAAGACCTCAGGTAAAAACAGAACACTTTATCAGATAAATAACATAAAATATGCAAAATAATTATAGAAATACAGATTTAAACACAAGTTAAAGAAAGTCGTATAGGGTACACAATATGGATAGATTAATTCACTAGGTCAAATAATTTTTTTGCTACAGTAAAAGTAAACTTTGCTTGGAAGACGTAAAGTAAAATTAAACAAAAGAAACTGCGACAAAAATAATTTAAATAATATAAAAGCATCATAATGAAACTTAATTGCAATTCCAATATACTGTATCAGAAACAAATTGAAATTAATTTGTAAAATTTTTCCAGGGTTGAAAGTTCAAGGGCAACTGAAAACCATCACTTACATAGTTAGACTGCAATAACACATCAAACCATTATTTGCTTTATTGAAAAGGTCATTCGACAACATTCTCTTAGTTATAAACGTAGTTAAAACTGATTGGAACCTAATTAACATCTATTTTACATATAAAAACTTGATAATCCCAAAAATCCCGGGATCGAGCCTGAGAATCCTGGGATTGAATATGTCCTAAAATCAAGACCGGAATGCGGAATCCTGGGATTGGATTCCCTATATGTAGTTTTCAACTACTACTGTCATCAACCTCTTATTTCTTTTAGTGGAAAATATATCAATAAATGGTAATTATTTTGTGTAGGGAATTAGCTTCTCTTTGTAGTAAAATTAATTTAATAAATCCTCTAATCACGATACCATTTGAATCATTGTGATGCCCAAACTCACATGTGAGAATCACTCTGAGCCCTTTGTAAGATCACTCTGAATATGAAGGAGATGTCTTCTTGGTTCACATCACCACCCGAGACACCTGCGATGGTGCTGATTCCTTCGATTGCCAGATCCATGTCATAATGTGGGGCTCTTGGGTTGTCCAACGCTCTTCGGTAGTAGTTCATGAGAATCTAAAGAAAAATATTAATTAAAAATATGTTTCTCATTAATTAAATTCTACTGTGAAGCATTTACACCTCCGAAAGTAATATGACAGAGGAAACTAAAGGAGAACATAGCCATAATCATAAATATTTATTTAGATTTCATGGCGAAATACACCGGTGTCACTAAGTCCACATTAAATACGATGAGTGGCAAAAATGTGGTAATGTAAAAGAGAAGAAACAACTACTATTCGAATGTATTGTAACAATAATAACATTATATTACATACAAACAATATTATTGTGTATAGAAAATTAAGTAAATAAATAATTCAACTAGCTTAAAAACTGATAATTAAACTATTACATTTGACTAAGAAATGTGCTTCTGGACTCAATAAGAAGAAAAAGGTAGTAACTCTATAACTTCCTTGGTATACAGGTTAGTGATTAGGTTGTAATAAGCAAGATAAGACAACTGGAAAAAGGTTCTAAGGTAAATCGATCTTAAGGTTTACAAGTATCATCAAAATACTCAGCTCCACATTACAAGCCTTATGTGAGATTGTTATTTTATTACCTTAGCAAGGTACATTTGTTACTATAACCATATCACCTGGTTGTAATATCATCAGTTGATTATTATTTGATGTGGATGGCTAGTACAACTTAAATTGCCTTTTGAAATACATGGCTTGTGGAGATTCCATACTGAAAGGTGATCTTGGAATTGAGTGTAGACATCTGGGATGAAGATTTTGGTCAAAGTGTAGGGGTGTGCGAATAGTGATTTTTTGGTTTGAATCGAATCGAATCGAATAGTTTATAACTATTCCGAATATCGAATATTTTCGAAACGAATATTTATGTTAATGGTTATTCGTTCAAATGAGATCAAATTTTAAATCGCAGCATGTAAGTATAAAAACCCTTTCTCAGCAAACCTGTATACTCAGCAAATTACCAAGCATTTTTTAGCAACTATTTAATAATTAATGTAATGTTATCAAAACCAAAGTGTTATTTCATTGTGTTTTCTTTACTCTTGTCCTTACTTTCTCCCTCCCCTCCCTGTATTTATCTTATTTAATTATTAATAGCATTATAACAAGTAAAAATAAAATAGGTCAAATATCAATTACTAAGGTACACAAAGGTACAACTAATCAATTGTTAAGAATTTAGAAATGTATTGATTCCCCTTGAGCATAGGTAATATTCATTTGAATAAGCATAATTAGGCCTATAATAGCAATTTCAGGATTTGGCTTCTTAACAATTCCTTTTCTGTTGCATCCTAAATTTGTTCACTTTTAGGCCTCTGCATCCCTTTGTTCCTTTTCCTTTTAATAATGAACCAATAAATTATTTGATCAGGGACTAGGCTTAATGGATTAGACCAAAGAATTACATGTAAAACTTGGTTCACCAACTACTTCATATTTGAAGAAAGCCTTACAATTTTATTTGTGCATTAATGCCTGAGAACAAAGATTTTGATTCTCCTAAAGTAATGCTATAAAATAATAATAAGTCAGACCAGTAAACTTAACCTAAATGTTAAGATAATTAATTTATAATTGCCATTTACTTACAACAAAGTTTATTTGTTTTACATTATAAACAGCAAGCAAACTCATTAATTATTATCATAGGCTTAAGTTGTCAAACCAACATTGTACCGTTATCTAAAAATAACCATTTTAATCACGTATCAAAATAAACACGCTCCGCCTGATTCGTCAGATTTCAACAAAATAAAACCAATTTTTGATCATTCAACGTTTCTATTTCTACGTAATTGTTTATTTGGAAAATAAAGAAATCTGAGCGATTGAAACAAACACGCGATAAACGTTCTCGAGTTATTAACAACAACTAAACTTCAACGGCAAAAGCAGACGAAGTTTAGAACGACGACGAAATTCGAAAACGAAAAGACAAATAATAAACAGGTCCGCCAACTCTTTGCCAGCCCAAAATTATTGTATTTCATCGTATCAAAGTTTCCCGGTGATCCCGGATTCCGTTTAAGATATTTACGGCCTAGAAAAGTCATACGAAACACCAACACGACTACTTATTTATGGGGTATTTACGGTATATTTCGTGTTGGCAACTGAAGACGACTCTGGACACTGTCGGTCATCGGTGAACTCTGATTGGTCTTGATTGCAATTCTCTCTTTTTTTACCAACTCAACAACTCAACTGATATTTCGTCGGTATCGGATACTGGTCGAGACAGAACTGATAAAGGATGGCCTATTATTTGTTAAATGATTTAATGCTGTGATACTAGAATTTATCTTAAAATTCGTTGTCGCGTCGAGTATTGTGCAGTATATTAACCTAAGTACTGCACGACTGATCAACACGGCAGAGGGAATTTGGTGGCAAAACTGTGATGTCAGTATTATTTTACAACAGCTATTCATCTGTCGTCTGTCCACGTGAGGACGCAACTGTTTCTGATGTAAAAAATGGATTTGTAGTTGTTTGCAACTAAAAAAACGTACTTTTATTTTGAAAATGGGAACGTTTTCACCTACTTTTGATTTTATGCCAGTCCTTTAAATATTCGATTCGGTCATATCGAACTTCTTTGCAATCTCGAATCGGATCGAATATCACGATATTCGATTCGAAAAAGTTCGAAGTTCGAATATTCGCACACCCCTAGGTCAAAGTGTAAATAAACCTACAACTCACACTCTTCATTGTATCATCCAAATGAGTTTTGAGATACTCAAAGTGTAAATAAATCTACAACTCACATTCTTCATAGGATCGTCCAGATGAGTTTTGAGATACTCAAAGTGTAAATAAATCTACAACTCACATTCTTCATTGGATCGTCCGGATGGGTCTTGAGATACTCGACCGCTTCTGCGTGGAAGGCCTTCATCGCCCGGATGCCTGCGTACTTGTCTTCGGACGAGGTTCGGGCGGCCCATGTCGACAGGTTGTCCAGCCAAAACTGCACGTCCTTGAGATCAACCACCCAGCCGAACAGCTGAGCAGTGTGGGTGGCGAACAAGTCCAATGCAGCTGTGAAAAAGTAGATATGATTACATGTTTGCTATTGATTGATAACATGGCCTACCCTGGTAATGATCTCGGCCCAATAAACTGATGCCGTTAGAATGAACAGTTAGTTTGTATGAGTCATTTTGACAACTAGAATTTAAAATTAAAAACCTAATTCTGTTTAAGGCATGAGTAAAACATTTGGAACTAAGGCTATTTTTTATGTCTTGGGACCTCATAATATAAAGTTAACATTGTCTCAAAGTCTAAATTAAGGTACAGTGAAACCTCGACAGTTTGCACCTCAAGAATCTGATAACAAATTTTGAACTATGGCTGCCCAAAAATTCAAATATGAAAAGTTAGATTTTAAACCAGTAAAACCTATTTTTCCTGACCCAATGACAGTTTCATCTCATAAAACAATGTATAATAGGCCTACACCATATTAAAACAAAAAATAGAAAAACACCATCTAAATAGCAAGGTACAGCCATCTGTTTTTACAATATACTTCTAATGGTTAAATAATGAACCTTAATTAGTATGTTGCAGCCGCCTACTTAGAAAACTTATCACTCGACAGATGAAATCAGTTGGAGTTGGTAAAAAATCAAACTCAAAACGTATAGTTTCACAAAGAACAATCAGTCTTCGTATTACAGGGTTCCCACTCAAACTGAATTTTAAAATTCACAGCTCTTTCACGGTTTTTAAGGTCCGAAAATTACTAAATTTACAGTCTAAATATAGGAAAACATTTTGCCGCCCGCACAGTTTCACAGAGAATAACAGGGTGGGGGGGGGGGGGGGGGTAGCGAGGGAAAACTCGGCAGACGCATAGCGCCGGCGGCAGCGGCGCCAGCACAAAGGAGAAGTAATAATTTCTGTACCAATAGAATTAAACTGTAGGTAAAACAAACTATACTTGACGGAAAAATCATTTTTCGTTATACTGCTTCAAAAACAGATGTTTTTAATGCATGTTTTCCAGACCTAAATACACTCTTTTTACTCCTAGGAATTAAAAGCTGATGTACTCGATACCAGCTGACTCTTTATAGTCCTAGGACTATAAAAGTCAAAAAAGTGCCGAGTACGTCGTAATAATCGAACAATATTCATTCGATTACAAATAATCGAAACATTTATCGTTATTATCGAAACATTCATTGTTGTAAGTTTAATCAATTTGTGAAACTCGCTCATTTCACCAATCGATTATTACATGCGTTCGATACGTCGATAGTTGTTCATTGTTGTCAGTCTACCCTAACACGAATGAAACAGACAATCAGCTGATCGCTTCAAACAGCAAGAACAAGACGGTGGCATCTTTTGAAGGCATCTTTAAAGGTAAACAAGCTGTAACATTTTGGTTTTCTGAAGTAGTTTACGTATTGTATTGAGCAATATAACGAAAAATATAGTTCATCACACGGACCTAAAGCTGCTTTTCGTTACTCGGTAATTTTTCAACCTCGGCTTACAGCCTCGGTTGTAAAACTTGACCTTGTACGAAAAGCGCCACTTTAGGTCCTTGTAATGAAATATACTATTAAATACAATGCAATTAAATAAATTACAACTATTTCACAAAATACGATGTGATTTTAACATTATTGATTACTTAAGAAAACAGAAAACATTGTACTGGCGATTGCGGATTCTGCTTTCTATCCGCCCACACAATGCGCAGAGTCCAGTGCGCACTGTATGTTGCCATGACAACTGTGTGTCGTCATAGCAACGAGCCAATCACGCACTGCGTTTTAAGACAACAAACAGCCGTGTAATGAAAGACAGCGTATGTTGCCAACCTTTCGATGAATATTCGATCGTTCATTTATTGCGTCTTGACCGAGTTGAAGTTCGTGATTATCAACTCTCTAATCATCAAAAACTCGAAATATGATCTATATAGGCCTAACACGTATTAAAATAATGTCGAGTTTGTTTAAAAATTAATTGCAAGTTAGTAAATACACTTCAATTACATTTTTTTGTAAAATAGTTTTTTGCAAAAGTTAAAAGTAAAAACGTGATTAAAAATAATTGTTGTTGCCAGTTTTGGACACCGGTTAGGCGCGCCGCCTGGTTAATACGCCTCCGGATAAATCGTTGTTCTACTGTCCGTAAATGTTAGTTAATGGCACAACGTTGGTCGCCTGCAGGCACGTTTTCCAGCGGCCGAAGTTAGGGGCTTCTTGTCATTCAAACAGTGCAATGGGTAGTGAGTGATAAGTAGAGGTCTGCGGGTACCCGAAAATTCGGGTAGTTTCGGGTAATTACGTGAACCCGAGTGGTCGGGCGAGTTCGACACGTCTTTATTACACGTCGGGTCGGGCGGGTACCTACTACCCGAAAGAAATCGGGTTGACGATACCCGACACACTACCCGAAAGAAACCCGAAACTTTAAAAATGTTCAACAATAAATGATTCGCGCCAAGCTTCTGACTTACGGCGTCCACGCAATATTATAACGAGACGATCAAGGTCGCGATCGCGATGTCAAACTTTGAAGCGATCTTCACTATACGTCTCAGTCAGACAACCAGCCGTCCCCTTGCCGACTCAAAATTATCGTACGCTTACTGCTTAATATCGTATCCTCGTATAACAACTTAATAGGACCGTTGCTCCTTTTGACGCAATGAAATAGTCGTACAAACACTAAACAGCTTTGAGTAAGGTTGAATTTCTAGCCGAGCTTATGATACGATAAGTCTTATCGAGAAGGTAATGTTTGTGATCTTTTTTTGGTCACGTTAAACCGGAAGAGCGTGTCCTTCCCACGAAAAACGTACACAAACAACAATCCTGAGTGATAGGGAAAGGGCGTTGACAGGTGAAAAAATATTATCTCCAATTAGATGGAATTCGGAGTTTCTGCTATATTTAATTGACCTTGGAGAATGACAAAATATACACCAGTCTATAGTTTGATCATAGAATTTCTCTTGAACGGCAAGAGATAAAAATTTCATTTTTGTCTCAATCGATTTATACAAAAAATTAGACAAAAAATATTAGCCGTCAAATGTTGTTGTAGGACAAGTCGTTTGGATTTTCGCATATAGAAAACAAAATACGCAACAAAGACGTTCGTTCTGGCGTCATTTTAAAGAGTTTATTTATTGTCACAAACATCTTGAACGATGATACAAAAAACAGAAAATGATTAGAAACAAGCAGCGGAGACATCGATGCATTAATCGGTAGTTGAAAACCGATGAATCGTACAATAGAAAGAATGTAAAGAATAAGAAAACAAATTAATTAAGGAAGAAAGAAATTCACGTATTTATTTGCCGCGCAAACGTAAACCAATGAGCGTGCGTCTTCAGCTATCTAGTCTTCTCTCTCTTCACCTTTCCATCCTTTCCTCCCCCTCCAAGGCAACCGATCACGTTCAGCCATTACCTCCCCAGTCTCCACCCCTCCTTCCCCAGCCACAGTGGAATCTCAATCTCAGTTTAGCAGGCCCTAACGTCTAGCCCTGTACGTACAATCTACGTCTCAAAGTACACAATTGCTGTCTTCGTCTTGGGACTTTGAATCATTTTTAATGTCTCTAATAAATTGAAACAAATATTTCTCTATAATTTAATAACAATATTGGCTATTTTAAAATTGGCTGATTTTAAAGGTCTAATGACGAAATTCACGGCTCTTTCCAGGTTTTTTCATGGTTTGCCAAATTCACGGCTTATTCACGGTTTTTAAGGTTTCACGGTTGAGTGGGAACCCTGTATTAAAAGAGGTACAAACTATTTTTGTCCATATTAAAGACCTGCATGGGTTATCGTAACATGATGTTACCTCTTTGATAGACCCTACGGGTGGCCTCCTCTTGAAATGCACAAGCATCTCGGACGTACGAGTAGATCTCTTTAGACTCGGTAGGATTCTCATCATCATACCCGCGGGTGGAATGTGTCATCACACCCTTCAACGCTTTCATACACCCTTCAATTACACTGACCCTCACGTTGTTGGTGCTCCTCATCTAAAATTAAGACACAAAACATAAATAATATGAAATATTTTGGCAAAAACATTGCTATGCTGCATGAAGTCATATAGTTTTATAAAAATTAGTGTCAACTAAAATTTCTTCATTACACCATGAATCACCTACACGCACATTCACTGTGGCCAAAATGTTAAGCTTAAAGGTGAATGCAAAACATTCGGATGTTCCCAAGTTAAGTAAGACTGATTCAGCTGTTATCAATGTAGAGAATTATAGGCCTAGGCATTTTTAAGACAGCAATTATAGAAATTTTACGTATCTAATATCACTACTATTACTGTATGAAACATTTCTGTTAAAACAGCTTTTTCTTTCTCTTTTCCACTTTCTTGGTTATTTTTTTCTCTAAAAGATGTTTAAATTACCAAATTTAACTCTCATTTGTTTGGTAAATCCAGAATAGTCGAGTTGAGTCTTTAAAAACTTGTGAGTTTCTATTTTTTTCCTAGCTGAGTTTTTTTTAGATTAGAGGATAATAGTTTATGTATTCCAATATACCCTACACATCATAACAAAAATAATAACTACCAATCTTACACAATGTAAAACTTTTAAGTTTTTCAACTTGGAGATGTCCCTGGATTAGTAGCAAATATCTCAAAATGGTAGGCTAATGACTTAAACTAAGAAAACTTTCACTTGATCTCACCAATGTCTCCTTTGAGGTATTTTACTTGATTAATAAAACTACTTAAACTTAGGCCATCTAAAACATGCCTCCACAGCTTGATTCAACATTTTATTAAAATATCAGCCCACATTCTGGACAGGAATAAAGTGATACAACTTATATATTCATTGATGTTAGTTCTAATAGCTAAAAGTAATCATTAATTTGAGTAAACTAAATAAAGATTGACTTATGGTAGTTAAAGTTAGTAGGATTTTCCTCGGTCAGAGTGACTACTCAACTCGAGCTTTCGAGATTGTTTGTTTAAGTTTGAGTCGAATCTAGTTGTGTAAACTTGGCTCGTAACAAACTCAAAACTTGAGCACTCACACATTCCTAATCTAGAATCAAATTAACCAATAAACTATGCTATGTCTATAATACCTGTTTTTGTAACTCATGAAGAATATGTCGCACCAAAGAATTGCATCTGCTTTCATTGCACAGCTCAGGGAAATGTTGAGCGATCGCTCCATACAGTTCATATACACCTTGCAAAGCTGAAATACTACAATTTAACCATGATGACAACCATCGGCCTTAAGTTAACATAGGCATGGTGACCCTGATTTCCATTTTTTCCAAAATTTCATACTGTTCACTGGACAGCATTGTTTAGCTTGTGGTCGTGTAAAGTGCTTGCGAGCTTATCTCCAGTTTTTACAAGTTCGAGGCATAATCATTCCATTGGAATGACAACTTTCAAATTAGTGACTGTGACAGCATTACATTGAATCATTTGATTTGCCATGAATTAATATGGTTGCTTTCTTGAAGACCTGATGAAGTGTTCAGGAACTAAACATGCTGTTTTGAATAACAGTGATTGGATAAGGTATTTTAATTTTATTAGCTAATTTTAAACTTTTTTGCCTTTATAAAAGACTAGCAGTTGCCCGTGGCTTCGCTCACGATAAAAATTACAGCTGATTTCACTTCTGCTATTTGAACTGTCAAATTGTAGTATCCACAGCTGTTTACATTTCGGTATTTGAATGTTTACATCCTTATAAAATGTAAACATTGAAGCTAAGGACGTTCACGGGACGTAGCCCGAGGGGATTTTAAGGGAGTGAATAGGCTTATATATTTCCCGGGTTCAAGATCTACCTCTGTGTGAAATTTCAAACTAGTCGGTTCAGTATTTTTCGAGTTTACTTAACCCATACATACAGAAACCACGTCTTTTTTATAATAGTATAGATTGACCATCCTTATAGACCGGAAGCTGGGAGGTCAAAATTTACGTCATAAGGTGCTCGTGTAAAAGCTGTGCCATTTTGAAGGGGCATCCGGGGGGGTTTCAAAAATGGGTTTGTGAGCCCTCAATCTGGGGGCTTTCTCTAAGGTGGACAAACTTGAATGTTACTTTTTTGTATTCTCCATAAGAATAACATGGGGATTAAGTTTACAGGTTTGTTGCAACAGGTATGTGCGAATTGGGTTGTTTTAAGTCAATATCCAATAAACCTCGACTAGAAGAAGCCTTATGCCAAGTTTTATCATTATACCGGGTGTTCAAAAAGTCCCGGATCGGCTTCGTATTTTTTTTATTATTAAATATTGACCTACAAAACTTAGAATATGTCTCTTGGACACAAAATACTATTTTAGCAAGTATTCAGTGACCCCCTATCTCCTCAGGGGGACGGCCCACGAGGAGTCAGAAGAAAATCTTAAATGTAAGCATAGGTTGATATGTACATCAAATTAAAGCTCTTTTTGAGTAGAATACAATGCCGCAAATCCGATCTCAATCGGATCATAGAATACAAAATGGCGGCAGTTTAAAATTTTCTCAACTGCAATTTTTAACATCCTTAAAAATTAGATTTCAGACGTTCTAAGCGTCCGTTCGAGATGCGGTTTGCGGCATTAAATTTTGCTTTATTACCCCTTTAAAATGATATACATATCGACCTATGCACAGCCTATGGCATAAACCACTTCCATGAGGGACGGTACCTTAAAGGATGCCTTGCATGGATGATGCAAGGCATCCTTATATGTACAGCAAAGGTAGTGCTGTACATAATTTTAAAGGGCATGAAATTCTCAACAAAATGCCGCAAACCGCATCACGAAAGGACGCTTAGAATGTCTGAAATCTAATTTTTAAGGGTGTTAAAAATTGCAGTTGAGAAAAGTTTAAACTGGCGCCATTTTGGATTCGGTGATCCGATTGAGATCGGATTTGCGGCATTGTATTCTACTCAAAAAGAGCTTTAATTTGATATACATATCAACCTATGCTTACATTTAAGATTTTCTTCTGACTCCTCGTGGGCCGTCCCCCTGAGGGGGTAGGGGGTCACTGAATAGTATTTTGTGTCCAAAAGACATGTTCTAAGTTTCGTAGGCCAATATTTAATAATAAAAAAAATACGAAGCCGATCCGGGACTTTTTGAACACCTGGTATAACAAAAAATAAGCATGATATCGTCTTTTATTTTCTCCCCATAAGAATAACATGGGGAAAATGTGTGCAAGTTTATTGCCACTGAAATGCAAAAATGGGGGATTTAAGGCTAATATAAAATAGGTCTTAACTAAATGAAGCCACATATCAAGTTTCATTACGATATGTTGAGACATAAGAGAGTTATACGATTTTATTTATTTCCCATAAGGTTAACATTGGACGACGTTTTGAGTTCACCTCCGGCAGTACCTCAGTAACCAATGAACATAGAGCAATGATTGAACATATCAAATTGTTTGTTTTTTAAGCTGAATTCAATGGTGTGAGGTAAAACGTGATCACTTAAATTTTTCTACATGAAAATTGCAAAAAAACCTTTTTCATGGGCCATTTTCATGTTTGTTCACCTTGGAGAAAGCCCCCAGATTGAGGCTCAAAAACCCATTTTGGACACCTCCCCGGATGCCTCTTCAAAACAGTATAACTTTTACATGTGCACCTTATGACATAATTTTTGACCTCCCAGTCATGATCATTGCTCTCAGGATTAGGTTGGGCTTAGGTTATACGATAAGCCTGCTTCATAGGATTTCAGGGCTCAAATATTGAGAGATTAAAATTTGAATATAACTGGCTAAAATGTATAGCCCCATTTTTTTGTTTCAAATATTCAATAATTATCGCCATAGTATAAATTTGTTTAAAAATGTAAAAATACATTTTCAAGACTCTTCAATGCGACTCAACATTCTGGGCAGAATATACATCTTCTTTAAGGTTAATTTTAACCACTACAATTGTCTAAAACCAATCAATTTGCTTCAAAATTTTCTCGGGAATACCCACTGATTCCTCCTTTCTTTTGGAGAATGTTCGCCAAAACCACCTGGTTTGCCCTCATGGACTACTTAAGGGGGCGGTCTATCTTGACAGAAAAATCTGCGTCACAGAGTGAAATAACATTGTAAAGATAGGGCTAAAGCGCGCTGAAGTACGCTTGCAGATGTTTCGTATCTGGACGACAAAAGCTTTATTTTTTAAGATTTAAAACAAATGAGAGTGGGTTCACGTTCTTCAGAATATTTTATAGAGCTCTACATTTTTCATTTTTCTATAAGGCGTTTCTGTTGTTAGTTACAAGACTTTAAAATCTAACAAAAAACTACCTTTTTTTGAAAGATTTACATAATTCCTGTAAATGAACGGGGATAAAATCAAAAATTCTAAAAATTTAGCGCTCTACAAAAACATATCCTTATTAAAATGACACCAAAATATTGGAAATCATATGAAAATCCAGCGATCAATGAATAAGATACAAAACCCTGTTTTAGCGCTCAGAACTTGAGGTAGACGGCCCCTTAAGATACGTGGGCTGCACAAAACACAAACAAACATAAATTTTTTGCTTTATAATATGAAAATGTCCAAGGGGTATTTACCAAGGGGTTTTATTGTTTTATCAGTAAGACATCTGCTATGCAAAAATGTAACGACTGCAGGAATATCCAGGTCATCTTTAATACTGAGGCTCTCTTTTGAAGTGATAATCACTCTGATGACTTCATATGCATTTTTAAGAATTTCAGGGCCGCAGTTCCACTTGACAACATCAAAACAAACATCCTGTAAGAAAATAAATAAAAACTTTAAAATATCATTAGTCTTCGGTAAATCTGATGATCAAATCTCAGCTGCTTAAAAATAGTTCAATTCAATACTATAAGTTGCTTATAAGGAATCAATCCAACTTTTTCCGTAACAATAATATAATACAGTGCTTTTTCTTGTTTTTCTCATGCAATAATAATTCAATGAAAAATTCTGCAACAATACAGTACACCTCGGATCATCCGTATAATCTGAGGTCATTATATTATCACTTAAACAGTGATAGCAAGCCAAGTTCCTGCTCTACAAACAGCCAAGTCGATGTTACAAACAGTGTGTCAAGATTGATTCAGATAATCCGGAACCTGTATAATGTGAGGTCCGGACAATACGAGGTATACTTTATTAATGTCATATGCAAAAAATTAGGGTAAGTTAAACTAGCTATTGCCAAGAAAATGCAAGAATTTGTAAATGAAATAAAGTAAAGTATGTAACAGCCAAAAGAGCACCATCATAAATAGCACCTATTGATACTCGCTACCTTTACGACAAATTACCTTCCTTCTTGAACTTTGGCCAAGAAATCCGTGTCAAACATCACATAAAAAAAAACTTGTCAGCAAGCATGCCAATGGCAACAAGCATGGCCTATTTTTGTAATACAAGAATAGGCTAGGATTTTATCACACCACAGGGACCTGCCAAAGTGGCTTTGCAAATAATAAACTGACTCTAATTCTGCAACTAGCCAAGACATTTTGTAACTTGCAGAGAATTATGCTTAGAAAGTGGAAAACTAATTTAGTAAACTAATAGAAATAAAATTTACCTTAATAGGAATAAAATACTGAACTAGATCTTTGGTATACTTTTTGAGTAACTCAGTGATTAGCGATAAAGAATCTTTGATTCCTTTTGCGAGAGTCTTATCACAACGTGCTTTATTTATGAAACTGCAACAGGCTATTCTCACTCCGGAACAAAACTGACAGGGCGAAATCTGAAAAAAATAAATAAATTATTAGCAACACCCCCGGTGAAGTAGACCTACATAATCAGTGAATTTAAAATGTTTAAAAACATTTTTTCAACCCAACATAGCAAAATATAACATCCTTATTTTCTCCATTAGGATAATAACATAGGGAATAAGTACACAGGTTTGCTGCTGCAGCGCTGCGATGTGTAAAATTGTAAAAATTGGATAGGCCTAGTTTTAAATAAATATCCCATAAACCTCCAACAAAGTTTACTCGGGCAATCAGGCTGATTTATTCTAGGGACCTGAGAACATGCTCGTCAGAATATTTGTATGTTAATGTCCAATTAAATGTTTATTAGTATAGGTTATGAGATAGGAGGGACTGAACTGACATAATTCACAACCTTTTTTATCATAATAACTGAAAAAGCCAATATAAATGTGCACTTTAATGCGTTTTTAGCCTTATTCCAATACAAAAAAAACCTATGCAAATTTAGGTAAAAATTAAGGTTTAAAATAAGTACCACAACATTGACTGACTTTTTCAATAAAATCCCATTAAAATTCTATTCTTTTGTGCCTAGTTACATTTAGTTAGTCCAAATACTTGGTGAGCTATTCCAAATCAATATTGTATATAAATACTATGTAGATAAAAATGAATTGAGATCATAAACTGAAACCCAATTTAAATAAATTTTCAAAATATTTGACTGAGTAATATTTGATTACCGCTAGCTTAAGAACCAGCACATTTATTATTAATCAGGCTGTTTAATAAATTTTACAGTAGGAATATTTGTTAATTAATTAGCTAAGCTCAGATTAAATTTGACTGGTGAATTTCATTTTGCTAAAACCTCAATTAAATTACCAAACATTATTAAAACAAATAAACCTAAACAGTTTTAGTATTCTTATCATTAACGCAAGGTGTTTCTATGTGGCTGGCACAAAGGCAGTGTGTTTCACGCACTGTCTTTAGCCTTCCCTATATAAGTTCTCTTCCAAGTTTTTATTGTAGGCCTATTGATTTTGACTACTTATTTTACATCCAAGATGTTTGTAACTGAAAATAAGATCTTGAATCAAAACAAAGATTCGGACTCAATGTATTTACTCAAGAATTCTAGGAGCTTTGAAGGTAAAAGAAAGCATTGGAAGAACAGCTATTATTATTACTTTGAGGAATCATTTAGAAAAAACAAGAGGACAAGTTTACGAGGATGATTAATGAAAGATTTTCTAATCTTTCAGAGGAGATGCATTCTAAAAAAAAATAATAAAAAAATTGTGCAAGTGAAAGTTTTAAAAAGGCGGACAACTCTGCACTGCAGAATTTTCTCACTGAACAATACAGGGGTGAGGTGGGGTAAGTGCATAAATGGGGTAAGAGCATAACCTGGCTGTAACTCGGTTATTATTGGTGCTATGACAGTGGGAGTCTCACCAAAAGCTTCCTTTTTTATTCTGTTTTATGTGTATGATAAAATAAAACTACCATTTATTGAAATTTTTTGTGGTGTACGTTTTTTTAAGGTAACGTCAATTTTCCTTTAAGCGCAATCTCGCAAGGGTTTTTTAAAACATTTTTTTTTTAAGTGTGTCAATATTTTTTAGTTTTTTCAAGCTCATTTATTACATTTTGAAGTGTATTGATCAGGCATATTTTTGTTATGTTTACACCTGTTATTGTTTTTTTTAAAGGGGGGGTGTGCACTTGCCCCCTATTTTTGTTGGTAAGGGGCAAGTGCATACTCCAAGTATGCACTTTCCCCACATTGCAAAGTTTATGTTTAAAATCATGCTTCAGCACGTCAGTTCATTTTAATCTTGTTTTCAACAAGCTTTGCATACTAACTAGTTGGATTGCTTAGTCAAGTTTGCAAGAAAGAAAACAGTAAAACATTTTGTGGGTATAATTCAGTCAATTAACTCTGATCGGAACCCAGCAGTGCGATTTGTGCGAAAAATGCCTAACAAGATTAGTATCTTCCAGTTCCCTGAAAATGAGGACATTAATGAGGTGACAGAGGAAGATATTGTTAAAGTTTGGCCAGAACCTTTACAATAGGCGCAGAGGAGAGGTGGTATTTAACATACAGTTCTCCCCGTGTATAACATTCAGTAAAAAAACAAACTTGATACTCATGTGTAAATACAAGATATAAGAAATAGTTTACAGACTAAAAATTATAAAAAAAGTGTTTATAAACTCAAATTTAACAGTATATATTGAAAAACATCCATTGCAGTTGAATTAAACCCAAATTGGAAAGTAAAATCAAAATTTTATTTTTAAACATTTTTCCGATGAATTTTTCTTGCCACGTAAAAAAGTTTTTATCTCAAAAATTATTGGAGATAATTCTAATCTGTAAAAAGTATTAGAAAGTCCTAAAACAGTTCTATATGTTCATGCCCCACCATTGCCCCATTGCTCCTCTTAAATAAATTGGAGGCAGGATATGCACTTACCCCGCTAGCAGGGGCAAGTGTGTACCCTTGGTAAGAAAAACTTAGAAGAATTTTTTTCAAATGAAAAAGTCATTTGATTTCCATGAAATTTTTTGAGCCAATAAAGAACATACTTGAAATTGCAAGGTAAAAATCTGAAGTTTTTATC
The DNA here is from genome assembly GCA_035578135.1 of Flexamia atlantica. Taxonomy (NCBI): domain Eukaryota; kingdom Metazoa; phylum Arthropoda; class Insecta; order Hemiptera; family Cicadellidae; genus Flexamia; species Flexamia atlantica. Next base: position 31,574,747 of record JAQJVK010000004.1, on the reverse strand, counting down.
ATTAAAAATAAAGTTCTCAGACTTTGTAAAAGTTGCACTTCCGATTTTAGGGGGTGCACTTACCCCACCTCGCCCCAATTGCATCAGCTTACCAGGTATTTGCTATATTGCTAGTTCGATCTGAACCCCCTCTGCACAGAATGTTGTGGATATTCATTCACTTAGTGATGTTTCTTATCAGATATATGCACATCAACGATGCTTATGTGAACTGGCAAAGCTCTCCCATTCTTCAAAGTCTATCAATGACAAAAGTCAAGGACATTAGTTTACCAGCAATCACTATTTGTGAGCAATTGTTACTGAGAGAAGATTACAATCAATATGAAATGTTTGAAATCTATGTCTCAATGAAGAAAAATAAATCAATTTGGATGTGCAGTAAGGAAGAGTTAAAAAAATTCATTGTTTCTACAGACATTAGTCGCATGGAATTCAAAAATGACACTCTAGATAGGGTTTATAAAGAATCATATAATCACATCACGGTAATGTTGTAGGTAAATGAAAGGGACTTGAATATTTGGAATACATTGAGTACTTAGAAGGAATGTTGATGAAAAAAGTTTTGATCTCGAAATCTATGGGCCCAGTATTCCCACCAATCGATCTCTGCCACCATTTAAATTAGCTAGTAGGCCTATAATATGGAAATGTCATCTGGACATTTCGGAACTGAAACATCACAAACATTCCATGACGTTTTTCAAAAACATATATTATGTAGGATTACTGCTGGCCATTATTAACTATTTTCGCTTAAGGCACATTTGCAATAAGCGGGTTGCCAGCGCTTTTTAACTAAAGCTGCTGTAAGGAAGCCATTGCTATCCACCTGGTATGGACACACAAAATTCACCACTGACTTAAAAGCTGATACTTGGTGTTTCTGCCAGCACTATATAATACCAGCCGCAGCTACATGGTCAATCGTCGGTGCTGGCAACCTGTCTAAAGCAAATAGGCCTGAAGTAAATAAGGCAGCCCTAATTATTGAGACAAGTTGTGCAATATCATTTGAAAAAGTGTCATGAAGTAAGATTTTCACACTCTTTAGCCTTAATCATCGCACTGATGTAATGGAAGTTTTTAACTTAGAAACTAGTTTTTAAAACAATTATATCGCATTATGACCGGTTTGTGTGCAACTACAGTACTAGGCATTGAGGTTAGAGTAAACAATCTCGTAAAACTAACAAGAACTAACCTAATTCCGTTTGAGTTAGTTCAGATAAAAAGTAAGCCTTAATTCTAGAAACAATTCTTTGCCCAGAATCATTGCGAAACAAAGGATTTTCGTTAATTACAGAAATTAACTCATGAACTAACGTCTCCATCACCAAATCACCCGCCATATCGCCATAATCATATGATTTTTTGACAAATGAAAATGACATCACAGTCTGGGGGCTGTTTCTAAACGATGTTGATGGATTAATAAAATTAACTTAGTATTTTGTAATACCTTAGACTAGGGAAGGTAATACTAAGATTCCGTTTCAAACCGAAAGGATCCAATGGAGATGGACTGTAACTAGTAGTAAGTAATTAGAAGCTAGTAATTGTGAAACGCGTTTAGAAACAGCCCCCTGATGACATTGGGCGCGTTCATCCGCAATGACCGGGCTTGCATCGGTTGCACCACCACTTTGTATCCCTTTATCTATGGTTGCACCGAGTGAGTAATCTACCAACCTGGGGGTTGTTTCTAAACGCGTTTCACAATTACTAGCTACTAAATCACTAATTACTAGTTACAATTTATCTCTATTGTATCTTTACGGTTTTGAAACGGAATCTTAGTATTAAGTACAAAATACAAAGTAAATTTTATTAATTCACTAACATTGCTTAGAAACAGCCCCCTGTAATAAGATAACGGTAGTGGTGGATTTACCCACACCTCCTAGGAGGTGTTGATTTACCACCTACCGATCATTGTTGAGCATCCACTGATATTATGTTAACGTGGATTCGGTAAGTTACCGAACATTGTTGACTGTCAAGATGCAGTGGCTTTGCCTATTAACGACTATAATATTAACCGGTTAGTCACCGGTGATTACAGCTGAACGCGCCCATTTCCAGGGCCCTTAGGCATCCTTAGGTGACCTCATGACACTAAGACCTTAACCCGTCCTTGATTGTGTCGTCAAGGACGGGCCGAAAGAATACGGGGACGTTTAAAATCGTCCAGATGCAGAACATCCAGGTTCGTTGATTTAATCATTAGGCAATCGATATATAACGTCCTGGTGCAGGTGTCATACCATCCAGGTTCGTTATTTTAAATATAATAGCTTTTTTTCAAAACGTCCTGCTTAAAATTTATCAAAAGATAGTCATAACGTCCAGGTTGCTTATTTTGTATTGATATTGAGCAGGAATCGCCTGAGTTGGCCAAAGCATTTTTCTAATCATCTCATTGAAACTTGTTATGCAAGCCTCATTGAAGACATGGTGTTTTTGTTTGCCGCATCTTCTTCCAACTGTCCAATCTATAGTTGCACATTCATCATCATTCCGATCATTTCGACAAAAATTTGACGTCATTTGACATTTTTTACTATATGGGATTTGTTTAAATATATATGTTGACTTTCGGGACAACCACATATCTAGATTATAGATCGGTTTCAAACATTGCCCAATTTTAGAATTTTATATTTTCATTTAACCTTTTTACATATTATTAACTAGATTAAATTGTGTTTGGAGACATAAAATCTAGGAGCTAATTTACATTCTTACGGTCTTTTATTACGGCACGATTCAGACTGAGCAGTATATTTGGCCCCACTTGGAATACGCAGTTGAAATGAAATGAAATGAAATGAAAATAGATTTATTTATTCCAATATTCATGCAACATTCCATTTATCAATGTACACATGCAGCAAGCAATAAATACATGCATAATAACCTACTAAAAACAATAGGATTTATAGTACTATCCCTAGCATGCTTAATATGTTAATTCTTATTATAATTTTCCAAGCCTACATTGGAAGGCCTACATGGGCAGTAGCCTGTGCGTAGGCCTTGTAGTTGTTACCGATCACTAAATGAGTATGTGGCATCTATTTAACCTAATGGCGATATGTGGCATCTGATTTAACCTTATTTTACAAAAAACAAGACTACATTTTACAGATTTTTTTAGAAATTAGAGGGAAAAAAGAGAAGCTGTTATTGGAAAAAAAAACGATGTGGACGACAGCTCGTGGTATTGTTTGTCATTAGTGGGGATTGGTTGAATGTCTTCATAAGGAGGGGGGGGGAAATGCATTATTGTCTTGGTCGGAAAGTAGTGGTCATGATAATGTTTTCGGCGCCTTCCACTCCTACCGTATTTAAGAACTCTTTTATTTGTGCTTTTAACTTTGTTAAAGATGGTGAATTCAGTATGTTAAAATGCGGAAATCGTTGACGTATATTTCGGTACAAAACATTTGAAACGTAGAAGGAATTGGTTGTTAAAATTGTTCTAGTTAGTTGTAAAGAAGCAATAGAAACATTTTGCGCGTAGCGTGTAAAATGGTCATGTGATATTGCCCTAAGGGCATGCCAATCATTGTAATTCATGAAGCAATAATTTACGATAATTAAAAAATCTGTTCACAATAACTTTGAGTTAACAATCATTATATAATGTTTACTTAACTATTTTACAACAGTTTTTTAATAGTGAGAGAATTTTAAAACAAAACAATTTAATAACAGTTTACAAATCATTTACAACAGTTGTACAATCATTACCAAAATTATTATCATTCTTAAAATTCTATCAGTTGAAAAATAATTAAAAAACAATTTTATAACAATTTGTGAGATGATTTAAAATTTCAGCTTTTCAATAACAAAACAACAGTTTAAAAATTATTTCCTGCGTTAAAACGGCCTGATTGTCAACTCCACCACTAGGCAGCGCTGGCGTAGCTTACAGCTTGCATCTGTCGCCGCCATTCGCCATTTTAAGTGTTTGTCTCTGTCCTCTGTGTTTCTTTTTCAGTGAATAAATTGTTTTAGTTCTCTATTGTGGTTTCAAATTAAGGTAAGTCCGTTATTGAAATACAATTATTTACTCTAGTTAGATTTCGTGGCTCTTCGCGATATGTGCATAAATTATTTCCATCGTGTTTATAGGAGGTAGGTGTTTATATAACCTAAAGTATTAACCCAGCCTTTCTTTGAATTCAGCAGGGCTAACGGCTTGGAAACCTATATTTACATTTTATGTATATTTAACTAAAGACAGATCTAGTTACTTGATGTGTCGTGTCATTGACAATAAATTATTTGGTTATTCAAAACTAATTGGTATGGTATCTAGGCCTATGTTCTAATGACAGTTTTTGGATGACTGATGTTTTGAGTGTTTCATATTTGATCCTCTGCCTTTAAAAAACATGTTCTGTTTAGCGGTTAGGTATATTTCCTACTTATTTCGGGTACGTTAATCATCTTCTCAGTATGATTTTACATGAAGTTTGCTTTCCTATAAGCTTTCGTAGAGAGCAGGCCTATTGAAATAATCTATAAATGCGATGGGGTTGCCCAATAGGCTATTGAGTGCTGCTTGACAGACTGTAGCGTATATCTAAGTTTGACTATCGGTATATGGTATGATAATGTGGATGTTAATAATAATCCACCGAAAGATGTTTTCGGTGGATTTGGTAAGAAACTGGTCATTGTTTGTCAGGATGCGGTGGATTTGCCTATTAAGGACCAAGGCAACCAGTTATTCACCGGTGACTGTGGCTGAATGGTTTTCTTAGAAACCAGGATCTGATGTTGATATAAGTTACAACTCGTCTGCTAATCAGTAAGAACGAATGGCAGAAAATCAAACATGAAACTAAGTTAGTACCCTTCTTAAATTTGATATTGACTAAACTTACCAACAAATAATTGATTTTATAGTTTTAGGGGGCATATCAAAGTCTAACCAGTTGCTTTATATTATTTGTTATTAGTAACAGAAAGTAAATATTAATTTAATACAGTATTAGCGTTATTTTTCTCATAGATAATGTGATTGGCAATTTATTTATTTGGTAAATATGCAGTTTCCAGTACTGGTCTCAAAAAAGAATTTATCTACGACCATTGCAATAAGCACCAATTATGGTATTACAATAAACATTATAATGATATACATTAAAACACCAAAAACCAAGCAGTACTCTAATGACGACTTTAGAGTACTGGAGTCACTTTAGAGTACTGGTTCTAGACCAATGAGAGCTCGGCATTTGACGGAAGTAGTGTCATAATAACAATTACGCAATTCGCACATCAGCTGATTGTTGCATTACGATTCATGTTTGAGTTTACTTATCCCATCAGCTGATTGTTCCACAACGATTCATGGCTCAGTCTGCTTATTTGCCTAACCTCAAATGTTAGTTGACCTATTCCATCATTAGTAAGTCATGAGTTTTGTTTACCTTCGGGGAAATTTTGTCGTATATTGTTGGTCGTAGATAAAATAGTGTATGCAACGATTGTATTATGCCTTTAAGCCACTCGTGAGATATTTAGAACACTCGCTTCGCTCGTGTTCTAACTTACATCTCACTCGTGGCTTAAAGACATGCATTATACAATCGTTGCATAAACTACTATTTTTTAATTTATGGAAATTTGATGCTGATTCCGGATATGAAAGTTCTTTTCCGGCGGTCACGGCCGGAAAAAACCAAACAAATTTTAGTCTCGAAGGTTGGTCATTTGGGTACTCAAATTAACCGGGCGAGCTGAATAAGAATATGCAAAAATATTCAAGATCTGGTGTATATTAACAGAGTTGTGACCGGAAATCACGGAAAATCGTCTACAATGGTCTATTTAGAGTTAGGTTTAGATCAGACATTGGTAGTTTAGGTAAGTTAAAACATATTGGGTTGATAAGTGGTGGACAAGGTAAAGTTTTGATAGGCTAGGTCAGGTGATGTGTTTGGTTAGGTTAGGTTATGTTTTGTCAGGTTATTTTAGGTTAAGTATAGCAATTCAGGTTTGATATTACAGTACACCTTGGATTAACCAGACCCCCGCATTATCCGGATCCCAGATTTTCCGGAACGGTCTACCCGAGGAATTAAAAAATTAGAATCACGGCAAAAAATGTTTTTAGCGAGTTTACGGGTGAAATAAGCCTTCTAAAAGTAAAATGCAAATGTGGAATAACAATAATTGAAGGAATATTGTACTCAACGGTAGGGCTACATCACAGTATTTTCGTGAACGTAGTTTTCGGGATTGCTACTTGGGTCGCCAGTACTTAGCAACAAAGACGTAGCCTACGGCAATTTTGCGAGTTTGTTTATGCTGAAATTTGATGTGTTAGGCCTACATTATTTTTTAAGAAGAGTTGCTGTAATAAGTTTTGTCATTATTATTTAATCTTAAAAATTAAATATTTTAATCCGACATTTTATTCCAAACCCAAACTGTAAGTACGGTAAAAGTTAATATTACATTCGTATGATTAATAATAAAGTTTAGTTCTTAAATTTGTTTCAGAACTAAACCCCCGCAAAATTTGAAAGACTAACATGTTGTACAGACTTGACACGCCGCCGTTTGCAGCATCAAAGCAGGGGCTACATATGGTACGCAATCACTGTTTAGGCGATATTGTAATGACCTCGAATTATCCGGATTTTTTGCTATCCGGATCGGTGTTCCGCCACATTAATCCAGATAATCCGAGGTGTACTGTAGTTTGATAATGTTTGGTTAGGCCTATGTTCTGATAGTCGTGTCACAATCCCATGAACTTTATCCTTAGCTAAATCAATGGCTATAAACTAAACCTAAATTAACTTAATCTAATATAACGCAACATACCGTAACCTAACCAAACTTAACTAAACCTGACCTTAATCAACCTAAACTATCATAAAAATTCTTGATCCAATCTATTTCAATGATATCCATATAAATATAATCTAAACTAAGTTAAACTTAGTCTAACCATAAAATATGTTTTTATGTCAACGTATTGCCTCAATTTTGCAGTTCGAGTACAGAATACCATCTGCAAATCCACAAAGACAGAGACCAATAATGAAGACCCAAGCTGAAGACCAATAGAAGGTTTATTTTACTGCTTTTCGTCATGTCGTAAGTGGAATATCAAGTATTTATATGCAGTCAGATTTTCTTTTGTTTACAAATATTTAAACTACAAAGACAAACTGTACTTATATTTTTATTCGTGAGCGAAGCCATGGGTACAGCTAGTAGCATTGGCAGAGTTTTGGGAGGGCCTGGGGCCCCTCCAAAAATTGGAAAAATAAAGCCTTGCTTAGTAGCTTAGTAATTAGGCCCTATTTAGAAGTATGTTGAAATTATTACTCAATCAAATAACCTAAAGCTATTTTACCATCATACTTTACTTTTTACGGTAAAAATAATTTATTCTTTTAATCCAATAGCCGATAGAATATATATATATATATATATATATATATATATATTTTATATATAAATATCTTTACCTACATTATTGTCACTGAGTATCTATAGGCCTACCAGTCACGGCGGGAATACGGGAAAAACCAGAAATATGTCAGGTATTTTGTCTGGTTGGGAATAGTCGGGAAAAGTAATGAATTTCAACCTTTGATTGGGAAATTCGAATTTGGCTGTAAAACAATACCTTGGATAGCCATTTTTGTCGTTGTTATCGACTTCTCGACCGGCTAGTCTCTCAGTTGAATCGCAGTCCACAAATTTTCAGTAATAAGACCTGAAAGTCTGTATTTAATACCGCTGCTGGAAAATCTCTCAGTCCTATCACGGCTGGAAAATCATTTAGCAGCTGACAAGTCTCTCGCTCTTAACGCTGCCGTCCATTTCCCGGTCGTATTGCTATCAGAGGTTGTGTGCTCTTTTCATGGCCAACATTTCTTTTGGCCACATGAAGGTAAGAAAATATGTCGTTTATATGGCCGCTGGCAAAGCCCTTAAACTCGTCTCGCAGCCGGCAAATCTCTCCGTCATATCGGGGCTGTTACACCCCTTGCTCTTTTTTGCGGCCATCATATCTTTTGGTCTCATTTATTGCAGTCAGAAACGTTTCACTTGTTTAGCGGCTAGAATCTCCAAATCTCTTATACTCCCAACCTCATACTGCATTAAAAAATATCTATATAATACTGTTCCTATACAATAATATGTAATAACTTCCTGTGTAATAATAATAAAATAATAATACTTTTCCTTTATAATACTGTCACATAACTTCATAATTCGTAAAACAATTTTATGAATATATTAATATCTTTAAGTTTTAAATTCATTGTTTATTTGCCATAGTCATCCTTATTGTCATACAATTCTATGAATAAGGTAAACATCCCAAATTCCGGCCGGTTAAGGAAAGTCAGAGTTAATACTGCTTATGAAATTGAAAAACTAGCCATATTTTGGTTAATTATATATTTTAAATAAATTTAGGCTCCAAATAATATGTCAATGTAGCATAAATAAATCATAATTATTAGTGAAATCCAATTTCATTTTATTTTAGACCTATTCATCTAACTTCAATCCCTAATATCAGTCGTCACCTTCCCAATACCGATTTTTGCCAGCCTAATTACAGTCGTGATTGTCAAGATGACACTATAATGTGTTTTTTTTTTCAGAGTTAACTAAGTTGAAATGAAATTTAATATTGACAGACATTTTTATTACTTGGTGATATTAAACCAGCAACAACTTACAACTTCATCTAAGTGAGACAACATTGAGGAAATCTTTTGCTAAACTGCTTTTGATGTCGAACACTAAAGCATTCGACTGTTGGCGTCCTATGGTAGAATGAGGTTATTTTGAAGTTCTATATGATAACTTTTACTTTGTATATATTCATTCCTGTCCCTATTCTTTTATACGTAAAAAATGCTTTAAAAAAATACTAAAAGCGTTTGTACAGAAACTTATTAGTTCTTTATCTGATAAAACGTAAATATTTTGGTTTATTGCATTGTCTCTGTAGACCACTTAGATAAATTATTTTAAAAAGTGTATGTTTTTTACAAAGGCCTATCAGAATGCTCACATATAATTACGTTTAAAATAAGAATAAACTTTTAAGTTATTGAAAACCGTAATTTGGACTATAATAAAATCATATTTGCCGCTGCTATTACCAACCGTAATTTGGAAAAACGTAAAGTTTAATGTCTTAAGTTAATTAGGGTCAATCCATTTCAAATCAACCAATTTAAAAATAAAAAGTTGCTGACAATTTATCGATATTTTCATATTTTTACCCGTGGTTATGCTATGTTTGAAGAGTTAAAAACAACTATTAATTTATTTTTTAGGTGCATAGTTTTTTTTTGAGCAGCCATTTTGTATCGGTGCGACAGCTGATTTTGCATTTTGCAGAGGTCTACGTTAAACTCTGTAGTTTTTTTATTATTGAAGATATTCAGATGAAAGAAAAACCATTTGAAAGAGAATAAAATGACCAATAATCTTTGTCCAGTACATGTTTTGGCTTGGGTGATAGCAAATATGCATGAAAAATAAGTATGAGTAAAATTTCTACAAACGCAAATCTACACTTCCAGTGCCTAAATTCAATGTGTGAAAATTAAGACTCGCCTTCAATTTTTTTCTATAGACAGTCTTCACAGTATATTTTCTTCTGACCAAGTCACAAGCTTGAGATATGTATTCCTTTTAGCGAATTTCCCCTATAGGGAAGAAGCTGTTACCGTTGGTCTCATGGTAAGACCTAAGCCTAAAACCATCATAACTTTTCTTTTTGAGGTCCTCAGATGCCAAAAACACCGTTCGTTCACTTTCATAAATATATATATATATATATCTATATATCTATATATATATATATATATATATATATATATATATATATGTGTCTTTAAGCACGATAACTTGCGCAAAAATGGTCCAATCGAATTGAAATTTGGCATAGACGTGTAAAGTAGTAATTATTCGGACGAGTTCGTAAACCAGCCCGATCGGACCACCGGAAGGGGGGGTAAAGGGGGGTAAACACCCCCAAAAATGGGTTTTTTGAGATTTTTACAGAGAAAAATAAAATTTTTCAAATTTTTATTGGCACCATTGAATTCAGCCCAAAAAAACAAACAATTTAGTAATTTGAATCATGGCTCTATGTCCATTGGTTGCCGAGATATTGAAAGTGGTAAACGCAGTACATTGTCCCAATGTTAACCTTATGGGAAATAAGTAAAATTCTATATCTCGCTTATTTCTCAACATATCTTGATAAAACTTGGTAAATGGCTTCTTCTAGTTCAGATCTACTAAATATTGAATTAAAACCACCCAGTTTTAATATACCTGTAGCAGCAAACCTGCATACTCATTCCCCATGTTATTCTTATGGATCTTACAAAAACATATCAAATCTCGCTATGCTGGATCGAAATATGTTGTTTTGCACTTGAAATTCGCTGAGTATGCAGGTCTGCTGCAACGGGGGTATTTTAAACATATTTTTAAAATGAGCAGTTTATCCACAATCGTGTATTTTGAACTTGGCATATATCTCAGAAGGGACACATTCTGAAAATCTGAAATTTTCAGAAAACATTCTTTTGACGGGTTGAATCAAGTGGTTAAAATTTCATTACTTAGAATTTCTTATATTTTAAGCTATGATTATCTTTATAGTGACAATAAATAGTATACAAAACAAAATCTAAGAACATATAAATTTTTTTGTAATGTTGTAATATTTATCGTAAAACATAATTGAAGGGGTCCCCCGTAAAACGTTCTAAACGACAAAAACCTAGATTCGAGTAATCAAGCGTTGAAAATCGAATTCTGAAATTTACGGTTTTTTTCAAGGTTAGAACTTACAGTCATGTATAATTTTTTAATACCCAATTTGTAATATCATAATGTAGCCTTAGACTAAATTTTTACTTGCCATTAAGCTTTTTTAAACATTTTTCGTGTTTTTTTTTGGGGGTTATAACGTTCTAAATGACTGGCGTTTGAAACGTTTTCTGACGGACTGCCCCTTCTGCTTTGGTAGAAATCATCAGGGAGTGTAGGAATACCAACATAAACGAAAATAAAACTGAATATAAAACAATTTTATTGGTCTAAAAGTTCAAAAACGTAACGTTGTTACATAACGTTATAAGTCATTTTACTAAAAGTTATCCAAAGGAGGCACCTAAAACGTTATTCTACTCACCTCTTTTTTGCTAATTTTCCAGGCCTTGGCTGCTTAGTTTTTGTAATTTAGGGTAATCCAGCTGTTCTATATATCTTCCTGGTTTTATCCTTCCACTTTCTAATATTTACTTCACCTGTTTTAATTTTACTTACACGATTTTGGTCGCTGGGCGACAACGCAACGAGCGGTGGGGAATTTATCTTTCGGCGAATAGAACGTTTTTCCCCAGAATGTCCGTGCAGTCCCGCGAAGCACGCCAACTTTGACAGACGAAATCAGGGCTGCCAACTCAAATATCTTCAAAACAAAATATACCACGGTGTAGCTCATGTCCTAGAGAACCTTTTTCACTGAATATCTCCGATTTTGAAATTTTGTCACTTAGAACGTTTTACGGGGGACCCCTTCAATTACTATAAGCTGGTTGAAAACATCAAATTACATTATAAAAACACTGTTTAAAAGGTTCAATGTGATGTACAAGTTGTGTCAAATGTGATTAAGAAATTTTGATGAAAAGTTTGCTGATTGATATGCTCATCAATAACAAAATGATTACTTCCATAGTGTGATGGGTCCTTTAAATAAACAAAAACACAGATAAGATCAGATTTTTTGTTGAGGGGAATCTAATTGTGGGCATTGAATATACCCTATAAGAAGGACATAATTCAGACCAATTTTTTTCTGTGAGTGCAACTTTTTGACTTTATAGTCCAGCAGCTGACAGCACTTCTGTGTGCAAACTTGCGTAGGCTGAATTTTATTGCTGGACCTGTTAGTTTATTACATGGGAAGGTTAAAAAACTTGGGTGGACATCTCCTACCCCCCAGGTTTTCCCAGGATGACGTTTTCAAAATGGCCGCCAATTATCTGTTTTTCACCATTAAATTTATAAAAATCATGACCATCGCCCAATCTATGGATTTAACATAACAAGAATTGGTGAAAATCACCACTTAGTATATACCTAACGATTAAAATATCGTTTTCAAAAGTTGCATCACTACATGTCCGCCATTTTCGAAATAATCCGCCATTTTGAATTTATGTAAGCTTTTAATTGATCAATCATAGTGAGGCTCAAAACCAACGTAGGATCGTGATTTTTATTTTATTTTAAAGCCAATTAAATTTCCTACAAGAGAATTCCAGGTGGAATACAGCCAATCAGTATAACCAATGTGTAATTTTAATGTAAAACAAGTCCCTAAAAAATTGACAATGTAATTTTCGTGTTTTATGGATTATTTTGCTAACAACGAAACCTACGCCTCCACAGAGGAAATAAAGGAACTGGAATGTACTAAACTAATCTCAAGGCATATGAATAACTATCTAAGACAAGATTTCATAATACATTCACCGCTTGTCGGTCTTTTTGGGAAATAATTCGCTATTTTGAATTTATACTAGTTTTCAATTGCCAAAGCGTTTTCCGGCTAACAGTTACCGTAAACACTTATATTTTCATTTTATTTTACTCTTCGATAAAGTTCTTACGGGAAAACGTAAGGTTGAATGCATCAAATAAACATAAACAGTACGAAATTGCAATGTAAAAGAAGTATTTTAATGATTTTCTAATAGTAGGGTAAAAAGCAGGCCATAAGATGTCTTCTTCTTGATTATGTAGGCTATGTTTTGCGACTGGTGGCAACCATGTTTTTTTGTTCCTTTTGACCTATTGAATGCAAACTGTGAGTTTGCCACCTTCAAATTTGGTGCGGGGACCAGGAATCCAAGATGGCGGACAAAATGGCTTATTAATGTTGTAGGCTTAGTTTTTTTTACCTTTCCCCGCTACATTTGATGAAAATTCGGCTGTCTTAACAAAGAAAAGGTTGGGAGAGGGGAAACACTTAATGTTGGTTACATTTTCACATCCGGTCGCCATATTGGATCCGCCATATTGGATATAAGTTATTTTTTTGAAATGTAAATATGGGATTGTAACACATCATTTCAAACTGCTTTTTTGTGACAATGCTTATTACGCTGTCCATTTTTCTAAATCTCTGTCCGTTCTCAAGTTGTTAGTAGATTATTTAATAATCTGTTTTTATTTATTCTATTTATTTTAGTCCGTTTGCCCAATGATATGACCTTGAATTAAGGTCCAACTCACACTTTGTGATCGATTCTCGTACTATTTGATACATTGAACAAGATTATGAGGGGTTCCAGAGTGGCACCCATGGAAATTTTTGAATAACGGTGGTCAAAGTTTACAGTGCTGAAAATAAAGAAACAAATATTGAACAAAATTGTATGTATGACATTCATAGGAATATTTTCCAAAATATCGATTTGAAAACATCGCCAATAGTTGCCGGAAGGTAAATACTTAATTAAAGTGGACAATAGTTTTCAGCCGCCATCTTGGATCCGCCATATTGGTTAGAATATACTGGAACTTCCGTAAAAGTTAAAAATATGGAAAAAAGCTGATTAGTACTAAGCAGCTGATTGAGTGGAAACAGCACATTGACAGCAAAAAAGCTATTTGACGGTCAAATACTTATCTTCATTTAAAACAGCTAATTTGATTGTAAATGACCTTTTAACTGTCAATCAGATGTTTTTAGTCAATTATCCGATAACTATTAATAAGCTAATCCCCTTTTCTTTATTTTTATTATGAATCCAATAAAGTAATCCATCAAATATTAAAAATAAGTTTATATTTATGTTTATTAATTATTGTACATGATTATGGGTTATAATAATGTTCTGAATTTCTTATAAAAATAAAGAAAAGGAGAAAAGCTGATTTAAAGTCATCAGCTGATTAGTTAGATACAGCTGATTAATAGTAAAAGTTAAATTACAAACAAATCAGCTGTTCTGAGTGAAGGTGCGTAAAGTATTTGTCCTTAAAAACAGCTTTTCGCTGCCAATCAGCTGTTTTCAGTCAATCAGCTGTTTAGTAATAATCAGCGGTTTTCCACATTTTTCATTTTAATGAAAAGCGTAAAGTATTTGTCCTTAAAAACAGCTTTTCGCTGCCAATCAGCTGTTTTCAGTCAATCAGCTGTTTAGTAATAGTCAGTGGTTTTCCACATTTTTCATTTTAATGAAAAGTCCAGTACATTATAACCCATTATCATTTATACAAAAAATATTTTCTTTGATTGCATACACATTTGATAATAAAAATCTTATAGTTCTGGAAAAAATATGTTTCCAATGAAAATTTAAATTTTAGGCCTACATGTTGGGCATTTAAAATTGTTTGCTTGGGCATTATTCTAAAAAACCATAAATAGTATCGTAAAAAAATAAAACAAATTTAATGAAAATTTGACTCCTCATACAGCCTCGTATCGTAAAAAGTGAGCGATTTAGTACAAATTTAGTTATGGGCAACTATAGTTTTTCTAGCGTGGAGAACGAGTTAGCCGAATATTTTTTATTGCTCACCAACGTTTTACTTGTTCTTAGATTACGCATTACTTAGCTACTTTAAACTTCTGTGTATCTCTTATAGTTTAAGAGATCCCAAAAGTGTTCACAAAAAATACGCTCTATATCTTGTGATCGAAACAGTACTTTTTTCAAACAGATCGCGGCATTATAATCAGCGTGAAAACATTGTTTTTATGTGTAACACCACATTCACATTTAAGAAAAATATGTTATATCCAATATGACGGATCCAATATGGCGACCGGATGTGAAAATGTAACCAACATTAAGTATTTCCCCTCTCCCAACCTTTTCTTTGTTAAGACAGCCGAATTTTCATCAAATGTAGCGGGGAAAGGTAAAAAAAACTAAGCCTACAGCATTAATAAGCCATTTTGTCCGCCATCTTGGATTCCTGGTCCCCGCACCAAATTTGAAGGTGGCAAACTCACAGTTTGCATTCAATAGGTCAAAAGGAACAAAAAAACATGGTTGCCACCAGTCGCAAAACATAGCCTACATAATCAAGAAGAAGACATCTTATGGCCTGCTTTTTACCCTACTATTAGAAAATCATTAAAATACTTCTTTTACATTGCAATTTCGTACTGTTTATGTTTATTTGATGCATTCAACCTTACGTTTTCCCGTAAGAACTTTATCGAAGAGTAAAATAAAATGAAAATATAAGTGTTTACGGTAACTGTTAGCCGGAAAACGCTTTGGCAATTGAAAACTAGTATAAATGCAAAATAGCGAATTATTTCCCAAAAAGACCGACAAGCGGCGAATGTATTATGAAATCTTGTCTTAGATAGTTATTCATATGCCTTGAGATTAGTTTAGTACATTCCAGTTCCTTTATTTCCTCTTTGGAGGCGTAGGTTTCGTTGTTAGCAAAATAATCCATAAAACACGAAAATTACATTGTCAATTTTTTAGGGACTTGTTTTACATTAAAATTACACATTGGTTATACTGATTGGCTGTATTCCACCTGGAAATTTCTTGTAGGAAATTTAATTGGCTTTAAAATAAAATAAAAATCACGATCCTACGTTGGTTTCGAGCCTCACTATGATTGATCAATTAAAAGCTTACATAAATTCAAAATGGCGGAGTATTTCCAAAATGGCGGACATGTAGTGATGCAACTTTTGAAAACGAAATTTTAATCGTTAGGTATGTACTAAGTGGTAATTTTCACCGATTCTTCTTATGTTAAATCCACAGATTGGGCGATGGTCATGATTTTTATAAATTTAATGGTGAAAAACAGATAATTGGCAGCCATTTTGAAAACGTCATCCTGGGAAAACCTGGGGGGTAGGAGATGTCCACCCAAGTTTTTTAACCTTCCCATGTAATAAACTAACAGGTCCAGCAATAAAATTCAGCCTACGCAAGTTTGCACACAGAAGTGCTGTCAGCTGCAGGACTATTACCACCAGAGTTCTCCGGTCCCTTTTTTCCTTGCGCTCTGTGCAAGAGAGAAGGGGGAGAAGAGCCGGAGGTGTGAGAGAGAGCGCGCCGAGGGTGCGAGAGAGAGCGCGCCGGGGGTGTGAGAGAGAGCGCGCCAAGGGTGCGAGAGAGAGCGCGCCAGGGGTGTGAGAGAGAGCACGCCGGAGGTATGAGAGAGAGCGCGCCGAGGGTGCGAGAGAGAGCGCGCCGGGGGTGTGAGAGAGAGCGCGCCAAGGGTGCGAGAGAGAGCGCGCCAGGGGTGTGAGAGAGAGCACGCCGAGGGTGCGAGAGAGAGCGCGCCGGGGGTGTGACAGAGAGCGGGGATGTTGAGAGAGGGCGGGGAAAGAGATAGAAAATCTATCTGATGGAGTAGAGTCAGGGAGGAAGCAAAAGACCGAACGAGCAAGAGAATTTCTAAGAACAAATTCGTCCCCCGAACCACATGTTCAGCTTGGAAACAATACCCTAATAGTAGTTTATGCAACGATTGTATAATGAATGCCTTTAAGCCACGAGTGAAATAACTCATTTCATATGAGTTTTCTAAAGTGACTCCAGTACTCTAAAGTCGTCATTAGAGTACTGCTTGGTTTTTGGTGTTTTAATGTATATCATTATAATGTTTATTAATACCATAATTGGTGCTTATTGCAATGGTCGTAGATAAAATATTGTTTTGAACCAACAGTTAAGAGCACTGGTTTGGTCTTAAGTCTTTCCGTTTGGCGGATATCATAATTATTATTACTATCTCGCTTCAGTCTAATTTTTAAATACCAAATTTGTAAAGGTCTTGGTGGGCAGGTAAAATAGTAATTTTTCAAGGAATTATTACAAATATGAGGTTACTAAAACTTTTTTGTGAGCTCGGCCATACTTTTATTTTAGACCAATTTTTATGTCAGGGAAAATGTAATTTTCAATAATTTTTCAATTTAGGGAATACTAAAAGTTAATAGTTTTCAAGAAGTTTAGGAAGAACCAAAAAGAATTAATTGTACCTTTAGACTTCCCCTCCCTCCCCCAGCTCAAGAGCGACAGACGGGAACTTTGGATATGTTCACCTCCTAACCAGTCCAAACAAAGCTGCACGGTCTAAAAATGAGTTTAAAAAATTAGTGTTGGTAAATCTGGCATTGGGAGTGTGGGACACATGGTGTAGTTATATATATATATAAATAACTTATAATTAATAACATAAATTCATTCGTAAGCATTTCATTAACAGTACCGAGACAAAATTATTTGTTTCAGGTGGGAAGAAGTGTCACTCACTGATCCAGCAGAAGCCCAAGATGATTGAAATTAGTCTTGTAATGTTAATTTGCAATAAAACTTATGGTCAACAACAGAAAAAGAGTATTAATTTTGGCCAAAATGGTTTTTTAATGTTAAGGGCATTTAATTGTTTTAAATAGCATAACTGTAACTTGTTTTGAACAGTATCTGAGGCTGGCCTAAGGAATTTTAGTATAATATGCAATGATCAATATAATCAGCCATTAAATATATTTTAACGACTAACAAACCTTTTTATACCTATCTATTAAACCATTTCATATGACTTTCCTACTTATGACAATCAGTTTTAAATGAATTATACAGGGTGTATCAATTTTAAATGAATTATACAGGGTGTCTGTAAAGTCCATCACCAAACACCATAACTTGGTTTATTGGGTCAAAATAAGCAAAAACGTTCATATGAAGGTATGACCTAAAATGCATATCTACACAGATGGAGATGAAAAATATTTTGTGAAAAATACAAAATGGCGGATATCTGGGTAAATATGCATTTTAGGACATACCTTTATATGAACTTTTTTGCTTATTTTGACCCAATAAACCAAGTTATGGTGTTTGGTGATGGACTTTACAGACACCCTGTATATAAAATTGCAATTATTACAAAAATTCATTTAACCTTTGCATATTAGTTTGCAATTGTTTGAAAATCACTTTTAAAATTGACTAGATACACATAATTACTACCTGAATACTTGAATACTTGAGAATAGCAATAATTAAAACATTATATAATAACCATTTTGATATGAGTTTACAATGATTTAAAAATCAATTTTAAAATTGACTAGATACACATAGCAATAATTAAAAAATTATGTAATAACCATTTTGATATGAGTTTACAATGATTTGAAAATCACTTTTAAAATTGACCAGTTACCAAGTTAACAGCTTGTAAAATAATTTTTTTATTGTTTTATAATCATTGCAAATGATTAATCTATGATTTTAAAATAATTTTTTTCCCCTCAAAATGCCCATTGGGTGAAGAAAAAATATTATTAAACTGTTTAAAAATAGTAATCAATAAGTCTTTAATAAAAAGTTGGCGGATTGAGAAACATCCCGTATCTTGGAAAAGAGCTATTGACGGATACCTCCTGTCTTTTTGAAAAGCGACTTTTAAAATAGCTTTCTGCGTGATATTTAAAGGCTCCAGGATCGATTTAAAGGCACCGCCCCAAGCTACAATTCCATAAGAAAGTAAAGATTGAATATAGGCATAATACGTTTGTTTAATTTCTTTTTCCTTCAAAATTCCACTAAGACACTTAAAAGCATATATATATTTTCTAATTTTAGTTTTCAAAAAGTTTATGTGATGGTTCCATTTCATGCGAGAGTCAATTACTATCCCTAAATATTTGTAAACGTCTACTTTCTCTAAGGACTCACAATTACACAGAGAATTATTAGAATTGTTACATTTGTGGATTTTTATATTATCTAAAAAATAATCTGTATTAGGTCTAAGAGAGATGGGCATGAATTTAGTTTTTGAAACATTAAGTGAGAGAACATTTTGATCAAACCATTTACTTAAAATCATTAAATCCTGTTGAGCTTTAGATTGCACCTCTTTCCAAGTTTTCCCCTTAACGCAAATTAAGGTGTCATCTGCAAAAAGAAAAAGTTTACCGTTCAGGATCAGTTTTGAAATATTATTAATGTAAATTAGAAACAAGACAGGCCCGAGTGTACTGCCCTGAATAACTCTGTAATTGATAGGGAGTGCATCACTATATATACCATTTATGCAAACCTTTTGTGATCTGTTTGAGAAGTAACTTTTGAACCAACTGAGGGATTGCCCACGAACGCCCATACATTCCAACTTACTCAATAATTTATCTCTATCTACGGAATCAAACGCTTTTTTAAATCTAAGAAAATAAACATCATCTTATTGCCTTCTGAAATTGAACTGTTCAAATCCCTACTAACGTCAAATAGAACTTCCGATATACTTTTGTCTTTTCTGAAACCATACTGACTCTCGCACAAAATGTTGTTGGCATGAATAAAATCCGTCAATTGCTCCTTAACCACCCTCTCAATAATTTTGGAAAAAACACTGAGCAAAGATATGGGACGAAAATTATTTTTATCCGTAAAATCATTACTTTTATACAAAGGAATTATTTTAGCAATTTTAAAACTATTCGGAAATGTAGCGGTTGATAAACTGAGGTTTACTAAATGTGTTTAAGGTTTAATTATTATATGAACATTCTGCTTTAATATGGCCGCCGAAACACCATCAAGACCAGGAGCAGAGCCACCTCTTAGTCCAGTCACGTGACGTAAGATGTCAGTCTCCGTAACAGTGTTAAACGTGAAGCTGGTATTTAGTCTGTAATCTGAGTCGTTGACAACTGGGTCCCCACTTGAATCAATAGAGCCGGCTAAGGCTTCGCCAATATTAGAAAAGAATCTATTAAATTCAGAAGCAATATCCTCTTTTATCTGCGGAGTTATCTCATCAATGTGAGGAAAAAATTTGCCTACCGGAAATGCATCTTTATTCTTTGCCCTACCCGTCAATTCATTTATTAATCCCCAGAATATTTTTGGGTTTCTTTCAGACTGCTGAAATTTTGCTCTATAGTAATCCCGTTTTACTTTTTTTAAAAGGTTACTGACTATTTGTCTGTATGCTCTATAATGGGTTCTTAGATTGACGTTAAATGGTTGATTCTTTACAGATTTGCTTAATTTATCTCTCTGCCTAATGGATTTCAAAAGACCAGCTGTTATCCAGGGTTTTAATTTTTTGTTACGGGATGACGGAAACTTAAAAGGTTTTTTTGCACTTTCAATTATAGATAAAAAAATGTTTAAAAATTTCTCAGAGCATAGATTTACATCAAAACAATTAAGTACGGGGCCCCAATCGCAGTGAGTCAGTAAGTCAGTGACAGTTGCATGGTCATGATAAGTGCGCGGTGGCTCCGCGTCGTCTGCGTGCGTGTGTGCGTGTGCGGCGGCCGAGATAGTCAGGGCAGTCGCGTAATGGTCAGTGGTGCTAGTTTGGATGACGGCCGCCCTCACAGCGCTCATGTCATGGTATCGTACCGCTATGTGGTCGATGCAAGTTTTGCAGTTGTCAGTAACTCTAGTCGGTTTGTCAACACATTGCATCATTCCGTAACCTGTCAAAGTATTTAAGTACGAGTCCGAAGTAATATCACTCTTTAAAATATCTATATTAATATCTCCAATGAGCACGCAATTCTTATTCTTATCTACATTATTATAATAATCAGAAAGATTCTCTATAAAGTCAACCGCGTTACAGTCAAACGTCTTGTAAATCGCTAGTAAATTAAAATGTTTGTTTAAGTACACAAAGTCAAAACTTAAGCCGTAAACTTCTCCTATCGTAACTTGTTTTGTAGTAATCACATGGTGTTTGTTAACGTACACAATAACTCCGTCATTTCTGTTTTGTTGAACGTTTGTAATGTAGCAGTCGAATCCGTCAATAGTCACTGTATCTTCCCCCCCTCTTAACCAACATTCAGTGAAAACAATAAAATCTAGATCCGTTTTATAACCATCTACATAAACTAAAAAGTCTTCTACATTTTTCAAAAAACTTCTTATGTTTAAATGCAAAACTTTTAATTTATTATTCCCTGTTTCTGCAGTTGATTCTTCACTAAAAAACGTGTTGCATTCATCTATGGTATTTAGTTCCAAACAAGCATTGGTAATGACAAATGAGCTGTCGTCGTTATCATCGTTCAAAGTTCTCATCGGTCGCACAGGCCCCCTGCCCAGTGGTACAGTTAAATCGAATAATTGATAGCTCGTGCCAACAAATGCACTTGATCTCATGAATTGTTTTATTATAATAAAAAATTTAAATACTGTCGAAAATAGCTTAATGTCTTGTTAAAAATATACGTTGATTACAAGCAACAAATGAAGAAAAGCTTATTGTTCGAAAAATGTAATATTATTTAAAGTGTATTTAACATAGATGCAAGCAAACTTGAACATTTTAGGAAGAAAAAAAGTAGTAGTACGGTAATGCAATTTTAACTTATTTTCCTCAAATGCATGCAAATAAATTTCTTTTTTAAGAACTATTTATCAAAGCCTATGTTTACCACATTTGCATGCTCGTTACAATTCATTAAAATGAAACAAATAAATTAATGAACAATATTTTGGGATACATGTTATGCTCAAAAACATTTACTAATAATATAGGTGTTTATGAACACGATAAAAAAAATATTGAGAACTGAAACATGCATTATAATCAAAACGACGTTTGTGAGTTACTAAAAATCACCAAAAATGGTTCTTAACCCCTCAAACCTAATGTAAAAATAAATAAATAAATAAATAAATAAACATTGTACACAGTATAAATGTGACATGCATTCAAACTTAACTTATTAAGAAGAGATAAAAAAGTAGCCTGGTAGTAATGCAGTTCTAGATTTTCCATCAAATGCATGCAAATGAGTTTCCTTTAATCTATCCAACCTAATAATGTTGACCATATTCATTTTTACGCTCAATAAGATTAATTTAAATGAAACAATGAAATAAAAATATATATATTATACTAAAAGTTAACATGCCACTTATTAACGATATATTATTTCACTCTATAAATTTTGAAAACTGAAATCATGCATTGAAGTCAAAGCGGCTTTTGTGAGTTACTAAATATTATTAAAAATGTTCCCTTACTCATGATTATCTCATTACTAAAGCACTAATCTTAAATATTCATGCAGTTTAAAATTACTGTATATAAATAAATAAATATTAACTATGAATGAATAAATAATCGTAGATAAATTATGCAAATTTGTACAGTGATAGATAAACATGCATGTTTATAACATTCTATTCTATTTATAATATAATACATTCTTATAACATTCTATTTCTTCCATGCAAAAATAACATGCTCAGCAAAACAGACAATGACTAGTTTTTTGTGTCTTTTTTAAGAGAGAAAGGCAAGGTTTGATCAGTCATTATCCTGCGAATAATAAGTTTATTTATTATATTTTTCAAATTTAATTAACATACGAAAGGCCTACACATTTACACATTTGTAAATATTTTCCCTATTATTTATACATGATAATTTACATAAAGTTAAAGAGGAAAAAATACTTAAGAAGAAAACATGTGTTTTGAATTGAAATGTTTAAGTTTTTATAATTTCTTTGATACGAAAAAAAAAGTTGTAGTTGTAGTTGTAGTCTACATTATTGTTATGGCACTAAGGTTCACCAACACCTCCGTTGCTGGGTTTACTCATAACTATACTGTAGTCCAGGCCGCTTCAGTTAATGTTTTTGCCCAAAAATTTAACAAACTGACATCATGAGATTACTGGAGCCAAAAATTCATATTTACTGAAGTGTATACAAAGTAGTACATTTGTAGCTTCTGAGGTGGCGCATCACTGAAGATTGCAGAACGCTAACACTTGATTTTTTTTATTATCGGCGCCACAAGCTGCAATTTGACACCTTACGGTATACGTCTTGATGAGTGCACGCCGATTTCGATTCCGAGTCAAATTCAGATTTTCGGTGACAGGAATGACACTAACTTGTATTTTAATGGAATAACGGAAATGACCGTGGTGGCCGCCGGAAGCTGAGCTTGCAGGCAGGCGCCTGGCAACCGGAATGCATTCCGGAGTATTATTTATATATTTACCAACATCCAAATTATATATATATATAAGCCAAAAACGGTTAACTGACTGACTGACTCACTGATCAAAGTTTCTCAAAAACTATAAGGCTTTGGACTATGAAACTTGGCACAAAAATATTCTATAAAGGCTCTAGATGCGTACTAAGAGAGGATTTTAAGACATTTCATCTCAAAAGGCTAAAATAGGGTATATTATAAAATTCAAAATGGTGGCCATTTTTAGTTTTCAAAGCTTATTTTCTAAAACAATGTAGGGCTTTGGGCCATGAATCTTGGCTCAAATATTCTTTTAGGCTCTAGATGCATACTAATGAACGATTTTAAAATGCTTCCTCTAAAGGCTAAAATAAGATAAATTCAAAAATTAAAATGGCAGCCTTTTTACTTTTTAGAGCTATGATTAACAAATATCAATAGAATATTCTCTAGAATATTTAAAAGAGAAAATACCCCCGTTGCAGCAGACCTGCATACTCAGCGAATTTCAAAAGCAAAACGACATATTTCAATCCAACATAGCGAGATTTGACATGTTTTGGTAAGCTCCTTAACAATAACCTTATGGGGGATGAGTATGCAGGTTTGCTGCTACAGGTACAGTATATTCAAACTGGGTGGTTTTAATTAAATATTTAGTAGATCTGAACTAGAAGAAGCTAATTACCAAATTTTATCAAGATATGTTGAGAAATAACCGATTTATAGAATTTTATTTATTTCCCATAAGATTAACATTGGGACAACGTACTGTGATCACTTGATCACTTTAATAAGACAGGTACCTCATGGAGGACGTTACCCTGAATATGAGTGCATGCAGGATGAGTGTGATGATCGTGATGATAGTGGCGCGATCTTGTAGCCTTGTTACTGACTAAGGTTGGCATGTTCCTTAGACAGTATTGTTAATTAATAGCCCAACAACCAATGGCAGCTGGCTCCTGTGTTTACCACATTCAATATCTCGGTAACCAATGGACACAGAGGAGTGATTCAAGATACTAAATTGTTTGTTTGTTTGAGCTGAATTCAATGGTGCCAACAAAAATTCGATAAATTTTATTTTTCTATGTAAAAAACTCAAAAAAACCGCTTTTTGAGGGGTTTATCCCCCTTTACCCCCCCTTCCGGTGGTCCGATCGGGCTGGTTCACGAACTCGTCCGAGTGATTACCACTTAACACGTCTGTACCAATTTTCATTAAGATTGGACCATTTTTACAGCCGCTATCGTGCTAACAGACAAATATATGTATAGATATATACAGTATATAGATATATATATATTAATTACGAACAAATGGTTTTTTTTGCTTCTGGTGGCCCCAAAACGAAAAGTTGTCATAGTCTCGGGCTTAGGTCTTACTATATGAGACCTAATAGCTAATAGCTAATAGTAATAGCTTCTTCCCTATAGAGGAAATTCGCTAAAAATAGGAATTCCATTAATAAAATAATAAATTGTAATAAAACGCTTAACTTACATTAAATATTTTTTAGATACCACATACCTACGCTACTCGCTTTTTACGGATCACCCGAAGTAATCGAACTAAAGTCTTGAGACTGCATGGGCATATCATTTTGTTATTTTTTTTAGAATAGGGGTTTCATATCTTAACTAAATTTTAAGAGGGTTTGCGTGTTGGCCGAGAGCAATTTAGGCTGTGTTCAATCAAATATATTATTTCCATCGAAAATTTTCGCCTCAAGCTGCTAAACCCGTAATCCAATCTCCAATATGATTTTAAAAAATTGGAGCATTAGGTGTCCTCATTTTTTGGCCTACACATTAGTTTTATATCCTTTCTAACAGTTTTTGGTATATTAATAAACATACAGATGTTTATAAATATGTTTATAAATTCAGATGTTAGGTCTATAGAGTCTGCCTTTTACAGTATTTAAGTTTGCGGCCTTTAAATTTGTGGTATTTACATCAGTCATACATCATACATATGCCTCTTATTCTTTTATGACAAATTGGGCGACAGGTTTTAGGGCAAAGGGCGGTGCAATGAAAGTTCTGAGTTTAAACTCCTACAGTTGATACTTTTTTACTCAAACTACTAGAAACCCAATTTTATTGGTTAAATAATAGATTAACTAGGACATTTCATTGTTCTTAAGGCTAAACTGAAAAATTAGATTATGTTAGCACATGGTAGCCAATTCATAACATTTGAACGAAGAAGGGAAATTCATCAAGAAAACGTCCCATCTTCTCATGTCCATCTGGGATGGAGATGCAACCTTAAGTTTGTAATTAAGCGCTTAAAAATGTATAGTTCAGATAACATTGTTGAAATCGTCAGTTTATTTGGAAATTTGTAGAAGTTGCACATTACAAATGACGTATAATTGAACCAAACATTAATATTTTATCCTTTCAGCGAGCGAAGCGGCGGGTATATCTACTAGTGTATATATATATATATATATATATATATATATATATATATATATATATATATATATATATACACTCTACATAACTCAAAGAAATTGTGTTTTTTGTTTTGGGGGCCCCAAAATCAAAAGTTATCATGGTCTCGGGCATAGGTCTTACCTACGATAACAGCTTCTTTCCCATAGGGAAAATCCTTGTAACAGTCTCTACAAGTATGAGACTGTCGACCTTGCTTTGAGGTGATCACAAATAATATACAATACAGAAATGCTAAAAATACTTTAAAAAATTCCAAAAAATTAGAATCCTTGACTATTAATCTCAAAAGTGAGAGGCCTGCAGCATTATATCTTGACTCATTTTGCATTCTCCCACATTATTCATAGGTAATGTAGTTATCAAGGGAAAATAAAACACATTACAATTACTTACATTTTGTCTTCCACCAACTAATAATAACATTAATCAAGGAGGTTAGAGTTTAACTGGAAGTAGTCTAACATGCTTTAGTATTTCTGCAGCCCTATGATTTTTTATCGGGTTGGCAATGTGAGGGGGAGTAGTTTCGTTCTTGGCACTTCTAGCCAAAAATCCATGAACTCAGTAATGGGTGTCAAACCATTTTATTGATCGAACATAAAAATAGATTTTCAAAGATTCAAAGATAATTTGGATTAATTGTGTTCCTGTAAGTCAAGTTAAGAAAATATGCAAAAAACTACTGAGATTAAACAGGCGTTTATGACATATTTTTATGAACTGATTCAGTCTTTGATCATTCTTCTAGGATTTAAATTATTTCATAAATGGCATATTCAAAGAATGGTATTTCATTTCAAAATTACTAAAAGTGCCGCTTTTTGTCAATTAAAGCATTGTCGCGGTACCTCCAATATAGACTCTGACCTCCTTGACTTTAATCATAAAACTTTCCAACACATCTTTTTAACAAAAATACAGATTAACAAGATTCAGAGTTTTTATCTGATAAATTTCATGGGTTTACTTCACAAATATAATTATAGTATTGGAGTTATTTTGCTATTCTGAGAATGTATATAAAATATATCATATATTGTTTTTTAGCCATTTTTTTACAACCTTGCCCTCCCCCTAAAAACATTCTACCATTATTGTTCGCTGACCCTCTTTAAAAAAATGTCTTCAAACTGGAGTTCAAACTTCTTCCTCAAATGAAATAATATTGTTATTTGGAAAATAATATTTTACATGCTTTCCTCTTTATATTAATTGTTAAGAACTATTTATGGATGTCCTCTTGGTCTTAGATGATTGATTGTGATGATGTATGTAAAATGACCCCAAAACACTTTGTTTTCCATACAGGTTATATCGCAGATCCCTTAGTAGATTTACTTTTTTGAAACTTGTGTATTTCCTCCCCGAAGCCGATGATGTCCTGCACTGAAGTTCGGCAGCAGCCACTGATGTACTTCACTCCCAACTGCAGCCAGTCCCTGCAGTACTCTGAGAGAGTCTTTGGATCTCCAGAAGATTCCCACCTAGAAAAACATATAGAGTGAATCTTGATGTTTTCAAAAACAAATTATTAGTATTGTATTGAATTACAGTAAATTCTGAACCATTCTGAGCAGAATATGAATTTTTTTACAGAATATCTATAGTATACAGTCACAAAATACACATACTGTATACTCAAAATAAACGTCTTAGAATTCTCAAATTCATAATAAAACTCTTATATAAATTGTATGTATATATGTTATATTCATATGTAGTCTATAGTACTGGTTAATTAATACAAATAACGTTAGAAAAAAGCCAACCTCGCACGTTATACGTGTGCCTGCTTCAGCGAGCACCATTGACTGTACAGTCACAATACATTCCATTTTCAGTGTTTTTTAGAAACATGTTGTATTTGAAGAAACCCTAGTATCAGGGACTATAACATATTTCCAACAGATAGTGTGGCATTTGAATGATGAAGTAACTGTTTCTAATTTTTTAGTTACTATTCAGATAGTAATGGTTTAAAATTAGAGTAATTTTATCCTTAAAAACAGGTAGTTACACATATTTGTAAAATCGGAAGTTGCAGTGGCTGGTGTCTGATGGGATTTCCTATATGAAAGGTGAAATACCACTCTAAAAAAATTCAAAAACAGAAACTCAGATTCAATATTTTTTAATGCTTTATCAGTTTTCAGTTTTAGCTATGTTTTTTCCACGTCTACCTGGGTGTATGTTAAGTATCCTGTTATAATCTATACACGATCAAATTCCAGATCCCAAAACTTCATGAAACTTGTTTTTACTAATTGGTGATGATAAATGTCAGCAAAAATCAAAATCAAAACATAATCCGTGGCAGTGATAAGAACTTGGGGCCCCCTGCAGGTTTGTTCATCGCCCCCCCCCCCCAAAATAATCTTTCAGGTATTTCCACCTAATCTGACACTAAAGTGGCACCTAAGTGTTGGCGGGGTATGTTAATGATTTGTTACATCTTTTTCTTTTTGCTGCAATTTCTAGCAAAGAATTATTGCACTCAACAAGCTGAAATGAATCACCAGAAAATACAACTTTTAGAATTAAGAATGAAGTTTACAAAAATATATCAGAAAATTATAATTTTATCAGCTTACTGTTTGGTCTTAGTGTTGAATACTTCTGTAGTGTTGGATTTTACTGACAGAGGAATGTCAGGGTTGGTTTCCCTGATGGACCTCAGCAGAGGCTCCACCAGCCTGGGGTGTAGACAGTTGACTCCAATGGCCAGGATCTGGTCAGAGGCCAGCTGCCAACATCTGTGGGCTGCGTCACTCAACCTCTCTCCGTGGGAAATGGTCGTCTCGTTCTGTTAATTAGGAATATTAAAATGCTACTAAATTTATCGGAAGTTAAAGATCTATGTAAGGTTTTTATCTATTTGGCTTTATTTGTAAGCTCTGCATCTTTCCATTTAATATACATGGTGTTCTTGTACTATGTTCTAAACCACATATTGCTGATAGTAACATAATTATATAAACCTCAACTGAGCCTTTGTTAATATGATTGCTTTTTGAGCCCTTTAATTTGTTCTTCATGAACCGAAACTTGCTTCTACTGAAAACTGTAAACTGTAAATGTTTCTTTTTCTTATATTGATCCTGCTCTTTTTATTTCTTAACCAATTAAATTTAGTTATATCTTACTTTACCTGTGCAGAAAAAGAAATTATAGCTTTCATCCTTGGATGTTTCTTAAGTAAGGAAATTAGAGCCTCAGCTTCCATCAAAGACGGAATCGTGGCAAATATCAAATAATCACATCCAGCTTCAACCAATGCTTCAAACCTCGGCTGATGCCACTCGACCAGTTCCTCTGTCGACATCTGGTCAACATAGCAACCCCCTGCGTACTCCGATCCATCATGCAGGAAGGCACCGTAAGGTCCGATTACTCCAACAACGTCAATGTGTCTTGTTAATCCTACAAAATAAAATACTCAATTGAAAATATGTAAATAATATGGGGATTTAGGTACCAAAGATCATAGCCAAAAAACTATTTGTAACTGTTATGATTTACAAGACAAGGTCCTAGACTTCTAAACGTGATTTTTAAGGGTTTCAATTCAGCGCATCGGCCCAAAAACCCTTAGGAAGCTCTTAGATTGCAGTATTGGCAAATTTAAATAACAATTGACAGCACAAAAAAGAGGTGCAACTGCTGAATGAAAGAAATAGACAACGGTCAAACTAACTTACTAACCATATCTTAAAAATGTTTTTGGCCGCGGAGCCAAAGGTGAGCTGTTTCTTAGATATAGGGCAGTTAATGCAAGGGTGGTTAAGAGAGTGTTACATTGAAGTAGATGTTAATCGACTCACAATAAACTGGAGACATTGAACCTGAACCAAGTACAATATTAGACACTAAACAGATTTGCAAATCTATATAATTAATACGCCAACACGAAATTTGTCTTATGAACTCCTCCGTCATTTCTTAACCGATTTTGATCATTGACGGCTCATTGGAAAGAGCGTGTCGCGTAGATTTGCAAACTGGCCTTACATTTTTGAAAAAGTCCCTTGGGCTCTGCCCCATTGGCTTTTAAAGTTCCCATGTTATCCTTATGAAGAGCATAATTGTTTACATTTTGATCAGCTGGATAATTTAATTGCTGTTATTTTTTAATTTGTGTAAACATAACCCTCAAGACAAATCTTGTTAGCATGATTGTGTTTTAAATTTGTCGCCATTTGAATTATCGTTCTGCTAGAGTAGCGCACGATTCCGTGCGCTCGGATCCACTAGTATGAATTAATTTATTAGTTCCCATGAGACTCATACCTTCCAGCTCCAAAGCTCTTCTGCAGATCTTAACAGATCTCTTGATAATGTCAAAAGCCTCCTCCTTTGTTATGTCATAGTGATGCATTAGGTTGTCTAAAGTTACTTGATATGTGTAAGTCAAGAGTGACTGAGTCCCAGCTTTCAAGACATACAGGTAAATTAGCGTTTTCATAACCATAATAACAATAACAAGTAATTTTGAACAGTGGTTAACCATTCTACACTCTAGTTTGAACATTGTTTATACTTTTTGCATGATTATATGAATTACTGTAATATATGTTTTAAATACTCTGATTTAAATACTCTTTATACTCTATAGCTATTTCTTCTTACAACCAATTTTGCCATTTTTGGTGTGGATACCTTTATCTTTTCAGGATGTATTTTTTGTATAAAAACTTTACACGTGCGCCATTTGTGACCACGGTGTGTCTACACAACCCTAAAATTTGAATACATTAATAATAATATAACCCAGAAAAGCTCTGAAAGCGTTGTAAAAAAACATTGAATCATGGGATCAGTGCCCCACCGGTGGTACATGTTGGAGTTTCGGAAAGTTTCAAGTGTGCCACCGGTGGTGCAATTTGTGTTAAGGTTTTGGTTAGTACAAATACTGACTGTTGACTTCCTTTAGGGCTGAACATGTTAACTGGTATTGGTATTGGGGAATTTCACTGATGAGGACAAGAATAGTTTTTAGTAATAAGGGGAACATTTTTAGCTTTACATAAGGAAATACAAGCCCAAATACCTTACTTTGAAGTGTATCTTGAAGAACTTTGCACAAGAGTTCTGGATCATCTTTTAAGTATCGCCCACTCCATAAAGGATGATTTTCGAAGTCAGAGGATGGAACATACCTCTTCACAATTTCATCATGGCCTCCTTCTCCCAGAACAAACTCAACCATTTTCTTCTCTACTCACTGAAGTATAAAAGTAAGGGGTCTAGACAATAAAATATCCAAATAACAAATATGAATAATTAATTGAGTTAGTATAAGGTGTAAATAAGGAGAATACTAGCTACCCAATGGGAAGTTGGTATTAAACTCTCAAGTTATTGCAGAGAGTGTACTTGGAAATATTTAATCAGTTTTTTTGAGGAATAAAAACCAAAAACACATAATATATCAGTTTAAAATACATTTCAACATGTAATAAACTGAGTAACACATTAAATTAAGGGAATAAAAAATTGCAATGCTAACCATGGACTTGGAAATTTGTATTTTATTCGTATCTATACTGTATAAAGCCTAGACTAACTTTTGAGAAAACCTCGAGACTGACACCCATTAAACCTATGAATTGAATGAAAGGTCTCGGTGAGAAAATCCCAAGAAACCTATAAGGTTCTAGATAACCTGAGGGGAATTCCCCCAAGGGCACAAATATAAAGAAAAGGCTGAACAGCTGATGCTGTTATTTTTATTTGCAATTGATGTACTTTGATCCAGTGAAACAGGCTACCATCAGATAGTATATATATCATTAGTTAGATATACAACAATTAGTTTGCATAAAAGTACATATCAAATTTCAATCATTTCCTTTATATTGATGGAAGTGATTGAAATTTTATACACACTTGTAAATATTATTTTTAATTTGTTAATTATTACCTTAAAATCATAGTTTAATAGGCTCCATTACACCTTTGTAAACCATATTGAGGAAGTAGAGAACATATTGTACTTACCAGCATCAAAGCAGCAAGAATATTTAAAGTCTTACCCTAGTTATCTCCTGGAGGTTATCTTTCAGTAAAAAAATAATAAAAACTTCTCATATACAGTAAGAATTAGATAGTCAACGCAAAAATTGAAGAAATCTTGATGCTGCAGGGAAAATTATTGTGATTAACTCAATAATATGGCTTGAACGGAATAAAAAAACTTTAAAAAATAATAATATAATTAATACGGTAATTCAAACTAATGAATTCGGAGAAAACTGGGTGAATCTTCTCAATTCTCTTTAATTTGAAAAATTATTGAGAAATGTACATTGGGTCATCCAGATCCTAGTATTGCAATAATATCAGGAGTATTCAGATGAGAATCCATTCAATTTTATTGCAATGTGGTAAACTATTGTTGATCATGAGTGTTTGGTGATCCAACACTGTGATTGGTAGAATATGTTAACATTGACAGTTTTTTTTCCTTTTGAGTGCAGTATAAATGTGATTTCATTTTATTTTGTATCATCTCCTTATTTATAAAATGGTTCAGGATAACTGTAGGAACTAAAATATATAAAAAATTGTGATGGACAAATAATATCTTTTTGAGAATTTTCACTTTGTTTTCAGCAATATCAATATTTAATCAAGCAATAATGATATTACACTTGATGATCTGATGTTAAAAACAATTTATTAAAAAAAGTAACATCCTTTGTTAATCTAAAAAGAGTTTTTGATTCCTGTAATCATTTTTTTAAATATTTATTTCAACCAATAACGCTAAAAATATAAAGCCCACTTTGTTAAAAGCCTATTTTGTCTTGATAATTTAACTATTTTTTTGCTTGTTTTTAAGTTTTAATCAGCCCCATTGTCTTATTTGCCAAAATAAATAATTCCATAACCAGCGGTGTAGTGGAGGGAACACAGGGGAACGATGTTCGATAGTACGGCGAATACAAGGATACTTATCGATATTTTTCACTATTCAGAATTATTCATGATCTAGTAATACAGTATATGTAGTTCCATTAGGATAAAATGATTGAGGCCATACATGTATTGGTTTACCAAACTTTTTAGAACAAGCAAAATTAGCAATAAAATAAACATAATCATCAGATACTACGGGTATTACAGATGTTATGATATTAAAGGTGTACAGAGTTTGATTATATAAACTTAAGTTGATTCTGCCATCCACCAGTGAAACAACACATAAGTATGTATGATTAAAACTGATTGAATTCAAAAGAGATTTTCAAATTTTGCAAATTTATTCACAGATACACTTCTGTCTCTTAATTTTTCCTCAAATAAGTTACTCTTACTGCTAAATGCAAAATCTAATTTAAGGCCATCTTTTTCAGAGTTACCTTGTTACCAGGCTTTTTTTAATCTCCTGACCACTATGGGCAAATCAAAAAAGTGCGCACCCCACTCCTATTATATCCTATTACATCCTTATATTATATGACTTTAGAAGTCATGGAAGCAGCATTTCATCACAAAGTCCTGATGTTTTCATTGTTGACATGCCGAATGCCAATGTTAGGTGAACACAGGTAATGGAAATGTTATTGCGAGAGCAGCGTAGTCCAAACAATACATTTAACCACTGCAATAATAAACCTTTCTCTTAAATTATGTAACCACACAATTTTTTTACCAAGCAATAATTCAAATGCAAAAAAATACATTTTTCTTTAAAATGGGGTGCTTTAGCGACACACTACAGTATAAATCATAAAAATATGATCTTTTTGAGCCCTTAATTCAGCTGAATTAAGACACTAACATTTTGAATTAATGACACAAGCTGTAAAAGGAATAATTGAAAAAGTTGCATCAGATTTTTATGTTAATTTATTTTTTTTAAACTTCTGAATTTCCTCCCCATAGCTGATGATGTCTTGTACGGATGTTCGGCAACAGCCACTGATGTACTTCACTCCCAACTTCAGCCAGTCCCTGCAGTACTCAGGGAGAGTCTTCGGATCTCCTGAATATTCCCACCTGGAAAAGAAAATTAAGAGGATCTTGATTATGGGAACCATAAGGCTAAAAATGTGAAGAAATCAGAACTACATATTTGGGCAGTACATAGACAGTGAGAATTCTTGACGCTGTTATTGGCATAAAACCAGCTGATTAATTTTAATTTTTTTGCCAGTTCATTAGCATTACAAATTGTTTGTCGTCCTTGGAGAAAACGCTTGTTATTTTTTTTTTAAGCGGGTTTACACAGTACGATTAATCTCAGACCGAGTGAACTTGGACGTTGCCCGGACCATGCAACAATACATCCTAATGTAAACAATTTGGCCCAAGCTATTCAGATGGAGATATTTTCTCAGATACTAGTTTTAATTTGAAATGGATTTAACATTGGATAAATTTAACGATTCAATACAAGGACACTAGCTAGCTCACAATCCTCCGATTAAACACAGGCCAAGTAGACTTGGACCGAGCGTGCTCTAAAAAAGGACGAGTAAAAATTTAGCTCGGTCTGAGATTAATCAGACTGTGTCAACTTGCCTTTAGCATGAGAATCATGGGAAAATATGGAATATAATTCATAATAAACTTCTTAAAACCCTGTTGAGGTTTTGTGAAGTAAATTGGCTTACTGTTTAGTGTCAGCGTTGAATACTTCCGTAGTGTTGGCTTTTGCTGACAGAGGAATGTCAGGGTTGGTTTCCCTGATGGACCTCAGCAGGGGCTCCACCAGCCTGGGGTGTAGACAGTTGACTCCAATGGCCAGGATCTGGTCAGAGGCCAGCTGCCAACATCTGTGGGCCGCGTCACACAACCTCTCTCCGTGGGAAATGGTCGTCTCGTTCTGTAACAGAGGAATGTCACGGTCGGTTTCCCTCATGGACCTCAGTTAGAATCTAGTTAGAATCCAGTCATATCTATATTGTAGTTAATTTCTCTAAAAGTAAGCGAAATTTCAGAAGCTTTATGCATGTTGAGCTCTTTAATTTAAGTCCTTGTAACATGATAAATGGTAATCTTATTAAATGACAGTTAAATGTGGTGATAAGTCCATGACATATAGTTTTACCATTCAATAGGTGTAATTTTTCTTAATTCATACAATTTTGCAACATCTTACCTGAGCAGAGAAGGAAATTATAGCTTTCATTTTGGGATGTTCCTTCAGCAAAGAAACGAGAGCTTCAGCCTCCTTGAGGGAGGGAATGGTACAAAACATCAAATAGTCACAGCCTGCTTCTATCAACGCCTTGAAACGTGGCTTGTGCCACTCGGCTAGTTGGTCCGTTGTCATGTGATCAACGTAGTTGCCTCCAGTGTACTCTGACCCATCATGTAGAAATGCACCATAAGGTCCAATCATCCCCACAACATTTATAGGTCTTGTTAGTCCTGCAGAGAATTTGTTAAATGTAATGACCAATGGCCACAACATAAATGTGAGTTTTATTTTTTTCTTCAAGTTTTGTTGTGGATTATTAGTTCAGTATCTTAAAAGAAGTCATAATTTTACCTTCTATTTTAATTTTATGTGAAATATTTTTAAATCATATAATTAATTCAAAACTTTCGTTAGTTATCAAGGACTTGCGTAATAACATTACATGCTATGAAAAAATTATATTATAAATATACATTTTATTTTTTACTTGATTTGTACTTTTTTTCTTTATTTTGTACACCTGCAGTCAATGTAACTGCCACATCAACTCTTGCAAAATCGGCTTATCAATAAAAAAACAAAATTCTCAGTTTCTTGGTCGGAATACTATATTTGAGCAAATTAAATGTTTTTAAAAGTAAACTCTCTTTAAATAGAATACTAAACAGATTAAGCACTTATTTCATTTAATTACTGTCTGTACAATGTATCTTGAATATTTTTGAAGCTCACAAAGGATTTATTCTTTGTTACTGAAATTGTTTGTTTTTTACAATTATGTATCCAATTTTATTATAAGGTTTCCATAAGGGTACTCCTAAATGTTTCATGTGATCCTCCTTTATTGCATTTAAATACAAACATTTTGAAAAAAATATCTATAACATAATACAATATAATATAAAAATTGTGGTAGTGGGAGCACCTTGAGTTTATGGTAAGTTACAGAACAAAAAAAAAGAAAAAGTTTGCTGTGTTTTTTGCAAGGTTTTTTCATGATATCTTTGTGTTTTACCAAATGCTGCAATAAAAACAAACACTGAATTATTTGAGGAATTATTAAATGGTTTGCATTTTATTGGACCTAAGTTAAGTCCCCTACCTCTTACAACTTATCGTTATTAACAAAAATTTTAAAAAGTCATTTTTCGTATTTATTATTCATACCTTTAGCCCTTTCCAGCTCCACTGCTCTTCTACAGATCTTTACAGCACTCCTGATGACATTCAATGCCTCGTCCTTGGTAATGTTGTAGTGTTGTATAAGGTTGTCAACAGTTGTTTGATACGTATACGTTAAGAGTGACTGTGTCCCAGCTTTTCAAAACAGAGTTCAATTAATTATTGCAAACAGAATAATAGATGATGTAATGATTTCACAAAATTATGATGTCTTTCTCACAAGAGAAGATTTATTTAAAGAAACCTTTATAAAACTTAACTTAACTGAACTTTTAATAAATAGTTGTCATAAAGCATTGTTGCACTTGGTGTGTTAAGCACTCACTCATCACTGGTGAGTCATTTACCGACCAATGTTAGTGGTGGATCTACCACACCAATATACACAAGTGAAAAATTGTTATGAATTCACAGAAAAATTAACCACCAGATCCAGGTACTGATCCAGGTTTAGTGCTTGAACATTTATAAAAAATATTTCTTACTTAAGATTCTTAAGATTCAGCTGTTTCAATGTGAAACCAAAAGCATTGCATATGCAAAATTAACTCTATGTATAAATTGTTGCTATGCAAAATTTCAATAATTATCTACAAAGAATTTAACGCCCCTCCAATTTTGTTAAGTAAACATTACAAATTTGCATTTATTTTAACATATTTATATGTTCCTTCAGAAAATTCAAAATGTTTGTGCTAAGATCTTATAAAAATGGCATATTATACTTTTGATAATGTTTATTAAAATCAGCACTTCCTTAAAATGTCTACTCCCACATTAAATCTTCCGAACTGTATTGGGGGTCTTGATCACAAAATAATCCCTAACCTATAAAATATGTAATATAAATAATACATTTTTGTTGATTTTTAGCTGCTGAATAAACTTTTTTTCCATCAAAAGTGGTTGGAAGACAGTCGATAAATTTTACACAGAATTATTTTCATGGTTTTACTTGTGATTATTTGGCTTTAGGAAAGCAATATGAGTTCTGATATTAATATAATCCTTACTTTTAAGAGTATCTTGAAAAGCTCTGCACAAGAGTTCTGGATCATCCTTTAAATAACGCCCATTCCATAGTGGATGACTTTCGAAGTCGGAAGGTGGAACATACCTCTTCAGAATTACATCTTGGCCTCCTTCCCCCAGAACAAAATTTGCCATTTCTCTTTTTATCCTGTGTCACAAAAAATAATGGATGTTATAAATTACTTACTAAAGTAAACTCCTAAAAAATAACTTTTAATACAAATTTAAGTTTCTGGTTGTTTACATTAAAAAGAGATAATAAAACACTTGGATGATATATTGAAATAATAAATAATTATTAAACTGTAATATATTTTATTTGATTAACTGGAAACAACACTAGATTTGTTAGTACTGACAAATAAATATAAAACAAAATACGGACAAAATCACAGTTTTCTTAGGTAAACGTCGCAAATAGAGTTTATTTGAGCATATATACATGTAGTTTCTACAGAAAATGTAATCTTTTCCAGGTATCAATGATACCTTTACTTTGAAGTATATTTTGAAAAGGTGTGCAGAAGAGTTCTAGTGTCATCAGTTTCAACATTGATTTGCAGGTATTCATACCAAATGCACATGAGTATGCAATTCATACACTTGAGAATTTTGACAGATTTTAATACAGTCTATGTATGGTAACGGAAAATAAATAGCTGTCATAAAGCATTGTTGCACTGGGTGTGTTAAGCACTCACTCATCACTGGTGAGTCATTTACCGACCTATGTTAGTGGTGGATCTACCACACCAATAAACACAACTGAAAAATTGTTATGGATTCACAGAAAAATTAACTGCAATGAAAATAGCAATTGTTGATTGTCAAGATAAGATGGGTTCACCTTTATGGACTATGGTGAGTTATCACTCACCAGTGCGGCTCAATGCGCCCATCGTTGACTGTTGTAACATTATGAAAGTAATTTGCCTTAAGGTGGTATAATGTATCAGTTAATTTGAGAAGATTTCAGTTGGTAAGTTAACTACTTGTCATTTTATTTACACTGGCTAGTTGACTATCTTAATTGCATATTACTTTAATTAAAATCACTTCAATTATTGGAATTAAAGGGTATGTTGTACTTACCAAAATTAAAACAACAAGAGTATTTCAAGTTTAATCTTCACTCTTTCAGTTTATCTTTTGAGGTTATCTTTCAGTTGTCTGAACAAAAACTGCCCGGTAGAGCCAGTAGTCGGTAGAGAATTTACTTCCATAACATTATTTTTTTAAATAGGAGTTTAATGGCGAGACTTAAGTAATTAAAGTCAACAGTAAAACTTTAAAAAAATTGAACAAAAATAATCCATAACTAATAATAATACTTTTCATACAAATTGAAGTACCAAATCTGCTAAATGGTATAATATTGTCTACAACATTTCAGTTCACACACAAATATTTTAACAGACTCTTATCACCGCATAGGAATTCAATCACGATGCTTTGTTCATGTTCATTGTAAATTATTACAATAAATTTAGGATTACAAGATTTGTGCAGACTTTTATGGCTTTTAATACCACCACTGATTGGTAAAACAGTGATTAACAATCGTTATGGTAATTTTTTAACATGGTTAGAGATAAAAAGTGTAAATAACAGTCATAAAATCTGTGTATATACTCCTAATTATTAGTCTATATAAAACATGTTTCTCTGACTTTTTATTACATCTGTTTTAACCATTTTTGTTTAGGTTTTCTATGGTATTGTGATTAAGATACAGGGTCAGAATTAAAAGTACAGAGCGATATGATTTAGTTAAAAATTTATCAAGATGATTTATAGAAAAATTTTTCAATTTCATGTCGAAAATTAGCAATATCTTCTACCGATGTTCTGCAACAACCACTAATATAGTTGAGTCCTAAATCTTCAAGCCAGTCTTGAAAGTACTCTGGAAGGGTTCTGACGTCCCCAGTCGCCTCCCATCTGTCAACAAAAAAATAGTTATATTATTCTTTAGTCGAGGATTTTATATTATGATATAACTTATTATACAGTAGAAAAAATTAACACTGGAAAAATTTTGAAAGTAAGCGTCATCCCTCCATACCTTTCTTTACATTTTTTGGGAGATATATCGCTAGCACCACCAAAATCAATTTTGGGTAGTAGTAATTGATAAATTTTTGTCTGGGTACAGAAGTTTGGCTGCCATATTGGATACAAAGATTAAAAAAAAATTGAGTGGTGGTGTTTTAGGACCCATCACTTTAAGCTGTATATTTGTAGACTTGATTCAATACTACAACCGATGTAAGCATACATTTTATTTCTTTCTCCCGCCTATACATAGTATACGGAGAAAGTATTGTTTTTGTCAAAATTTTCGAATTTGAGTTGTTAGTGGATATATTCGTTTTAGTGTTCCCTGATTCCAAAAAAGTGGTTTTCGGAGTGGTGACTGTCTGTCTGTGTGGATGTGTGTGTGTGGATGTAAACAAAGCTAGAGACGGTACCAGAGGTCCGATTTTCAAAAATAATCTTCACGTTTTGAACCATTTAGCCAATGATGTTTTTTTTATGTGTTCAGATAAGTTATTGAATATTCTAGGAGCTATGTAAGCAGGGCTGTACCCAGCCTTGGCGGGCCCCGGTAAAGACATTAGGCCGGGTCCCTCATGTCCTGGTACTGCACCCGTTCCGTTCAAAGCCGTAGCAGATTTACGGCCCGTCAAAAGTGGTGACTTTTTTTTTTGCGCGCACGTGTAGTTTTTCTCCCCTTTGTTGGCGTTTCTCGCCCTTTTTTACCTGTGTTCCCGGACCTAACATTTTGCCGGGGGTTTTCTGACCCCCCCGGGCCCCCCCTTGACCCCGGGCCCCGGTAAAATTGTCCCGGGAAAACCGCTCTGAGTACGGCCCTGTATGTAAGCACATGAAATAGTAAAAGAGGTTTAGTAGGATCTTGGAACAGCAGAGAAAGAATAGCAAATTAGGCTTCAGAGCACAAAAAAATTAGAACTACTTTACAAAAGTTTATAGGTGGAAATCCTTTGGTCACTCACTGCTTGCTTTTAATATTAAAAACTTCCGTAGTGTTGACTCTCACAAATAGAGGAATGTCAGGATCGGTTTCCCTGATGGACCTCAGCAGAGGCTCCACCAGCCTGGGGTGTAGACAGTTGACTCCAATGGCCAGGATCTGGTCAGAGGCCAGCTGCCAACATCTGTGTGCCGCGTCACACAACCTCTCTCCGTGGGAAATGTTCGTCTCGTTCTGTAACAGAGGAGCGTCAGGGTCGGTTTCCTTGATGGACCTCAGCAGGGGCTCCACGCCTAGGGTGTAGGCAGTTGACTCCAATGGCCAGGATCTGGTCAGAGGCAAGCTGCCAACATCTGTTGGCTGCGTCACACAACCTCTCTCAGTGAGAAATGGTTGTCTCATTCTGAAACAGGGCAATATGAACCTGATATGATATTTTGGTGATTTAAACCATGGTTATCACTAGCTGATCTTAATTTTTCTGGCATCCTTTAATTAAGTATGGCTTTAGAAGGACTTCCTCAAAGTTCTTTTTCTCTTCATCTTCTTTTAATTAAAATATAATTAATGAATTTAAGGGTATGTGGGTTGGTATGGACAGGTATGTGGGTGGTGTGTGTAGCTTCCCTGCTTTACTTGACAAAATTCTCTCAAAAACTGACTTATGGTTTAAGATAACCACCCAATCATATAGTTTTACTTCTAAGAAAACAGGAAGCAAGGTTGAGTTCTTTAATCAATCAGCTGCTCAATTAACTGTTTCAATTTTAACTACCCACCTGAGCAGAGAAAGAAAGAATAGCTTTCATCCCCCTGTATTCCTTTAGCAGGGTCAAAAGTGCCTCCGCCTCCTTGACAGATGGGATGGTACAGAACAGCAAGCAGTCTGCACCAGCTTCAATGACAGCCTCGAATTTGGGCCGGTGCCAGTCCACGAGTTGCTGCAAGGTCAGCTGGTCGACGTAGCGACCGCCCGCGTACTCCGAGCCGTCGTGCAGACTGGCTCCGTACGGCCCGAGGCAGGCTGCCACTGAGACGGCTCTTTTGTTCCCTGCACAACATCACTGACACATTTTATGCCAGATTTTGTTTCTTTTTAAAGATAATAAAATGATATTTATTTTTTTTTCATAAGTGAATTTGTGGGTTTGTGGTAGGCATGTAGCCTGGATCTCTCTAAATTAGCTTCGTTTTTTTTGTTGACCCAAATTTAATTTTCCCTGCAATTACATAATTATTTCTACTATGAATATACGCTGCTTAGCAGGTTTTAATTTACTTTTTTAAATGTTTTGCTGCATGTTTTGTACTTTATTCTTTTGTTCTTTAGAAATTCCAATTATTTCCCATTTAAAATCTAATTTGTCTTCCTTTACCATTACCTTTACCTTCTTTTCGACCTTCGTAAATTTAGTTCCCTGCAAAATGTCACACCAAGCTCTTTCCAACAATATTATTTAAAATGGTTGAGAACATTTGGTTGGAGAACATTGAATTTCCTTTAAACAATCCTTAGCATAATAAATAAGTAAAGATTTTTTTTAATTGGCAAATAATAACATAACTAATTACAGCATTATTATTACTTAAGTTGGCGCACGGTCATCCCGACCAGCGCGAGAATTTTGACGCATCAGGGTGTGGGGGAGGAGAGGAAGTCACTCCCCTACTCAAGCCCTGCCCCTTTACTACTGCTACGAGCTGTAAATAAGTGAACTAATATTCAAAACGAAAGTAAAATTCTTGGTTGTCAAAATATATTTAAGGTTATCGTTTGAGGTTTTGTTTAAGTAAGTTTTATCTTTGTAATTTCACCTGTAAAATTGGAAATATACATTGTACTCTCCGAATTTGTATGTACTTGTTATTAAATAAGATTTTAAACTTTAAATAGTTGTGTTTCCTTAAGTTTTAATTATAAAATCACTTTTCCAAAAGTAAACAAGTATTGTTTATTTTCTTTGATTGATGACAGCTGTCAACTCGGTCGAGGTTTAAGAGTCGCTATCTAACGGATAATAAAATCACTTCAAGAACAAGAAAAAAAAATGATCGTCCAATAGGAAACCAAATGGGTACAAAAAACAAATTTGCTGCAGCCAATGACATATGCTTATTTAGGAATCATCTATCTCTCTCTAAACATTCATTGTCCATCTCTCTCGCACACGCTCTTTGAAATGGTCGGGATAACCATGTGCCAACTGTATTTGGAGCAATATTATTAAATATTTTGGAAGGTTTTAAATTAAAAATAACAAGAGCTATTCTTTCCTGAGTAGCCGTTTTGATTATTAGTGGTCCAGCAGTTTAAATAACATAATTTGCATTTGATCCTAAACTCAGAGATCGACAGGCTCACACCCAGACCTGCTTGATGATAAACTAGTCTCTACCAATGAGTCTTAATGAGTTTCATTTAAATTGAAGTTGTTTAGATTTTACCTTTTGCCCGTTCCAGCTCCACAGCCTCCTTGTATATGGTGACTCCTCGTTTGATCACGTCCAAAGCCTCTTGTCTCGTCACACCCCAGCACTGCTGAATGTTCTCCACAGAAGCTTGATATGTGGCACTTACGACCATCTCCGCCCCAGCTGACAATAATCAGGATTACCAGTAATAAATTAAAACGTACAAACATAAATTGAAACCATGTTGCTGCATTGTATGTTGTTGAAATTATTTATCAACCTTACCACTAACCGTATACAAGATGTCTCGAGATTGGGAACAAGTTCTACTATTAGACTGCAAACTCTAATACAGATCTAGAAGGATGAAACAAAATTGTTCCAATTAAATTGACCCCAAAAATTATGTAAACATACTTTCAACAAAACCTGGGGTCACTGGTTGGAATCTTAGAATTTTCAAATGGAATCAAATACCATGGAACTCAATTTTCCAAAGCTCTTTACCAAACAAGTATTTTCATGAAAATTGAACTTGCCTATCTATGTGTAATTGTAATATTTTGAAAATGGCAGTAATTTAAAGAAAATTGGTAGTAACTAATAACATATTATTATTAGCAATTTATTATTAAAAATAATTTATTTACTACTTGTCATTGAAACAAAGCAAATTTCACAATAAGATAAGGGGAGCACAATAAACTTTGGTTGACGTGCTGAGACCTTGGAGTCTAACAATCTAATCAGTCAGTCAATCAATCAAGCCGAATTTCGCTAATTCAACACTCTTAAGACTGTGAATATTAGGAATTTAAACACAATCACTGACATATACACACATTCTATCCTCTTACTTTAAATGAAAATTGGTATAACATTTTACTTTAAAGTATGGTTCAGTATCCATGATATTTATGAATAGTAAGTGCGAGCACATATATCTGGTTGCTACATAAAATGAGGTAGGCAAGTATGTCCTTAGTGAGTAGTTATACCAGGCCATGTAAAGAGGGGCAGACACGGTGCCCTTGCAAGGCATCAGTAGTGTTATAACTACAAAAGTTTTTGGTTGACGTGCTGAGACCTTGGAGTCTAACAATCTAATCAGTCA
Organism: Flexamia atlantica; assembly: GCA_035578135.1. Classification (NCBI taxonomy): domain Eukaryota; kingdom Metazoa; phylum Arthropoda; class Insecta; order Hemiptera; family Cicadellidae; genus Flexamia; species Flexamia atlantica. The sequence goes on along the minus strand of JAQJVK010000004.1, from coordinate 31,531,332 downwards.
GTCAATCAATCAAGCCGAATTTCGCTAATCCAACACTCTTAAGACTGTGAATATTAGGAATTTAAACACATTCACTCACATATACACACATTATATCCTCTTACTTTAAATGAAAATTGTTATAAAATTTTACTTTAAAGTATAGTTCAGTATCCATGATGTTTATGAATAGTATAAGTGCGAGCACAGATATCTGTGCTACATAAAATGAGGTAGGCAAGCATGTCAGGGCCGCCCCGAGGCTAATAGGCGCCCGGGGCGCAATTTTTATGAGCGCCCCTTTCAAACAACTAATTGGTCTAAATTCTATATTTGTAAAAAATTTAATAATATAATGGGGTTAAAGCTTGCACAATTATTTCTTATTCTTGTACTATTTTGTCGGTAGCAACGGGTCAGGCAAATGGATAATTCATTTTCATTCATACCAGTTACCACTAATTTTGTTTTGAATAACCAATTCAACAGCATCATAGCTTAGACACATCCTCTCTAATAGCAGTACTGTGCATTTTTTCAAATAGATTCCGTATTCAAATTCACCATCAGACAAAACAGAGGAAACGTACGTTCGATCAGTTCGTCTATCAGACAGACAGATCCTTCAAACAATCAAATGGGCCTCATTTCAAAACGGGCTTCACGAGTACTATAAACCCATAAACCACTAGTAAAAAAATTACTAACTAGGGTGTAAAGTAACGCTATGAAAAATATTTGTGATTGCCAATCGTAGTACAGTAATAATTACAAAGTCAGTATGATTAATTGACCAACTTCGTTTTGAAATCAGGCCCTAGCCCCCGTCATGCCCCCGTTTCAAAAAGATGCTGGTAGATCAATGATATTGATTTTGATATTATCAAAACTGGCTATCACTAATATTTCTCAGAGTGTTTACTTCAGTTGCTGATAATGAATTGTTACTTGAGATTTACTTTTAAAGACAGTTTTGAAATGGGGACCTGGTCTAATGATTCAAGTTGACATTAGCCATCGTAATCATCACAACATCCACGCTAAAAGCACCAACTAATGAATTTAGTCTCCTAGAAAAATCCAATAACGTACGTAGCAAGGGGGCGTCAACCTACACATTTAGTAAAACTCAATACTATCATGATTTACGAGTTGATGTAATGTAATGCAAAGACATGTTTTAATAGTTACCATGACTAAGTGTGTAGGTACTCATCTGAGACTTACTTTATGGTGTTCCAGTTACAATTTGTGAACAGAAACAAAGTTATTGAACGATTTATTTTTTTAACAGCAAGTTGATGAAATTTTTACGATTCTTGCCCGTAAAATATTTTCGCCCTATACTGCGTCGGCGATATATTTTTTATTTTTCCCTTAAACAGCCGCGGGCCCCTCCGGTCACGGCGCCCCCCTAGCCGCGGCGCCCGGGGCGACCGCCCCGGTCGCCCCGCCCTTGGGGCGGCCCTTAAGCATGTCCTTAGTGAGTAGTTATACCAGGCTATGTAAAGAGGGCAGACACGGTGCCCTTGCAAGGCATCAGTAGTGTTATAACTACAAATGTTTTCCAAGCAGAGTATCGCACTCAAGAATCGTCAACTCTTACACTGAAGTACAGTAGTAAGCTTTTTTGAAATTATAGAATGAAACCTCTTTAATTAGTTTTGTATCAGCATGGCTGAGAGAACTTTTGGTTTTTACCACAAGCATTACAAAATATTAGGAACTTTATATTCTGGCTTTCTAAACATGTTTTATTTTTTCAAATTTTGAATTTTGGATTTGCGTTTCTAAAAGAATATTCCGAGAATTTTGTATTTGTAAAGCTGCCTGGATAAATTGTACATGTTAAACATTCATAATAGTTAAAGACGTGCATATCTGGGAATTTCAGTTTTGAAATAATTAATTGTTAAAGTTTCCTATTGTGATGCCTTTTTGACTTTAAGAAAAATTTTGATTATGTTCAATTAAGTAAAGTTCAGAAAAGTTTTGATCAGTTAAGTAGACTGAGTTTTCATCTGTGGCTTGCAGTAGTTTAATAGCAGCCTCGAAACGCCATAGAAATCAGTTTTATTTGATCTGTAATGAAATATTTTTCTTTCATGTATGTACATCTCACTAACCTATTTTTTATTTTGATTATTTTTTATAGCAAAACCATTTGGAGTATTTTGAGGTTACAATGAATTTATTTAGCTAAAACAAATTTCAATGCAGATAAATTTGCCAATTTCCCAAATTTTATAGGATGTTTTTTATAAATATGCAAACCTTGAATATAGTCCTGGCAGGCTTGACGGAGGGCCTCTGGGTTCTCCACAATGTAGCGGCTGATCCACAGAGGATGTCCATCAAAGTCCGAGCAGCCGAGCTGCCGCAACGGAGCCTCGTGACCTCCATCCATCAGAACCACAGGAGCCATCCTCCTACCGTGTTCTGAGAGAAGATAGATATCTCGATCGACAGATGAATCTCCAAGTTGGAGAGTGGAGGTACCATACCTACCTCGACAAAGGAATTAAAATGGAATGAACATAAAAAAACAGGAACTGATGGAATGCAGGGAGTTTTGAGAGAGCTAAACATTTAGTGGAATATACTAGAAAATTTCTACATTTGGGTAAATTCTATATCCTTCCAGAATTTTGAGTTACTAATAATTTTAGCCATCGGACTGATTATAAAGAGAATATAAAAAGTTTTAACTTAGCAATTAAATTACATTATAAAACTATTACAACTTATTTCGTGATGAAAGAATAAAATATGTTTATACAGCAGGGTTCTTATGACAGTTTTCATTTTCAGTATTATAAGCAGTGACTTTTTGAACTACATATGAGCCCAAGCTAAATTTGTGGTTTTTCGCTGTGAAAGTGTGAACACAATATCATTCAGCACCTCCAGCTCTCATATGAAGATATGATTCAATATATTTTTTAAAGATGAAGAGTGGTAGAGTTTACTATTTTTTATTGTTTAGCTGAACATAAAACAATTTCGGAAAAGCAAATATCACCCTACAACTATTTATCTTTATACAGTATTAGTACGTTATTTAATTTTGTGAATCACAGGTGCAAATGACACGGCATTTTGCAGTTTTAGCAAATTTAAGCTGGGTGGGGAACTCTCTTAATACTAAGAGTTCAATGTAAGTTAAATATTGAATTAATAACCTACTTTAATTAAACTAAACCAATCAAATCTCTATATTATAAAATTAAATAACAATCACTTCTTTTACAACCCATTTAAAAAATTTTTTATTTTCCATTAACACATGATATAATGTGAATAGCTATTGTCATAGTCAATGCTATTGTATAAAGAAAAATGAAATCATAAGAAATTATAACTACAATTATTGACAGAAAATAGTTGTTCTCAAGAAAGAATAATCATATTCTATTGACTAAATTATAAAATAAAGTGACTTACATAAATTTTGAAATCAAAAGTTGCCCTCGCACGCAGTCAACTGGTCTTGTGATAGTTACATCAGACTGGTAGGATGTGACAACTGAGCTCTAATGCATAAACTTCATTGCATCAGAAAAAGCTAGATGTAAATTAACCTTCACATAATGACCACTGTCTGCTATACATTATATGTGAATTTATCTGACTGCGAAATTACATTAAGTTTATACTTATAATACATTTTTTGCACTTTGTCTTACCCTGCTTTATTATCCTAAAATTTATTATAAATAAATATATATTATATAAAGGCTTACTCATGACATTTATTTTTTATAACAGTACTGAAGTGACATTAGTTTATTAATAATTTTCTTTTTATATAAAAAATGAATGCAGGTTTAATGTAATAATAAATTAACATTTAGTTTGAACAAATTAAAAAAAAACTGTTTACTACACAAAAGCTTGTGGAAAGCCTTCAAATGTTAGTTACAGCCCATTTGTATCTATATATATAAAAGCCAAAACCCATTGACTGACTGATCGCAGTTTCTCAAAAACTATAAGGCATAGAGCCATGAAACTTGGCATAAATATTCTCTACAAGCTCTAGATGCGTACTAAGAAAGGGTTTTGCAATACTTTCTTTCATAAGGCTTGAATATGGTATATTATGAAATTCAAAATGGCACCCATGTTTAGCTTTCAATGCTTACTTTCCCAAAAACTAGAAGAGTCTGGGCAATGAAACTTGGAACAAATATTCCTTTTAGGCTCTAGATGCAAGCAGAGAAAGGTTTTTCAAATATTTTTTCTCATACGGCTAAAACAGAATATATTATAAAATTCAAATGGCGGCCATTTCAGTTATTGAAACTACGGATGGGAGGCCTATAGAATATTTTCAGGGGATAGGAAAGGTACGAGATCCAATCTACTAAAAGAATAAAGTGTACAAATTTATTACGGCCACTCACAATATATTTGTCAAATACAACTTGAGCTACTCACGTTGTACGAACCACCCGAAGTACTATTTTGTATTCCCACTTTGGTAAAATTTGTTGTCCGTCTTAAAAATAAATAAATAAGTACTCAAAATATAATATTTATAACCCAGTATGGACAATTCATTTTGAGCATATGAATATGCACTAGAAACAGAGATTCCAAAATTAGAATTTTAGGAGGGTTTGCTTAGGTGATGGAGATTTCAATTCCAAAACACAAACTATCACTACAATATTTTGCCTTATCGATAGCTGTGTAACGTGATCTTCAATGTAATTGAGAAACGTCTAGGAAATTGTTTTTTGGCCAAGGCATTTACCATCTATATACTTTTTCTCATAGTTTTCCGTCTATTTTTAAAAATTCACTAAATTCAGATTGAGGGTAAGTCAAAAAGCTTTCCTCAGCGTTTTTTGTATTCTCTGTATTGGCAAATGGGAGGAAACTAATTCATAATATTTGCTAATCATGAGGGAAACATTTTTAAAGGAAACATTACACTTTCTCGTTTCAATTTAGGGTGGCATTACCAGGCCCCCAGGGTTAAAATTAGTTATCCTTTCAGCAGGCGAAGCTGCGGGTATATCTACTAGTGCAGTATAAAGCCTAAGTTACCCAAGAACTTTGAAAAAACCTTAAGTCTGACACCCATTAATCCCCTACTTGATTAAAAGGTTTCAATGAACCAATTGGAGGACAAATATTAGTTTTTATTATACAATTTTTATGTCAACCACAAATATGTAGAAAACGGCTGAGTTTATATAAAATTTAACAAGGTATAATAAACAAATTCAAAGAAGAGGTACAATAACAAAGAATAAAAATAGTGAAAATTCAAAGAAGAGGTATGATAAACTAAAGCTGTGAGCACCGTGTCTCCCTTTATTGAAAAAATAAAATTTGAGAGCAAATAAAACAAACAAATTTGTTTATTTTTGTTCACTTTTTACTTAAAAAAAAGGGGTAGTGGCTTCTGTTTGTCTTGTATTCGCCTTACCCACATAGACCATCGATCTGTGCATGGGCAATATCGAGCAAAGCAAAGAGTGAGCCAGAATTGTACAATAGTGATCAGTATGTTAAAATATACCCGCAACGTGCGGAATCGAGTCCACAACATCGCTGTCGAAGTCCCGAAGTCCAGCTTGCTACCAACTGCACCACCACCAAATAACATTATGTAATAGCTTTGCTGTAAATGAAATAAGAGACTGTCAGAATAATACTTTTGAAATAAATTAGTAACACATGTTTTGCTCGTCCAGATAGTTAACCTTTGTTGAAATTCATAAGGTAATGCCTGTTTACATTGGTCAAAAAACTGCTCAAGCTTCTATGATCAGTTCAACCCCCATTGTTTATGATTATTGGCTTTTCCAGTTAACTCGCCTGCCACTCGACATGTTTTGTCATAAAATCAAATTGATGAAGTTTTTGTTCACATAAAAATTTCACAGTATTATAATTTTGATTCATATCTTTATCCCAAGTTAAAATTTTTCGACTGAGCAAGTTAACATACACATGTCACCTCATTTGTGAGTTACAATCACACAAATGACAAATGACAAATCTTTATTGTACATGTTAAATCTGTTTCAGTTATTACAAAAGTAACACACAGGCAGGTACATTGTCAAGGTTTTTCACCACAAAGGTTTTGAAATCCTAAAAAATATTGGTTTTGATATCAATTAAGTAATTAAATAAACTAAAAATAATAAAATCATGCTCAGGTTTGCTATCAAGAGTCGTTAAAAAATTCCTCAAGAATGTAATAAGCTTTTTCTATTAGAATTGTTTTAATATTATGTAAACATTTTGCTGTTTTCAGTTGATTAAAAGTATTTTCGCAACACTACACTAGTAAGTAGCCGATTTCCGCTTCCAAACTTGCATACTCATTCCCCATGTTATTCTTATGGAGATTGAAAAACATGTCAAATTTCGCTATGTTGGACTGAATTATGTTCTTTTGCATTTGAAATTCGCTGAGTATGCAGGTCTGCTGCAACAAGGGTATTTTAATTTGTGGGCAGGATATTGAAATATTTCTTGATTTCTAGTGTTATATGAATGATTGAATAAATATTTTTCAAACATATCGGGATTGTTAAAAACCATTTTTAAGATTTAAAATATAAATATTGAAGTTACAGTTAGGATTTTAAAATTTTGAAATAATTGTCTACATGGTTTGTTTTGTGGCAACTTGCAAGAGTTCTAATTATTGATTTTTGCTTTTTGTAAACCGATTCTACTTCTGTAGCTGCTCCCCACAGTGTAATACCGTAACTTAAAATTGAGTATAGGTAAGCATAATGAACATTTTTACATACATCCAAGGAGGAAACTTTAACCAGCACACTTAATATGAATCTAATTGAACTAAGTTTTTTATTTAAAAAATTAATATGTTCTGACCACCTTAGTCTACAATCTAAATGTATACCTAAAATCTTTACCACATCTGTGGCTGGGGTATCATTTTATGCATTTAAAATTGAATCTCATAATTTGAAAAATGAAATATTGGTTTTGTCTTCATTTAAAATTAAGCCATTATTTAGAAACCAGTTAGCTATGTCTTCTATTGTTTTTTTTTTATGTCTTTACTACCCGCGGCTTAGCTCGCTGAAAGGATAACAAATGTTAGGTTCAATTATACGTTATTTGTAATGTGCAATTTTTATAAATCTCAAAATAGATTGATGATTTCAATAATTTATCTGAATTAATTGTACGTTTTTATGCGCTTAATTAATAATAAACTTTTAAGGTTGCATCTCCATTCCAGATTGATATGAGAAGATGAAACATTTCCTTGATGAATTTTCCTTTTTCCCTCAAATGGTATGAATTGGTTGCTATGTGCTAAAAAATTCTAATTTTTCAGTCATATTGGAGATACGATTACTCATTCAGCAGCTTGAGGTAAAAATCTACGGTTGAAATAGCATATTTGTTTGAACTTAGCTTTCGACCAGCACGCGAACCCTCCTAAAATTTTTAATTCAGAAAAACCCTGATTCTATAAAAATAACGGAATGATATGTCCATACAGAGTTTCAAGATCCTAGTTCGATTACACTTCGGGTGACCCGCCATAAAATGCAAGTATAGTCCATGTATAGGGCCAATGGGATCTGACAAATATATCATATATTTAATTTCGTTAGGCGATTCTTTGCGTCAAAATTGTGGGCGTCTGGAAAGTCATAGAAAAATAAGAGAGGGCTCAAATTAAAGGTCTCTATTCTGTGATGGCGGGAAAAATAATGAAATTGCTTGAAATTCATAAAAAATGAGAAACAACATAAAATATCTGCCAACTAAAAAGCATTGGGATCTAAAAATTTCTCCTCTGTTTACATAATATGTGATGCTGATACTTGATTGAAAACCATGTGGTAGGCTAGATATCAATATAGTAAGGTGAATTCAGTTTTCTATGAAGGTATTTTGTACTATAATAAATAAGGAATGTTTGAATTTTCCCTCGTTAGGGGCTTTTAGCCCCTTCAAGCCACTAGTAATATAATATACCCGTGATAGTTTTGTGCAGTTTATTCTTGCAGTAAATGGAATTTCCATATTTTGTCTCTTTAAAATATTCTAGAGACCTTCTATTCATATTTTGTGATCATAGTTCTTATTAAATCTGAAAAGGCCACCATTTTGAATTTTTAATTTCCCTTATTTCAGGCTTTCCAGAGAAAACATTTTAAAATCCTTCATTTGTATGCATCTAGAGCCTATAAAGAATATTTGAGCCAAGATTAAAGGTCCAAAGCCCTACACTGTTTCAGAAAATAAGCTTTGAAAACTAAAAATGGCTGCCATTTTGAATTTTATCATGCAAATGTACCCTATTTTAACCTTTAGAGGGTATATATTTTAAAACCCGTTCTAAGTATGCATCTAGAGCCTATATAATGATTAATTGTGCCAAGTTTCATGGCCCAAAGCCTTATAGTTTTTGAGAAACTGTGATCAGTGAGTCAGTCAGTCAGTCAATCGTGTTGGCTTTTATTTATAGAGATGTAAGGTTTGGACAGTAACTCGTTTAATGAGAGCTATTGTGTCAGCTGCATAAAGGGTAAAGTTGCATATTTTATCTGAGAAAATTGAAGGTAATAGTTATTAATGTATGTGATAAATAAGAGGGGACCTAGAATTGACCCTTGAGGAACTCCGTAATTATTATCAGCCCATACTGAAAAATGTTCCCAGGCTCAGTTGTATAACTGTTCTCTGTTTCCTGCCTTTGTTGGGAAAAGACACCTGCTGTAAATGATTGATTAATCAACCTAGCCATAATGTTTGAGATTTCATCAACTGACCATTTTAATATATTTATGGGTATCTCATCCCAGCCACAGGCATTACTATTGTTTAGATTTAAAATAGTATTTTTTACTGAAGTTTCATTAGTTCTGGGGAAAAAACCTAATTTTTCAGCCTGAGCATGATGATTAATATCTAAGTTTGTGTTGAAATTGTCTGGTAAATTTTCTGACTTAAGTATTATTATAATATTTGAATACTGACTAGTGGCTTGTAGGGACAAAAGCCCCTAAAAATAAAATACAAATGGATATTTAATGTTTCCTTCACACTCACGGCTCAGTAATAGTTTGAGGGAATTAAACGTTTAAAGAGTAATGTTAAAGATGTTTTGACATTTGCTAGGAAGTATCAGAATTTTAAGAAAGGGCGTTACTTCAGTATAATAAAGGGCTAAATTTTTGGAACAGTGGCGCTATCCGTCGTTCTCAAAACAAACTCAGTTCACTTTGTTTACAATTAAACGTATGGACATGGTTTGCAGAAATTCTTAAGGTTAACCACAGACTGTAGCACTTAAATTATTTCCCAAAAGAAAAGCAAATAAAATAAGGATGAAATCAGGAAATGGTATCCCGTTGACGACTCCATGCTCCACGTTGGAGACTTTGGCTCTACTTCATAAGGAAGTTAGGTTTGGAGACCATGAGTTTGGTAAACAGTTAATATTAAAGATTTTTTTATGTTTGCCCAGGAGTAAATACTGCTTTGTCTTGGTAGATTCAAGATTAAATATACTTTTGATTAGCCAAATTTAAATGTGAACCTTTTTGGTAGGATCAAAATTAAAGTTGATGTTACATTCAATAGCTTTTAGTGCAGCACACTGTTGTTCCTCAGTCAAAACTATGACCATTTCCGACCGCATATAAAACTGGTAGAGCTGGGCCCTAAATGTGATGAGTGAGGTCTTCTCTGTACCTATAGCCTGCGCTTATTCGATTGTGTAAGTGTTACAAATCACTTGGCTTTAAATCAGCATCTGCTACTACTACATGATACAATGTAAAGGTCGTATTTAATTCCTCTTGCTTTTTAAGGTTAAGATCCCTAAATTATAAGAACGGACGTCATGTGTTATAGTACGTTCAACCTATTTTGCTGGATTTTAGGGATAAATAAAGTTCCTCTTTATTTATCCCTCGCTTTCGCTCGCGCGGGAACTATCATGCTCGTCTGGTAAAACAGTCAGTCCTTCCTGGCCTAGTAACGTAATATACCTACTATTCTGCCACAGCTGATGTATCATCAGTAATCTCATCGTTGACCTTAAGCTTAATGATTGGTTTTGTTATTTAATTTTTGACACCTACTCCTAATTCCTCTTGTACAACATTCCACATTGCTTTGGACTTATTTTTTGCTTCCATTATGTATTTATCATTTGTTGATTTCTTTGCTTTTATTACAATCTTTTTAAAAAATTTTTGTAATTTTTAATATTGCAAAAAATTTAGGATTGTTACTAAATTTAGCTTGATGATGCAATTTTCTTTTGTTTATTAAAGATATTTTAATTCCCAAAGTTACCCAAAATAACATTTACATGTATTTTTTATTTTTTGTGCTTTTATTGGAAAATGTTCTTCCATATGCTCAGTTTGACTTTACCCAAGAAATTTTTGTACTTATTGTCTGCTGTACTGTCTAAAGAAAAAATATTCTAAATTAAACCTTAAGCTATTGATAAAAGGGGCAATGGACCTATTTATTTAGGTCCTAACAAATTTAGTAAACACATTAATTTCAACCAGGGCCTGATTAACCACTAGGCTGACTAGGCTGTAGACTAGGGCGCCAGCCATCCAGGGGTGCCAAAGATGGAGAATAATGAATATTGTTTTTACATTTTAAAATTAATTTATTGAATAAAACTAATGTCCCGCGCCCCCTTTTGCGTAAATGAGGTCTCAGTGACAGAGGGGGCCTGCTCTGCAGGTCACATCACCCTCGGTGACAGAGGGAGCCTGCTCTGCGGGTCACATCCCCTCGGTGACAGAGGGGGCCTGCTCTGCGGCTCACATCCCCTCAGTGACAGAGGGGGCCTACTCTGCGGGTTGTATCTCCTCGGTGACTGAGGTAGCTGTTCTGCGGGTTGCATCACCCCCGGTGACAGAGGGAGCCTGCTCTGCGGGTTGTATCTCCTCAGTGACAGAGGTAGCTGTTCTGCGGGTCGCATCACCCCCGGTGACAGAGGGAGCTGTACTGCGGGTTGTATCTCCTCGGTGACTGAGGTAGCTGTTCTGCGGGTTGCATCACCCCCGGTGACAGAGGGGGCCTGCTCTGCGGGTCACATCACCCCCGGTGACAGAGGGAGCTGTACTGCGGGTTGTATCTCCTCGGTGACAGAGGGAGCCTGCTCTGCGGGTCACATTCCCTCGGTGACAGAGGGGGCCTGCTCTGCGGGTCACATCACCCCCGGTGACAGAGGGAGCCTGCTCTGCGGGTTGTATCTCCTCAGTGACAGAGGTAGCTGTTCTGCGGGTCGCATCACCCCCGGTGACAGAGGGAGCTGTACTGCGGGTTACATCACCCCTGGTGACAGAGGGAGCCTGCTCTGCGGGTCACATCACCCCCGGTGACAGAGGGAGCCTTTTCTGCGGGTCACATCCCCTTGGTGACAGAGGGGGCCTGCTCTGCGGCTCACATCACCCCCGTTGACAGAGGGAGCCTGCTCTGCGGGTCACATTCCCTCGGTGACAGAGGGGGCCTGCTCTGCGGGTCACATCCCCTCGGTGACAGAGGGAGCCTGCTCTGCGGGTCACATCCCCTCAGTGACAGAGGTAGCTGTTCTGCGGGTCGCATCACCCCCGGTGACAGAGGGAGCTGTACTGCGGGTTGTATCTCCTCGGTGACTGAGGTAGCTGTTCTGCGGGTTGCATCACCCCCGGTGACAGAGGGGGCCTGCTCTGCGGGTCACATCACCCCCGGTGACAGAGGGAGCCTGCTCTGCGGGTTGTATCTCCTCAGTGACAGAGGTAGCTGTTCTGCGGGTCGCATCACCCCCGGTGACAGAGGGAGCTGTACTGCGGGTTACATCACCCCTGGTGACAGAGGGAGCCTGCTCTGCGGGTCACATCACCCCCGGTGACATAGGGAGCCTTTTCTGCGGGTCACATTCCCTCGGTGACAGAGGGGGCCTGCTCTGCGGGTCACATCCCCTCGGTGACAGAGGGAGCCTGCTCTGCGGGTCACATCCCCTCAGTGACAGAGGGGGCCTGCTCTGCGGGTCACATCCCCTCGGTGACAGAGGGAGCCTGCTCTGCGGGTCACATCCCCTCAGTGACAGAGGTAGCTGTTCTGCGGGTCGCATCACCCCCGGTGACAGAGGGAGCTGTACTGTGGGTTGTATCTCCTCGGTGACTGAGGTAGCTGTTCTGCGGGTTGCATCACCCCCGGTGACAGAGGGGGCCTGCTCTGCGGGTCACATCACCCCCGGTGACAGAGGGAGCCTGCTCTGCGGGTTGTATCTCCTCAGTGACAGAGGTAGCTGTTCTGCGGGTCGCATCACCCCCGGTGACAGAGGGAGCTGTACTGCGGGTTACATCACCCCTGGTGACAGAGGGAGCCTGCTCTGCGGGTCGCATCACCCCCGGTGACAGAGGGAGCTGTACTGCGGGTTACATCACCCCTGGTGACAGAGGGAGCCTGCTCTGCGGGTCACATCACCCCCGGTGACAGAGGGAGCCTTTTCTGCGGGTCACATTCCCTCGGTGACAGAGGGGGCCTGCTCTGCGGGTCACATCCCCTCGGTGACAGAGGGAGCCTGCTCTGCGGGTCACATCCCCTCAGTGACAGAGGGGGCCTACTCTGCGGGTTGTATCTCCTCGGTGACAGTGGGAGACTGTTCTGCGGGCTGTATCCCCTCAGTGACAGAGGTAGCTGTTCTGCATGTCACATCACCTCGGTGACAGAGGGGATCTGCTCTGTGGGTTGTATCTCCTCAGTGACAGAGGTAGCTGTTCTGCGGGTCGCATCACCCCCAGTGACAGAGGGAGCCTGCTCTGCGGGTTGTATCTCCTCAGTGACTGAGGTAGCTGTTCTGCGGGTTGCATCAACTCTGGTGACAGAGGGAGCCTGCCCTGCGGGTTGTGTCTACTCGGTGACAGAGGTAGCTGTTCTGCGGGTCGCATCACCCCCGGTGACAGAGGGAGCCTGCTCTGCGGGTTGTATCTCCTCAGTGACAGAGGTAGCTGTTCTGCGGGTTGCATCACCCCTGGTGACAGAGGGAGCCTGCTCTGCGGGTTGTGTCTACTCGGTGACAGAGGTAGCTGTTCTGCGGGTCGCATCACCCCCGGTGACAGAGGGAGCCTGCTCTGCGGGTTGCATCACCCCTGGTGACAGAGGGAGCCTGCTCTGCGGGTTGTGTCTACTCGGTGACAGAGGTAGCTGTTCTGCGGGTCGCATCACCCCCAGTGACAGAGGGAGCCTACTCTGCGGGTTGCATCACCCCTGGTGACAGAGGGAGCCTGCTCTGCGGGTTGTGTCTACTCGGTGACAGAGGTAGCTGTTCTGCGGGTCGCATCACCCCCGGTGACAGAGGGAGCCTGCTCTGCGGGTTGCATCACCCCTGGTGACAGAGGGAGCCTGCTCTGCGGGTTGTGTCTACTCGGTGACAGAGGTAGCTGTTCTGCGGGTCGCATCACCCCCGGTGACAGAGGGAGCCTGCTCTGCGGGTTGTATCTCCTCAGTGACAGAGGTAGCTGTTCTGCGGGTTGCATCACCCCTGGTGACAGAGGGAGCCTGCTCTGCGGGTTGTATCTCCTCAGTGACTGAGGTAGCTGTTCTGCGGGTCACATCACCCCTGGTGACAGAGGGAGCCTGCTCTGCGGGTTGTATCTCCTCAGTGACTGAGGTAGCTGTTCTGCGGGTTGCATCACCCCTGGTGACAGAGGGAGCCTGCTCTGCGGGTTGTATCTCCTCAGTGACTGAGGTAGCTGTTCTGCGGGTCACATCACCCACCCCCGGTGACAGAGGGAGCCTGCTCTGCGGGTTGTATCTCCTCAGTGACAGAGGTAGCTATTCTGCGGGTTGCATCACCCCCGGTGACAGAGAGAGCCTGCTCTGCGGGTTGTATCTCTTCGGTGACTGAGGTAGTTTTTCTGCGGGTCACATCACCCCCGGTGACAGAGGGAGCCTGCTCTGCGGGTTGTATCTCCTCGGTGACAGAGGGAGCCTGCTGTGCGGGTACATCACCCCCGGTGACAGAGGGAGCCTGCTCTGTGGGTTGTATCTCCTCGGTGACAGAGGGAGCCTGCTGTGCGGGTACATCACCCCCGGTGACAGAGGGAGCCTGCTCTACGGGTCACATCACCTCGGTGACAGAGGGGGCCTGCTCTTCGGGTTGCATCACCCTTGATAACAGAGTGAGCTGTTCTGCAGGTCACATCACCCTCGGTGACAGAGGGAGCCTGCTGTGCGGGTACATCACCCCCGGTGACAGAGGGAGCCTGCTCTGTGGGTTGTATCTCCTCGGTGACAGAGGGAGCCTGCTGTGCGGGTACATCACCCCCGGTGACAGAGGGAGCCTGCTCTACGGGTCACATCACCTCGGTGACAGAGGGAGCCTGCTCTGCGGGTTGCATCACCCTTGATAACAGAGTGAGCTGTTCTGCGGGTCACATCACCCTCGGTGACAGAGGGAGCCTGCTCTGCGGGTTGCATCACCTTGGTTGTTGAGCCCCACACTTATGAGCCAACTACAGTAAAATCATTCAGTGGGGCATAGTAACCCTTTGACGTGCCATTTTTTTTATTTCTAAAAAAAGTGCAGTGATTTGGAAGTTAGTGTGGATTTGGTCCACATCCATGTACTAGAGCTATCCCTGTTCCGAACTAGAGATGAATGATCTTCAAAATAATCCAGCAATAGCCTCCTCAACGCCAAAAAAATATTTTCTTAAAATAGCCTTAATTACGGTGAAAAACAGGTAGAAATAAAGCAGAATACAGTAGATGAAATTTCCTGTTTATTTAATTTGTTGTTTGACATCAGTTAAGTCACTTGCGGCGGCAGTGGACTTGTTAATACTTTATTATTAGTTTTGTTAATTTGTTTTAGCAATAAATACAAGCAAGTTCATAATTTGGATTTCACATTTAGGAACTTGTTCAAATTTAATTTGTAATTTATGAATTGTAGCTACACAGCTCACACTTTTAACATATCAAATTTTTAAAGGTACAAAAAGTTTGCTGTAAACCAGAAGTTTATCGAACAACTGTGGATATCTCGTTATACAATTTTATTTACTTATTTAATTGAAACAGAGGAACAATTTCAAATAAAATCAACCAACAAAATAAGTTAATTATTATATCATCCTGGTACAAAATTTGTGTTGCTTAATTATGCATTTTATAATAAGTGCCACGTTTGAACAAGTGATACACAACACAAACAAATAAAAATAAAATAATATGATATTTCCTTGTTGGGCAATAGGCATGAACAGTAAATATTAGTTAAAATGTGAATGCAGCTTGAAGAAACATTTTCCATTTGGTTCATTTTGTAAATAAGGTTTTCAATGTTGAAATATAAAATACAGTGCTTTAGCCAAATATGAGTTTATACAAATTTGGCAGTGATTACATTTTATCCTGAAAATATTCTATGTCATAAGAAATGTCAAGCGATATTGCACAGATGGTTAGCTAACATAGGACAAATATCATAGCTTAGTTATAAATAGGTATACACGTCAAAATACTGGACACCTATAACACTGGAACGTGCAAGCTACGCTACGTGACTACTGGCACAAAAATATGCAAATTGTTCCCAAAATGAGCTTCTTACATCTATGGAAGAACAAGAATATGATATTTAGTTTGCTGTGAGTCAAACTGCCCCTTAAGAATTACCAAAGCACAACTTTATTATGGAATGATGTTCATTTACATAAAATCTGACCTCACTAGACCTCACTAAGACTATGAAAACATTTTTCTTTATGTCTTGTGATGTCTCCCACAACTGATTGAATATTATATAAACACTGCAAGTTAATCATTTATTTATGACTTATGGTATTAACCGGTATAGTTTATTATTTATCTCTCGATTAATTTTTATCTTAAAATTTTATTTCATGCTAAGGTATTGGTAGTAATTTATTTTAAATTAAAATAGAAAATGTAATTAGTTTGTCACACAATGTTCCAAATGAAAAAGGTTTGTTTTGTTGTAAAGAGTGATTGATTTTAAATTAATTGAAACAAGTTTAATCAAAATAGACCGAACACAAATAGCAATGAAATTTTATAAAATATCGATGCTCTGATGAATAGCATATTTTTGTGCCAAATTATTTAAAACCATCTAAACATCTTAAACAATTTATAGGTATACATACATTTTGAGAATTTAGGGACTTACTCCCATTGAAAACATACAAAATTGTAAAGTTAACAACAAACAATAATCACAGTTTTTGTAAACTTCCACCTACAACAAACTTGTCAGTCTCTCCCATCCATTTGATTTCTACCTACAAAACTTAAGTTAAACGGTTAATATATTACGTTTAGAAATGCTCTGAATATCTTGTGAATCATCAGTTTAATAATAATGCCTTTCATTTTGGGATTTTAAGTACATCGAGTGATTCGCTCCTATGTACACATCACCCTGGTTATTTATACATATTTTACAATCGGGGAATGTACATTCTATTCTACATACATATCTGTTTTCAATCCATGCACTGTTGTGTCCATGGGTCAGTCTTATTAAAATATTTAATATACAGTCCATCAAATGGAAAAAGATTTGTCTTTTTCACAAATATATTAATGTACAAAGTTACTTGATAACAAATTAAAATATAACATAAAATTTGCTCAGGTAAATTTAAAGTATAAATGTTTAAAACATTTAATAAATACAGTGTTTTTAAAACTCAAACCATTCGAAATAAAATTAAACTAAACCTAAAATATCACAAAACATAAAATTATTCAAAATATATTAAAAAAATAAAATAAAGCTTTGTTTTGTAATCTGTACTTAAAGGGTAAAAACATTGAATGCATAGTTTTTCATGTCATTCAAACATATAACAAATCAAACTACTGATTTTATTTTTTCCAAAATTTTGTTGAATAGCTCTATTTAAGTAATAAAGAAAACCTTTTTGTTTAATAAAAAGACCTTAAACAAGTTCTTACACTTGTCAAGGTCAATACTTTAGAGTAGTTCGATCTTAACACAGCTATTGACTACAACCAAGAGCAGCACCATACTGGTTAATATATGCTTTAGCAACAAAATTTTCTTGACAGAATACATCTGTATGAACATTGGTGGGGAAAAAACCAGCAGAGCTGATGGAAAGCTACAAACTGAAGTGCCAACAATCGCATTGAGAGTAAAAAGACTTTTTAAATTTTACTCAGTAACATATTTAATTTAAGCAAAAGAGGATCTTTTTATGGTTGGATCATTGTCTTTTTCCCACTTTTGACGGAATTATTCACACAGCCCTGTCAAGAAAATTCAATTTTTCATCTAAACGCTGGTTCCGATCGCAGGGCTGTACGTCGGAGTGACCTGAGGCGAACTGACGGGTTCGGCTGATGGCTCACACTTCTCCGACATGACGGTGAGGACTTGTTCGAACTTGGAGTGACGGTCGGTGGCCGCGACTGTTGCGCCGCGTGACCCCCACAGGAACTTGAGGTGAAACTCTGTCCGAAACATGTCCAGCAAAAGGTCATCCACCTGTAGGCGAGAATATTGTTTAGAATATTGACCGGGACTGGGGCATGTCCCACCCCTAACAGCTACTTGCCATCTAGGCCAGCTAGCTGGTTGGTAGCTTACGAGCTAGTTTGTTATCCAGCTACTCAGAGGTCATAAACTGTGTTATAAGCGATCACTTGAGGATTGAAGATGCAGTATTCCCTAGTAGAGATTAACTTCATCTGCACCATTAAGTACTACATTCATCCATAAGTCCATCCTCATCAAATCAGTTTGTAAGTGATTGGCAAATTGTAGTTCGGATACCATGTTATAGTCACCATTGGCTGTTGGGCTACTGATTAACAATCCTTTGTAAGGAACATTTCGGTCTAAGTTAGAAAAAAAAAACTAAAAGATTGCGCTATATTGTCCACTCTAATTCCTGTTAAAATACACCACAAGGGCTGCATCCTGGCCTAAAAAGAGTTACTAAAGGTATTGTAAGCAAGTGAAGAAAGTTGAAGAGCTCTGTGTTGTATATTTGCTTCATTTTTGCTAATTATCAGAAAAGAAAAGCGCTCTATAGCAATATGAAGCTATAATATATTTTATACATCACAACTCTTTTAATCCTGTGACGTAAAGTAAAATAACATTTTTGGATTGATTTTTAACTAAAAATAAAGTGGTCATGAAGTTTCTTGACCATCACAATGAACATGGGTATCATTGTGATGGTTTGGTTTTAAAAGCTTATCAGATTATAAGATGTTATTTGCAAAAAATCTTTCGCTTTGTGAAGCAATAAGGATGAACATTTTTCTGTCAGAGGTTGATGTATTTTTTTTTGTACAGATGTACCTACAAAATATGAAAAATAAACTATAAGGGCCTCCCTCACATGTAGTGGTTGGCAGCAATATGAGGCCTCAATAACTAATATAAGTGAAAAACCAACTACACTCCATTTGTTCTAGTGAGTCCTCAGATTTACCTTTGAATCTCCTAGAACAATCTCAGCATTTCGTCTGAAGGAAGGTAATGATTCACCAAACTTTCGAGACGCTTCCAAGTGTGCAAACAGAGTTCCAAGACCAAAGTCAGACGTAGAAGACTCCCAGGAGCTTAGGACACTAGTCTCTAAACTCGTCAGTGATTTGCTCGATTGACCTGACAAAAAAAACGGGTTATAGTTTGTCAGCAGGTAATAATGGTCGGAGAAGGTGGTACAAGAATATAAAGTTTGAAAATATGGAAAATATAGTTAGTTACAGGATTCCTTATTATACCTACTCCAAAATATGCCTAAAACATGTTCTGCGCAGAGTCATTTAGTATCTCCAGTTATCAAAATAAAATAAAATGCAATATACCATTGTAAAGATAAAGAGTTGTAGTATATTTACTGCTGGTCCAAAATTGCTTAATGTATTCTGAAGATATTTGGTGTTTAAGTTGACCACCTTTAATGCCATGTATATTCTAAAAGGGTGAAGATGAACAGTTTTGTATTAATAATAAACTGTCTAAAATTATTCATCTTTAAAATGGTTTGCAAAAATAAATAAATAGTTTATGAATTGGAGACATTAAGTGACACTATGTTTACCCTTACATCGTCTTGCGCAGCGAAAATTGCACAGATTACACATGTGCTCTTATGGAGCCGCAGATCTTAAAAGTCCCTGTACTTGTGCCGCAGAAAAAACACCCTTAAGCAAAGTGTTATAACTCTAAAAGTATTAGGTATGCTATAATATTGTTTCTGTAACTTTAAAGTTTGCTATTATGAGTTTGCATTCGAACGTCTGTTTTATGGAAAAAACTATTCTTAACCTCAGTGGATAATTTTCTACTATCACAAGACCAATAAGTTTTATAGATGACAAGAATTTTTAATGCCCTACAAAGCCCTAAACAATGTAGATGAGTTAGGTACTGTGATAAAATGGCTGTAAATGAATCAATATTTCCTTTTCCAGCCCCTGTAATTTGTTGGAATATTCTGATACAATTAACTCTCCTATTTGAGTTTCTAAAAGGGAAATGCAAGTTACAAATTGGAGGGGTCCCCCGTAAAACGTTCTAAGCGACAAAAACCTAGTTTCCAGTAATCAAGCGTTGAAAGTTTAATTCTAAAATTTACGGTTTTTTCAAAGCTAGAACTTACAATAATGTATAATTTTTTAATACTCTACTTATAACATCATAATGTAGTCTTTTAATACATTTTTACTTGTCATTAAGCATTTTAAAACATTTTACGTGTTTTTTGGAAGGTTAAAACGTTCTAAATGACTGGCGTTTAAAACGTTCTCTGACGGACTTCTCTTCTGCCTTTGGAAGAAAACGTCGGGGAGTGTAGGAATACCAACGTAAACAAAAATAAAACTTAATATGAAACAATTTTATTTTTATAAAAGTACAAAAACGTAATTTTGCTACATAAAGTGATACGTCATTTTGCTAAAAGTTACCCAAATGTGGAGCTTAAAACGTTATTCTCCCTTCTTCGTTTGGGGGCAATTTTCCAGGCCTTGACTTCTTAGTTTTTGAAATAAGGGTAATCCAGCATTTCTACATTCTTTCCTGGTCTTATCCTTCCACTCTCCAATATTTACTTCTACATTCTATATTTACTAATATTCGCGTTCCTTAATTTTATTTACGATATTTTGGTCGCTAGGCGACAACACAACAGGTGGCGGGGAGTCTTATCTTTCCGCGAATTGAACGTTATTCCCGAGAAAGTCCGTGCAGTCCC
Source organism: Flexamia atlantica (assembly GCA_035578135.1). Taxonomy (NCBI): domain Eukaryota; kingdom Metazoa; phylum Arthropoda; class Insecta; order Hemiptera; family Cicadellidae; genus Flexamia; species Flexamia atlantica. The sequence continues at coordinate 31,511,110 of JAQJVK010000004.1, read as the reverse complement.
GCGAAGCACGCCAACTTAGACAGACGAAATCTGGGCTACCAACTCAAATATCTTAAAAACAAAATATACCACGGTGTAGCTCATGTCCTAGAGAACCTTTTTCACTGAATATCTCCGATTTTGAAATTTTGTCGCTTAGAACGTTTTACGGGGGACTCCTTCAATTAATACTTTCACTCTACAAAAGAAAATAGCCGTCGAGGGTTATTTTAGTATCCATCCAGCTCACTATGATGGACTGTTTTTAGGATTGGGAACGAATCTCATTGAATATTTTTATATAAACTAATCAATCGTTTATTTTTTAATAGATAATATTTTTGGGCAAAAAATATGTTAAGAAGATATGAACTAGCAATCAATAATATTAGGCCTAATGTATAAATAAAGTTAATGTTTAGGTTACGGTCAACACAGAATTGCTGTGTGCAAGTGCAAACAAGTGTCTGTAGTTAACCTTGGGAACTAATTCAAACCAAGGCCATATTAGTATAAGTTAAACAAGTAAAGGAGCCTACCCATGATGTCCTCCAATGTCCTCTCCTGCAGGAGGACACAGGGCAGCAGGTGGGGGATGGTGGTGTTGGGGGCTTGAGGGTTGGTGCACTCGTTCATGCTCTTCAACGTCGGCCGCAGTTTGGCTTCGAAGTTGAATGCTGAGTCAGTAAACTTCTGCCTCAGCACGTGCCACGTCACTGTCAGCCTTTGTATCTGCAAACAGGGAGTAATTATTATTGTGCTCTACAATATAGTTTCTGTGAAAGAAAAAACAAAATGTAAGAAAAAGAAAAGTTAACAGATAATACTTGATTGTGTTTCTTTACAAACTATGGAGCTAAGGAGAGTAAGGATATTCACAAGGGGAAGTGAAAGCAAAAGAAAATTCAATATTTAATACTTTATTCTGTGTTTCTTTACACACTAACAGTCAGAAATTTGGGGAGAGGTAACGAGATAGCAGATGTCTAAAGCCTGGTTTCCACGATGATCAGTACAGCGGGCGGTAACACAAAACATTGTGGAACAGAATTTGCTCACCTATTTGATGTGCACTCTGTTGCATCTAGTGCAACAGAAACATATTTGTTTGTCAGGGCCAGCGACAGGATTTCCGGGCCCCTCTGCAATCTACAACCCCGGGCTCTGAAACCTGACGACCTTCTTTTACTAGTTTCATGAGCTTTTGGGCCCCTTTTCAACCCTTTTGGGTGTTTCCAGGCCCCCTACGAGCCCGGGTCCCTATGTATTTGCCCCCCTGCCCCCCCCCCCCACCTAACATATTCGTCATTGATTGAAAACTTCTAATTATAATAAATTATAATATCCTAACCTAACTCCTCAGAGCGTTGTCTGAGGGAAACAGTAGTACTCTCCTAACGGCTAACACTCTATATATTAAATATATTTGTTCAAACAAATTTAAATGGAGTTTCATAACAAAAATTTATAAAAACTTAACTAAATATATTTTTTTAAGTTTACCTAAACTTAAAAAAGTACATATCTTCCATCCAAATAAAACAAGTTAAATGTAAATGAAAAAAATACATAAATACATGTCGATTTTAATTTTAAGAATTGAACCCGAACCTACAGCGTAGTGATTCGTAAACGTGACCACTGGACTACGAAACCGTATCGCTGATGATGTGATTTCTAAGTATATTCAACTGTTTCAATGGTCGCTGTTCAATGTCAATTTTCTTCTTTTTCCCTAGTCCTCCTCGTTTTGTCCAATCTGAAATTAGCTGTTAGGTGAGCAAACTTGGCTCCACAACGTTTTTTTGACAGTAACACCTTTCAACAAAAGAGAACAAAAGAATTTGTTTCTACTGCCCTGATGCCTGATTGCTGTGGAAACCAGACTTTAAGAAAGAAGAAATGTACCCCTCCTTTTCCCTTTTCAACTTATTAGTGCCATGATGACTAATCAAAAACAAGAAAGACTTCAAGTAGATTTATAAATCTTTTATTTACTCCACTACTGTTGCTGTTAGGCTACTGCTATGACAGAAAAACTTGTTCGTCCACAGCTGTGCCCGCTTATTGCTTTGGACACAGATCAATCGTCAATCACACAATTGACATGACATGTAATTGAGCTTTATTGCCTAGCTGATTGTCGTATAGGGGTATGAAATGCATACTATGTCAACAAATATGTTTTACCATGTAGTTACCATATTCACATAACTAAAAGGAAAAATATTGTTAATTTCAAATATTAAGTTTTTTTTAATTAACTCCTGACCAGGCTTCTATTAATTTCAATATACCTGTTTGTTTTCAATATTCTGTTAGGTCGATACTTTTTTAATTCCTCCAAAAGCAGAATGAATTAGAGAATAAGCACAATGGAACAAACTATGTAAAGGCATAACCTAAAGGTGTTACAGGCTCCATCCATGAGGTGGAAACATATCTGATGTGATGGCCTTTAAAAACCCCCTCTTTTGGCTTGATTCCACCCTTTATGGCCATTCTGCGGTGCGTTCCAGTAAGTAATGTTGCCACTTGCTTCCTCACCTCCCATAAATAATTCTTCAATACGCTAACCTCCTGTCTTCTCTCACAGATTTTATGACTGTCTTGACCCAGCAGAACAACAACTATTACAACTCTCCTATTTGTTTTGATGACTTAAATGTATTTGTTTTGTACTTGGAGTTCATTGACAAAAATTAGATACATATTTGCTTTTACAAGGATTACATTAAGTTATTTATGATAAGCGATAAATAATTTTTAATTGTTGTGGTATTTTTTTAAGTAACCATATTTTTTTTAGCAAGATGAGTTGTGTTAGATTATGTATGAGTATGTTTATGTACGCTTTTGTCTTGTGCTTGTGGATGTATGTATGCTTGTGTCTTGTGTGCATGCTTGCAAATGATTGTGTGGATGAGTAAGTAAATGGAGTGCATGTATGTTGAGCTCGTGAATTTGCTTGTGTTGAGTATTGCCACGTGAATGCATGTTTGTGTATGTCTGTGTGTGTATTTGTGAGTGTGCTTGTGCATTTCATTCAAATACCTGACTTCCTTTGCAAGTCTATACTCAAAAGATGTATCATTACATCAGTAATAATACCTATGTATTATTACTTTGATAAAAATACATACCTTTGATAAAAACTCAATGATACCTCTTTTGAGTTTTTCTTTTTTAGAATTTGGTATGTTTGTCATCTCTCTTCCATGCAATTAATAATCTATCCATTGTATTAAGCATAAACCTAATTTAAGTTTAGCTAGACCGTTACAGTCCAGTTTTATTCCACTTTTATTATATTTTTAAGAATTAACTAAAAACTTAATTAATTTAACTTAATTTCTTTGTAAAAAAGTGACTGCTTAGGATTCGGCCCCCACGCACAGGGTTACCTATGTGGGGAATTTTCTCATGATTTTGTGTTTCAATGTAAAATTGTATATTGATGAAGATTAAATTTATTTTGACTTTTGAATCTTATCATTGAAATCCAATAATAGATTTGGTGTACAAAGTACGATAAGTTGGATTACATAAGCACTGACAACGCAGCAGTTGGCACGAGAGGGTAAGTTTCAAAGTGTTCCAACCAGGGTGCCGGGATGTGCTAATGGGCTAAGTTAGTCGAGTCAAACATCGGCTGTTTCTATGGAAACCACTTTTCAAACAATCAGTAAAATGATTGAAGTGCTCTCCATGATTGTGTTGACAAAACTCGTTGTCTCCTCTCTTCAGCCACTGAGAGTTGGTAAACAATTAATTGGATCTACCAATTGTCACCTTCGCTAAAGAATTTTTGTAAATTTGTTTGAAATGTTAGAAATCAGGCTTAAATTCTAGAATAATGCTGGCTAAGAGTTACTTGAATTAACAGATTGAAATGAGAAAAATATGTGTAATAATAAAAGACCTTCTATCATTAATCAGCAACAGACTAACCCCTCGAAGGCAGACAAAACACACGAGGAGTTCCCAAACATACGAAAATTTCAACGTATAAGTGTTAATAACTATATCTAGCAGACAATTAATAAACTTTTAGGGCACAATAACAACAACAAACCATATGAGTAATCCAATATGAAACGATATTGAGACAAAAAAACAAACAAAATGCTCAAGCCAATGATGTACCTACTTGCGGATCTTGCGAATAATACTCGTTGGTTTTTGTTTGTTTTCTGAGGGACATGCCTAATGCTGGCAAACAATAAATGAAATTTCCCTCCCTCTTGCACTTCATAATCGTATTAATTCTACTATAAATAAATGGATTAAATAAAAGACAATCATAGAAGTTTATTAACATAAAAAAGAGAAAAGAGAGGTAATGTGCACACTGTCCAAAGATAGTTCTGGGTACTACTGATACAACGAAACTTCCACTACCTACACCATTGCTTTTCAGTCACCTTAGGTCTCCACGTAAGTTTAATGAAATTTATGTCTCTCCATGTGTTAAGGCAGGTTAAGTGTAAGAAAGGGCCATGGGGCCCTAACTTTGCCTGGCTAAATAAAGAATTTTTCATTTAATTTAATTTCCTTCCACATTGACATCAGGTGAGACTGGTGCATTGTGTCTTTAAATTATAAACTTAGTGGATGCATACCCTAGTAAATCCTGTCCTTCCACAGAATTCATTACAATATTTGAAGTGAAAAACACAAATAGTCGTGTTGCAAGAATCGTCTAAGCCACCACCTGCTGGCATCTATGCTTAAATGCAACAGTTTAATGATATTCTAACTTAACCTAGGATGAAAAAACACTCTTAGAATTAATTCTCAGTGGATACCTGAGGCATGCAGAGGCCGAGCATGATACTGGCAAAGCCGAAGAGGTTTCCGAGGGCAGTCTTGGTGTCGACGGCCACTTGGATCCACTTGTTGAGTGTTTCGGCCCTCTCGCTCTCTGTTGTACAGGTCAGGATAGTGACAGCTACCAGCAGCTTCAGACATTGAGTCCTGAAAAGCAATTTAGTGTTTAGATGTAAATAGAATTTTTTATTAAAATGGACAGTTTTTGGGCTGGGAGAATATATGATTTCAATTCTCAAGAATAGATTCAATTCTCTTTTTTTATATGTCGATCATGGTTCCAATTGTAGAAATTCCACACACAAACACAAACATTAAAATGGCAGTTTGCGTTCGTTCCGGTAGTTTAGTGTTTGCGTGTGACACACACTTCCACAATTTCACCACGGATCAACAAGTTGTTTAATTACGATAGGAGTTTCACAAGAATTAAAATAATTGGTAAATTAAAAAAATAGCTTAAAAAGAAACTGGTTTTTAATTAAAGTAACACTAGAAGAAAAAGAGTTATAAAGAAATCAAAATGAAGCTCTTTAAAAAAGAATGGTAAGCACTCTCAATCAAGTGAAAGATCACACTGCTACTCAGTCTAGGTACTAAACATTCTAGTGCTCTGAATTCAGTTTACGAGCAAGTTGTTATTATATTGGTTATTTGTTAGGAGCAAGTTGTTATTATTAGTTATTTGTTATATGTTTCATTTGATTTTTTCATTAGATTAGAACCGCCATGAAAGTTAACATGTGTATTTTAGTAGCTAAAAGGTAACAGTTGATAAATTTCCAATAACGTGGAACTTATGTTATCTTAAAAATTTTTTATACTGCAAGTACCTTAATAGGTAATGTGTATTATTTTGATGATTAGGTGCCTATTTGAAAAATTGGGTGAGGCTTGTTTTAAAAGACATGAAATCCTAAATGATAGATGGATAACACACCTTTCAATTATGTCGAGGCGAATCTGGTTGCCGATGGGTAAAGCAGCCATCTCGATCCCGGACTTCACGCCCACACCTGCTTCATTCTCCCAAGGTTTGCAGGAATCTGGACCCACAGTCAGTTCCAGATCCATCCTAGTCAAATGATTAGCGAGGATACGAGAGCCAGTCTCTTGAAGCATCATCTTAATACCCTGCAGAGCGGTTGCATCCAGCGGTTTGTTCTCTGAGGTGGGAAGAAGGAGGGTTTGGAAGTTCTCCAAATCGAAAAAGGTTGGAAATTCAACATTAACAGCTGACTCCATTACTAATGAGTCTTCAACGGCCGAATCGTATTCAAAGGCTTTCAGAGTCGTGGAGGAACAAGATGAAGTCAGCCCCTGGGAGTGGATGTACCTTGGGTTCTTGATGACCACTCCACTCGGCCTCTGTGGGAGGGTTGAGCAAGGGGTTGTGGATTCTGAAGCATCTCCTGCCGCCGAGCTTTGGGCAGAATCTCCGGATCCGTTTCCAGAATCACTGCCAGAGGCGTGATACGACACTACCCTCTGAAATGTTCCATGGCTGTTAATAGGATATGGGATATCAGTAAGGGTGGTGCTGCTTTGCCTTGTGTCATCTATGATATCATTGTCACCATCTGATCTCAAAACCAATGGTAGCCTACTGGGTTTTGGAGGAGGTTTTTCATGACTTTCTGACTCATTTTCTTCATGTTTAGAGTCCGGAGAACATTCGAATCTTCTCCTTTCCAAACAGGGACTCAAAGCGGGATCACTGGTAACTCGGACAATCTTGGAATTCCTCGGTACAGTCGCAGTACCCGATTGTGCTATTAAAGGAGCCTTGGAATTTAATCCAGCCGCTCTCGGTAAGGAATGAGTGGAGAATTTACTCCCGTTGTTACAAGGTTCTTGGCAAGACCTCGTCATCGGAGAGTCTAAAATAACTCCATCAGCGCTGTTACTCCTATCATCGATCGATCCGTGAGTACTCAAGGAAAGACCTCTTCCATTCATTTCAGAGGGGGTTAGAGAATGACTCCGCTGCTTCTTGCTCGGTAATCTAGGAGGAATTTCTCGTTTGGTACGAGGTGGGGAATGTACTGGACTTCGGTAACTGTTGTAAGTGTTAAACCGTAGAGTGCCTCCTGAGGCGAGAGGGGAAGAGGCGATGGGCGATATCACAGGGGTTCCACCTCCCATTTGTTGCTGGATTCCGTACTTGGTGGCGTAGAAGGAGAGGGGGTAGAGGCGGTTGCGAGGGGATGTGATTCTGGCCCCAGACGCCGTTGAGATTGGTTTGCCACTGCCGACGTAGTAGGTGATGAGATCAGGCACGGTGTCGAAAGCATCGTCTTCAAACTGGTATTGGACTCTCTCGTATACTGTGTCTGGCTGGATCACAACCTACACAAACACAGACTTCTGTTAAACCAAAATCAGTAAAAAAAGAACTATCCTTTAAATAAGTTTTTATATTTTTTAATCCTAATTAGAGGATATTTCAGGTCAGGTATAGGCTACAGGAAATAATATCTTCATAATACTGCCCTGATGCACTAGGATGGGTGTTGACAAACCTATGCCCATATCGGTTTACAGGGGAATGGAAGACACGTAGACACACATATTATGGATGCGATTGGACATAAAAGAAGGGGAATCTTAAAGATTCAGTTTTTTAGGAAAGGGGATAACATGTGTGTGAGCAAAGAAAGGTAAAGTAATTAAACATAAAATGCTTAGCCCATATAAAATATCAAGAATGTTACTCAAAAAATCTTAAAATATTTAATTTTGAAATGTTTATTGATTTATGTAAATAACTATAGCAAACTAATTTATTTCCACTGAGTGGATTACATAGAGTCTAAATTAATACCAACTCTGTAATTATCCTCAAGAGGTGGTTAGTTTAATACTTTCCGTAATTAGTCAGTTAAAGGGCAAGCTTTACCTAATTAAAGCAGGAGAAAGTTTGTTACTAGAAGGTAAATTAAATGATGGTTGCACAAAATCCATCAATCTTTTGTTATCAGTAAAGTTAGTTTGCTATCAATTATTCACAAATCAATAAAAGTTTCAATCTGATTTTCAAACTTGTTAATTTTTTTAAAGATTTTATGAGTATCATTCTTGGATTTCTTGGTACTTTATATGGACTATACATTTTATGTTTTAATTATTTTATCTTTCTTTGCTCACACATACGTTATTCACTTTTCTAAAAACTGTAACAAAAACCTAAGTTTTATAAAAATTAATACATTCTACATTAACAAATCTTTCTATCATATGATCCATTGGCTCTCTATTCCACTAATACTGAAACCAACAAAGGGGGCAATAAAAAATCTACTGTGGTACTGAAAGATTTTTTGTTGTCCAATATTATGATCAGCTTTCTCTACACTTTGGTTCCTTATTCTTCAATTCCCTGGAAACTTGTTTTCATGATTTCATGCTGAGAAGAACATGGATATTCAGATCCAATCCTTGGAAGGAGTACTTTGAGGAAGAACATTGCCTGCCGAATCAAAGGTTCTGTTGGTCTTTTAAGTCCTTCAACATAAGCTGTAGGGATCGTAGGGTTTGGGGGGCTATAGATGGATATAGGATGAATAATCCTATTGAATCCATGTACAAGGCTTGAACTACTGTCCACAGTCTACAGATGATTGGACAATGATCTCTTTTCGTCCAATGACAGTCCTGACTAACTAATCCTCCTTTCCCAGTCCTCAAACCCTTTTGTCTGTTGTTGTACACAACTGAGAAAGACCCACCATGCAGCTACTACAGCATTTCAATCCAAACTTCTCATTGGAACTTATCAGGAATTGGTCCATTTCCTGATCAGAAATTGTATCAGATATGATCAGAAAAATACAAATCAGGACTGATCAATAACATGTACAATTTATAATCAGTCCAGCTTGATGGTTGGAAATGCTGCAATTGATCAGGGCTGTTTAGAAAATGCACTAAATCATGATCTGGAATATTCAGCTCTGATGCTCTGATGTTTTTTCATCAAATCGGAAAGAAAGTTATCATGGGAGAACTCACTTTGTTGATGACGAATTGCAGGCCCTGCCCCATGCTGCGGCAGCTCAGCGTGTTGCTGCACGGCTGCTAACCTAACCTGACCCCTGACCCAATCCATCCTGACCAAAGCCGTAGCCAGGAAATTTTTTCGGGAGGGCGGGGTTTGGACAGGGCAAGCGACTGTGCTTTTCGGCCCCTTTATTGTCTATTTGGACCCTTTTTATCTGTTTCCCGACCCCTATGCATTTGTTTTTTACTATTTCGGGGGAGGGCGGGGTTTCCCCCCCCCTAACCACCCCCATTTACTACAATTTCAAGGGTATTTCTACTATTTCGGGGGGTTCTGACCCCCTAACCCCCCATTGGCTACGGCCTTGATCCTGACCTAACCTAACCTAACCTAACCTAACCAAATTCCAACTTGCCTTGCTGATGACGAAGTGCAGTCCCTGCCCCTTGCTGCGGCAGCTCAGCGTGTTGCTGCACGGCTGCTAACCTAACCTGACCCCTGACCCAATCTATCCTGACCAAAGCCTTAGCCAGGAAATTTTTTCGGGAGGGCGGGGTTTGGACAGGGCCAGCGACTGTGCTTTTCGGCCCCTTTATTGTCTATTTGGACCCTTTTTTCTGTTTCCGGACCCCTATGCATTTGTTTTTTACTATTTCGGGGGAGGGCGGGGTTTCCCCCCCCCCCTAACCACCCCCATTTACTACAATTTCAAGGGTATTTCTACTATTTCGGGGGGTTCTGACCCCCTAACCCCCCATTGGCTACGGCCTTGATCCTGACCTAACCTAACCTAACCTAACCAAATTCCAACTTGCCTTGGTGATGACGAAGTGCAGGCCCTGCCCCTTGCTGCGGCAGCTCAGCGTGTTGCTGCACGGCTGCTAACCTAACCTGACCCCTGACCCAATCTATCCGACCTAACCTAACCAAATTCCAACTTACCTTGTTGATGACGAAGTGCAGGCCCTGCCCCTTGCTGCGGCAGCTGAGCACGTAGTTGCCGGGCTGCGAGGTGCAGTCGCGGACCAGGAAGTCCCCGTTGTCCTGTAGGATCTCGTCGGCGCGCGTGCGCGGGATGGCGCCGTGGTACCACGCGTGCGAGCGCAGGTCCCGCGTGTCCAGCGACAGCTCCCACTCCAGCGCCTTGCGCAGCTGCGCCGGGTCGGCCGTCGGGTCTGGCGTCGCCTCCTGCGGGGAGAAGTAATGGTGATTATATAAATCGAGTCAATTAACAAGGCCCATCAGTCTGTCCGTAAGAGTATATAGTACAGGGAGTTTTTTTAACGCATCTCAAAACTTGATTTTAACTGTGAAAGATTAATCCCCCCAAGATCTCCGGATTCGACCCCACAATATTATTTCCTTCGGGATACATAAAGAGTAAGGCCTACGAAAAAATTAACAGGATACAGTATTCAGCTCCTTAAAACAAACATACAAGAAATTCAAAGAGGTAGGCCTACTCTGCAAAAGTGTTCAAGAATTTGATGGAGGGAGCACAACTTTGTATACCTACATGTCAATAGCAGATTGTTTGAACACATAATGTTACATAATAAATGTTACATAACACGTTGTATAAAATATAAAGACAAACAAAACAAAAGTCTACTCATTTCATCTTCTTATGCGAATTATATTCAATCTTAAAAATGGGTTGCGTTAAAAGAATACCCTGTACACTACGTTTCTAGGCTGGAAAGTACTGTTTTACCGGACGAGTATGACAGTTTCATGCGAGTACGGTACACCTTACCGGCCGTGTAACGTACGATACTTTTCATCATACTACTCAGGAAAATCATTCTTTCAATTATAACGTATTCCTTGCATAAACCAATACGTTTCTTAATCTTTCAAACCTAACTTATAATAAAACAAACATATGCTATACTGCTGCCAGTGTTGTCAATACATTCCTCTAAAAAGTAATCAATAAGCAGGCGTTTCAAGTCAGTTAGCTGCAAATCAGCTGATTGTTTACTTCCGTTTTCTGTGATCGCAGTCCGGAAAAACTTTCTGGCCTGGGCCACGCCTTTTGACTCGATCCGTACGGGCGGGGACACACGGGGCGATTTTTATCGCCGCGGCGAAACTACCGCTGTCGTCGTTTTCGCAGAACTGTAGTAGTGTATAGATTTAAATGGACGCTTGCACTCAAGGCGGTAGGAATACCGCGCGATATATTGCCGTAGTCCATTTAAACTGCGAAAACGACGGCAGCGGCAGTTTCGCTGCCGTGATCAAAATCGCGCGCCTCGTGTGTGACACCGCCCAAAGCCATTTCAACAGCATGGCACCTGATGGATTAGTGGACCTCCCTCTCGCACACCAGGACAAAAGAATAGATTCTATTCTGTAGTCCTGCTCGCACACGGGGTTTTCCTAATCCCTTAGGTGCTGTGGCCAATGAAATAAAGAATAATACAGCATCCCATCAAGTAGTATGAAATGGAATAAAAAAGGTTACAATTATTTCAAAATAATTCCATGGAAGTTGAGGACGTTTAAAAGTTTTGTTAACTTATTTGAAAAAATACAGACAGACTTTCCTTTGCTACTGATGGAGGAAACTAACTACGGTGTAGCCTGCATTCTCTAATATCCATTTATTTTTGAATGTAGAATCCGAATCTACCGACACGCGACCCATTTTTGAAACACTATGTAAACATTAAAATCTATATCATCAATATGTATTAATTAACGTTAAGGTTGTTGCAAAATGGAAAACTGAAGTTTTAATACTTCTGAAGTCATGTATCTTTAAACCCTGTCTCACAAACAACAGTATTTCACCTCGCGGCCTGTCTCCAAGGATGAGGATCAGCGCGGTTTCACCACATTGTACGGTCTCCCTGCTCACTTCTCGGCCTTATTCAATATTCTAAACACAGAGAAAGAGAAAGTGGCCCTCAATATTCCCCAAGACTGCGTTTTCTTCTGGAAATTGCTTTCAAGCTTGATCTTACTTTCTGACTTTTCCAGGTTCTAAAAACACCCATATATAATCGGCCTTTTCTTAGATAAGAGAATGATATTGTCTATTTCAAGCTTTGTTAGTGAAGAAATGTAATGAGAGACGTTACCGGCATGATACAGTAGAACTATTCATAGGGATGTGTTATGGCGGAGAGACTGAGAATAACAATTTATAGAATAAAATAAGCTGGAAAAAGTAACAGGAACGAATATTTCAAATTAATCTTTGACTTTTGAAAATTGAATACAACATTAAAAAATACTTTTTTACTTAGTTTTTGTTAATATTGCATTCTTTTTCCTCAGTCTGTGAGCTTCCTCAGCTTGTTTTGTGTGTGAAAAACACATCTCTGTTAAAAAAAAAATTTCCTGTTTATTTGTCCAATCCTATCATAATTACTTTTATTTACCTCTTGAGAAATTTAGAAAAATCGTCTTGAAATTAAAATAAGTAGCATGAGCATTATGCCATGTTGGTTATGAAATAACAAGAAAATGTAGGCTAAACTAATCCAGACACATACTTTATTGCAGTAATGATTGAAAACGAAACCATATTTCTGGTTAGATTTCGATCAGTAGACGATTTCTAGATTGTAATAATTTATCAGTTATAATAGATAATAAAAAAATAATACAACCTTTAAAATCCCTACGAACTTCCTGATTTTTAAAGTGATCCTTTTATGTTATTACATTTCTAAATAGATGTAAATAATAACGTCAAATTTATATGGTTAATGTGTATTACCTTTTACTACCTTGTAACTCCAAAAATACAGCAATTCTACTGTCGTTATGAGATTGGGACAATAGAACAATGCAGTTGACTAATAGCAGTGCATTGCACCACTGCATTGCATAAACATTGACAGAATGACAAGAATGTTGCATGATAAATGCAACTACAATGAACAATCAATAAATGCAAGGCTAATGTAGGCCAAGGTCACGTGATTATATATTAGTGTGTTGTTCTAAGTTCGAAGATAATTCATATGGTTAATCAGTTCCATTCTTGACGTACTTGGTTACTTCCTGTACCTAAGCTCTTTTATGTAATTGTATGAATGCCAATTAATGACAAACACACATCGATTTATAAATAGAATGGGAGTAAAGAGAACGGAAATTAGTGTAGTATTTTATACAAATAGTTATCAATCGTACAAATTGTACTTATTTTTGTTAAAATGTACGTTTGAAAAAAAAAACTATTGCTGATAAAGAAAAAAATGATAGTATTTTTGGCAAGGGTCACAGAAGTTTATTTTCTTAGATTTTAGCATAATCGAAAGTTTAATCTTAAATCAAATATATTTGTATAGAAGAAAGAAATATTTACAAAACCATGCATCCAAATAAATTAAATCTCTTTCAAACACATATTTCAGTTGAATTAAAAAATATTTGGTTTAATATTTTAATTTTTACATTCTTTAAAGAAATAGCAAAGATACAAGGATGACAGATTAAGACCGCTGCATATCATCGTCCTAGTTATTCCATATGTTTGATGCGGCTTTCCTAACACTATGTGGACTCGCCATTACTTTCCTTCATATTCCACGTGGTAATCCTGTGACACATGTTGGGAAACACTCTAGTTGCTGGCCAACGGCCATTTGAAATATAAAATTAAGGGGGAAATAACGCCTCCTCATTTCCCCAAAACAACATAAACTCATATCATGTGTACACGCCGGGCCGTCAGTATGCGCATACTACGAGTGCAGTAAGGACAAGCAGTGCGATTCACTTGGCTTCATAACCGAGTTGCACCAGGAGAAAGTTGTGCACGCTCCGTGACAATAACCATAAACTGTGCTGAATGCCAAGGGAGCCTGGATCGGGGGCCTCTCACCACGGGAATATCGTGGTACAGTATATTAACACCTTAGTTGAAGTAAAGTATTAAGTCGAAATCAAATTGTTTGATGGAATTTGCAAACTATACATTCATATCAGTGTATCAATGTTTGTAATGGTTCCAAGCAAATAAAAAAGTTGCTGGCGAGCGGCGATTGTACTTTTTATTGGCGGATTTAGGCCATAATCTTTGAGGGTGCAACTCACCTGACATAAAATGGAGTATTGTATGAATTGTATGACCAAACTTACAAACATTAAACCTCTTCAAATGGTCCGTTTCAACGCATATTTTAAGTAGCTGTTTATTTATTTATAACAATATTCCCTGTAGCTCACTCAAAGTTAATGTAAAATGATAAAACAGATGTTAAACCTCCTCCCAAGAATTCCACCAAAAATCAAGAAACCCTCAGATAAAATCCGCCCAGATAATATTAGTTATGTTTAGCAGGTTTGAAAGCTAAAAACCCTGCTAAACGAACCTGCTGATAAGCTCCGTGATAGCAAATTAAAAGCAAAAAAATAAAGCGAATTAAGTAATTACCTAACGCAAAATGAAGTTAATCTAATATACGACGTTTCGTACGTTCACAATAGGCTTCATAATATTTGTTTTATATATAAATACGATATAATCAAGAGGCTCATTCACTCAGGCCCTACTCCATGAAAGTGCAAAACCTGCCACAAATATTTCAATACAATTTGGATTGTATTCTTCAAACTAACAATATTCCTTGTTACAGTAATGATTTTAAAAAATTCGGCCCCATCATACATTAAATCAATATCACAGGAGCGTTAATGCCGTTACGAAATAACTTGAACATTTATCACAAAACTAGTACATTCCTCAGACTTCATGCGTAATATGTGTCTGTCAGACGTGGAAAGCTAGTTTAGAAAATGTTATTTGTGAGAACAGGTAAAATACGGCAATGATAAAGAAAAGAAAATGATATCCTTAAAAAATTAGGAAACTCACGGAACAGAAAGATTCGATCGCCTTATTGTACGGAGCGACAAAGAGACTGCGAAGCAAAAGTGAGCTCTGGCGGAAAATCACTTGACACAATCTAATAAGCGACTTCCTGGCGACAATTTGATTTGACCCAGACCAATCTAGCGGAAACGCCAACGAAGAAATCACTCTTGACATATTATGGTGTAAATAGTTTGTTATCTAAGGTAGAACTAACATATTTATATGTTAGCGTGCTCAAAAAAGTGCAATATTCGTGATTTAAAAGAAAAGTATAGGGGGGCACGTTGTAATGAATGCAAACAGCTTAAGTTTAGACTAAGATTGTGTATTCGTTGCGTATTAGATCAAGCACGCAATAGTATATTAGCTAGAAATCAACTTCTTACTTTAGTGTATTTGAAGAAAACTTTTGTTATAAAATAATTGATAAGTCAACAACCGACCTTGAAGACCTTAGAAAGCCCTTGAAAATATTGTTTGGACTCTAACATATTTATATGTTAGCGCGCTCAAAAAAGTGCAATATTCGTGATTTAAAAGAAAAGTATAGGGGGGCACGTTGTAATGAATGCAAACAGTTTAAGTTTAGACTAAGATTGTGTATTCGTTGCGTATTAGATCAAGCACGCAATAGTATATTAGCTAGAAATTAACTTCTAACTTTAGTGTATTTGAAGAAAACTTTTGTTATAAATTAATTGATAAGTCAACAACCGACCTTGAAGACCTTACAAAGCCCTTGAAAATATTTTTTGGACTCTGGAAAACATACATTTAACCAAACTTTTACTCAAAATTATAATAATTCATATAAAAACTATTAATTTTTCTCTATGATTTTTTTACTGCTGATTTTGTATTGATTACTCACCTTTTGGTTACCGTCAGAAAACAAACATTGTATGTAAAAAAATAGGAAGATAGGTAAAATTAGTAATGGTAAATTTGATTAGGTAAATTAGTTTGTGGTGCATTTACAAAACTGAATTATTCTTACTATTCGTGTAATGAATATGTGACGCACAATATTGTTAAAAATTAAGTATATTTAAGTGAAAAATGAAATTAAAAATTATATATGTTAATTACTTGACAACAGTTTATGTTGATCAAGTAAATTTAAATTAATAAGACCTTTAAGTGTACGTAAACATTTACGATAACCTTCCAACTTACAACGTAGGTCCATAAAACATAGAGGTTCTCCCTCGTTGAGGAAAATGAATATTTATACAGTGTTGAATAATTCACCTCACCGCTATAAACCTCAACCTCCGCCGAGAGAATCGATATACCAAAATGTCGTCCTCTCGGTTGGTACATTAACGTTAACTTGTTTTTACAGAGTAAATTTAATCAGTTTATAATAGCACGGCACAATTCATTTGGACGGTATAGTGTGCCAACGTTGACTGCATGAATATGTACTTATACTGAATTTTACTGGGCATATATAACTCTTTTTTCTCAGGACTGTTAATAATTGGGATAAAATTATAATATAAATAAGTATTTTGAAAATAAAAAATAAAAAACACACATAGGTAGGTTACTTTATGAATCAATAACATAACCATTATTCTAACTTAAATAGTATGTCCCATAAGCAACGTCAATTTTATAAAGCTTATAGTAAAGTTCGCAGGTTAACTGCGTAGAAAAGTTAAGTAAAAAACACGCGTTTTGCACCCTTCTATCACCCCCTTCAACTAAAGGTGCCCTCAGGACTGTTTCCCCTTCCTACTTCAAACTCATTAAAACAAACGCTCACAATTGTTTATTCTCATGAGTGTGTGTGTGTGTGCTTTAACAGTTTCTACCTGAGGTCATTAGCCCTTGCAAGCTGTTTAGGTATTTAAAAATAATGTAATTTCCATCTTAATTCGGAAATAATAGATCGTTTTCAAAAAAAGAAAGTTATTGGTGTTGGAAAGTATTTGAGGGGTGCTGTAATGTCGGTAAAATATAATGTACACAATAGTTTATTGTTCAGTGTGTAGTAATATAAACTCACACGATAAGAAACAATATGTTCATTCAAACATAAACCATAACATGTGAATAACAAGCCATACTTGAGTAACAAACCTACTTTCTCATCAGCTATTTCACAAGCTCGCTGGGTTTACGAGAATTCAGATTGTATTGAAGTATAAAGTAAAAAATTCGCCTCCTACGGGGTATATTTTGTGAGGACACTTAAATTACAAAATCGCATTTTCAAATTACTCATTAATTTAACGTGGTACATGACATATTTCAGATTAATCTCTCGCAGACATAATACATGCTAAAGGACAGGGACAGTTTTAAGGGCGATTAGTATTTTTTCTTTCCCATTCCCAACTGTAAAAACTAGTGCAAAAACCTAAATGTTTTAAATGACTTCAACTTCTGGTAAAATTGTGTGACAGTTGTTCTACATTTGAAGCCGGTCATTATTGAAATTTTTCAGTTTGTAGACAAGTAGAATACGTGTTTTACACTAAAAAAGGCCATAAAAGGATTTTTCAACACCGCTGCCCCTCATCCCCTCCCACGTTCAACCTACATAGCCGTCTGTGGGTCATGTTACCCAAGGGAAATAAGCGGCCAAATTGTTTTACCCCTATCGCCAAACAAACACCTGTTAAATTGCCTTTATTATTTTTTTTATTACTCCAATTTTTTAGATAAAGGTTGATAGGCCATGAATTTTTATTTTTTATTTTTACAACTAACAGGAATGTTCTAAATTGAAAAAGTCAC
Source organism: Flexamia atlantica (assembly GCA_035578135.1). Taxonomy (NCBI): domain Eukaryota; kingdom Metazoa; phylum Arthropoda; class Insecta; order Hemiptera; family Cicadellidae; genus Flexamia; species Flexamia atlantica. The sequence continues at coordinate 31,493,714 of JAQJVK010000004.1, read as the reverse complement.
TAATTAATTAAGTACAGAAAAATAATTAAAAATCATTAAACAATTGGAAACTTTATAGTCAACGAATATGACAACGTATAAAACACCCAAGCCCTTTAAAGTTAGTTGGTAACAAATCCCGCATATATTGCAAAACCTAATTTGATTACTCGTTAAAATAATGTATTCACAGAAACCGCTTTGTTGTAAACAATAGTAGAACAAATTACGATGCAAATATAGTTTACCTACAACGGTTGTCAGGGAATGTTGAGTGACTGGATATTCGAATAATCTTTGTATCATACATCTGTCAGTCAGCGTTTAATAATTTAATGTGGTTGTTTATTCACTGTTTTGCACACGTATTAACATAAGGGGTTTTATTTTATTTCATCATATGCTCGGTGGCAGAAACCGTTATTACATTACTATAATTTATAGCACAAAATTTTAAATTTTTATGAAGTACATGTGGGAATACATGTGGGAATATTTTTGGGGAGTGTCAAGCAATTAGTGCTTAGTCAAGTACAGTGATGAAAATCATCACTGAGTAAATCATTTGAAATGGAAAACCTACTTCAATATTCATAAGATTAATAATGTCTAACAAAGTTAGAAAATTAAAAACTTTATCAGTATCTTTTAGAGGAAAACCAGCTTCCAGGATAATCATTTTGGCCTCTATCCCAATAAGGAAAACACACCGAAAAATTAAATTCATCAGAGCAATTTTGTTCTATTCTTTATCTCTAAATAATAGCGCCATTAACGATCAAGATATTTCTAAAATGAATCGACTTAGGATAGCACAACATTTAAAATCGTACAACTTAAAATAATGTTCACGGCAGTTTTTGGAAGAAGTAAACGAGAGTGGTTCTTAGTGGTTGAAACTAATTTTCACACTAACTTCATTGTTAATTGTCGTCAACTTAATGAACGTGTAAAAAGCCGGAACGTTTTCAACGGCCGAGGGAAAGAAAATTTGGGGTTTTAAAAGGTTTTGAGAGGATGGGGCGAATGAGCTCTGCTATGAAAGCGAGGGGAGCGAATCTTATTAACTAAATACGCTCTCAGGGACTTCCTCTCAAAGAATTACTTAAAATAAGTTACTGTGAAGAAATCAACCAATATTTTAATCCAGAAGGTGAATTTATTTCTATCATATTTTACAACAAAAATGTTGATTGCAATTTCACTTTTATAGGCAATGTATTTATTTTATTACAACGTATGTATTTTTGTTTGTGTACAAGGTAAATGTATTTATACAAAAAATTAAAAATATCAATTCATTTCAATTTCCTTACATAATTAGGCACTACGCCAAATCAATCAAATAGTTATGTCTCGAGAGTAATCGAATCTTTTTTATTAGTACCTCTTGAATGCGGAGGCTGAGCGTGTTTTGCACGAGATAGTTATCATTATTTTCATACCATCTTCAACCGCGACAGTGCTATTTGCATACACTCCGCTTTTTGAGCACCCTGGCGAAGGTTAGCCTAAATACGACGAAAAAATATAATTCTTTCTCACCTCCAATATTTTTTTCAATGAATTCCTAACTTCTAGACGGCCAATACTGTACTGTATAGTTCGAATCAAATTACAAGGCCCACGCCGTCCATAAGCCCAATGCTAAAATTAACATCAGTCTTACGGTTGGACTGGGCCTTATTATTTGAATCGGCCTATAGTGTATGCAATAGGCCTACGTGTATATACAATCAACACACGTATAAGTCGAGCCAAATGACGTGGCCTAGGCCTCCGTTAGCCCAATACTAAAATTAACATCATTACTACGGGCGAGCTGAGTCACGTCAATTGACTGGACCTGTACTCACAGGATCTGGATACCACATACAAGTCTAGCATGATGCTGAAACTTGATATAGCCGATGTAAGTATTAATATAAGAGACCGAAATTAGTTGCCGTAGGTCGAACATGAAACGACTTTGAATTAATTAACCTTAAACGAGAAAACGAATTTCCAATGTGCTCGTAGCAACCGTAAAACGACTTTGAATTAATTTACTTTAACCATAGAAAATTAATTTACATTGTGCTCCAGAAGCTAACAGCTTGAAACTGATCTTAATTAAACAAGACTTTAATTCCAGATAAATTGGAGATAGATTTGGAGGCTCGGTACGCCTGCCGGTGACACCGACTGGGGTTGGTTCAGGGGGTTATTGAATTTTGCCCACCCCCACCAGCGCCCCCGGCGGCGGGGATTCCAGGTCCACAGTCCGTAGCCGCGGGGAGGGTAACAGGGTTACCTTGTAGCCATGATAGCATTGATAATACGCTTTGTATGATACCCTTTGTTCCCTCCACTTCCACGAGACAAAGGTGCTATATGACAGGTTTGTTAATGCGCTTCATCACAAACTGTGCTCATGGTGAAAAATAATCGTTAATTAGATTGATTAAAAAAGTACAAAATTCTGAATTTTGGTAAAAAATAACAGATTGTATACAGTTAACAAAATTGACCGTTGAAATTACAAAAATTACAACTGAATACCACTTGACCTGTTTGTTATGTACAACATATAGTTATTATTCCCGGCAGCAAAATTTTTCAATAATCTGTAGACCTATTGATGTTTATTTTTAAGTGGTGTTCATGTTGTACCTGAAAAGGAATGTTCAATAACATACGAATTTAAGGAATGTTCAATAAAGTACGAACGGTTACATTAATATGCTTGATGTTATGTTAATAATGCTGGAACTATTTTCGGCTTTAGGCCCACTTACCGAATAACCCCAAAGGAATGAAGCATTTTGAACTATCATAAGTTCAAATTAAAGTTTTAAAAATTTGTTTGCAACACATTTCTATGAAAAAAGTATTGCAATTTAACACTTTAAATTTTATTACAACTCATATCGGTGTTTTTTTAGCGAATTTCCCCTATAGGGAAGAAGCTATTACCGTAGGTCTCATGGTAAGACTTATAACTTTTCGTTTTGGGGCACCCAGAAGCAAAAAACAGACAGATATATATATATATATATATATATATATATATATATAGATATATCTATAGACACATAGATATATATATCTATGTGTCTGTTAGCACGATAGCGGCTGCAAAAATTGTCCGATCTTTATGAAATTTGGTACGGACGTGTAAAGTGGTAATCAATTGGACGAGTTCGTGAACCAGCCCGATCGGTCCACCGGAAGGGGGGGTAAAGGGGGATAAACCCCCCCAAAAATGGGTTTTTTGAATTTTTTACGTAGAAAAATAACATTTATCGAATTTTTGTGGGCACCATTGAATTCAGCTCAAAAAAAACAAACAATTTGGTATTTTGAAACACTGCTCTATGTCCATTGGTTACCGAGATATTGAAAGTGGTAAACACAGTACGTTGTCCCAATGTTAACCTTATGGGAAATAAGTAGAATTCTATATCTCGCTTATTTCTCAACATATCTCAATAAAACTTGGTAAATAGCTTCTTCTAGTTCAGATCTACTAAATATTGAATTAAAACCACCCAGTTTCAATATACCTGTAGCAGCACACCTGCATACTCATTCCCTATGTTATTCTTATGGAGCTTACAAAAACATGTCAAATCTCGCTATGTTGGATTGAGATATGTTGTTTTGCATTTGAAATTCGCTGAGTATGCAGGTCTGCTGCAACGGGGGTATTATTTAAGATTTTGTGATGAGTGTGTCAGTTTGTGACACATTAAAAAAAGTTTAGTTTTGTGGCAAAAACATTAAAACCTTACAGATATTGAAAAAAGGTATTTCAAGTGCTCTCAGGAAATTAAATAACAATCTAGTGGTCACGGGAACCCAATAGAGCCCTCAGCTGATCCGTTTCTCCTGTTTGTCCATCCGTCCATCAAACAGCTGATCAAGATAGACCAATCAAGGCTGCATTCCAGAGGTTTGACGGTGGCTGGAGAGTGAGCAGAGATCTCGGGCCGACACAATCAAAGAGATTGGAAACACCGGGCTATTTGTAGTAGACTATCGGTCTCGAAGGAATTCGGGAATTGAAATAATTGGGTTTTCCAGAAATTTTCTTGTGATAAGCCCACAACTAGAAAATCCTTTTCTTAATAGTATGGGTAAAGTTTTTTAAAAGCGCATTTACTTTAAACCTAATAGCTTTTAAATACCGGTATAAGTCTCCTAATTCGCCTTTTCTCATCAATGTTTTACAGCACATATGCAACAACCACAGTTTCAAAAATATTTATACTTTGGTAAATTTTCCTTCTTCCAATGACAAGCTCATGTCTGGATCGCAATTAATTTTAGGGCTAAATCGAAGTTTATTTTACTTGACAGATGGCTAAACTAAACTATTTTGCGAGGTTGGTACACAAAAGGGTTTTTATGACACACGGTAAAAAAACACGGTAATCATTGAACGGAATTTTCCGTTACACTGCACAAATGAATTTTGGTAAAATGCTGGAATACCGATTAAAACAAAGCAAAAATAAATCAAACTAGGTTTGATCGAAGAGCTATTAGATTGTAGCGCATTTCTAGCCTGATCGATGTTGGTAGCAGATCATTCAATCATATTGATAAATTACTCTCAAGGGAAGAGTTAGAAACTAGTTCCGAGCCCTTGTGGAGAGCAAGGACCTTCCCGCCCTTTGTTCCAGCTTTACTGTTAATGCGCGTGTCTCAGAGGTAACACGTAGCTCAGACAGTGCTTTTATTTAAAACTGTAAAAACTATTGTCGGTTTGCAAAGTACTAAGACAGATAGAAAAAAAAAAACTGCACATCGAAATAAATTCATAAACAAGCAAGGAGACAGTTTAATTAAAATCTATAAATCAGAGGTACTTTTACATTTCAAAAATATTCATGCAATATAAATTTTATGCACCAACAATACCTGACAACAAATCTTCTCAACTGCAAACTTAGGTGCTCATAAAAGAAATTTACAGAGTCCCCTTAAGGGTTTCATCCTTCAGAACGTCTCAATTTTCGTTTTTGTTGGGAAAATTCGCAATACTGAGTTTCTATGGTAACTTTACTAGATAATTTAAAATAAATGAATGGTAATGAAAGAGGAGTGACAAATAAAGATTCAACTACCTTAATATCATTTCAACGAGTGACACTGGAATCATAATTTAGAAACACCACAAAGAAATAAATCTCTGTGGTAGTACTAAAACTTTTATTCTTTTTCAACGGTAGACTCAGGTAAGGTGGTATCTTTCAAAACGTTTATTGGCTCAAATCAGGCATACAAGTGAATAATAAATAAATAAATGAACTTGGGTAACAAACCTCACAAAGTTTACCTTACAAACTGACAATATACGGAAACCAACAGAGAATAAACCCTCTAACAAAACCTTCACCGAGAAAGAGGAGGGCATATTAACTCGTAAGCGGTTTGATAACCCCGCGAACATTAAACCCCCACCCAAGTAGGCTACTTCCGGTTAGGCAATTAACATCCGGTAGTGAAGCAAGCTAATTACCAAAGCACGGAGGGTGAGGTAGTGTAAAGCGTGCGCAAAACAAGCTCAATAATGCAGCGCCATATCTCGTTCAAGCCACTGCTGCTGTCTGCCATTGGGTACAAGGGAATTTCATTTAAGTAAAGTGTTGTAATGAATAACTAATTGAGAAAGTGACATCCGTCCTTTATGGGGCTTGAATCCGCCTAGACATGCAAAAATATTATTTGTTTAAACTACCAAACTTGAACTGAACGTTCATACTTGTATTTAAAAACCTATACTCCGGCAACACTCATGACTCAATCTTTAAACATTGTCATGAGAATTTTGTTGTTATTAGTATGAATTGTATGATGGGGTTTTTATTATAATTAATTGTCTATGCTTAGCTTTTCCAACACATAGAGGTACTTAAATATTTTTATTGTTGAATTTTTTAATGATATATTACTACTGACTGTATTGTGTGTGTTCCTTGCCATCATTAGAGGTCCATCTTGAAGCAAAGTAATAACATGTATAATTTGTAAAATGGTGTGTATCCGTTTAAAGAAATAATCAAACACGTCTTGTATCATTACGAATCAATCCACAATCCCTCGTTCAAACGAGCTACCAGAAGCGGCGCCGTTAGTAAAAGAAACCAGAAACAAAACAGATCCTCGTTCCCAACGTGTGAACACATTTAAATACAAATGGTGGGCGATGGAACGTCTTTAGTCTCGAGAATTAATAACTGGTTGAGGAACGATCTCGTTATCTCAGGCGAGACGACCTTGACATCTCGACAGGTGGGAATTATAAACACTAAAGAGTGAGACGGAGACTGAAAGAAGGCGAGAGAAGAACGAGAAGATGGGAGGAGATAACCCCACTTCCAGGAGTCTGGTTAAATTAGGCCTAATAGATAGGCAACAGCGACAACCTCTCATTCCCATACAACTCGCCCATTCATTGACGCAGGCGCTTTTTGTAAGGCCACAGACAGATGTAATCTGAAGAAGCGCCTCTGTGGAACGTCCGCCTTCCCGGATGGAGCTGTTTAATTTGCCCAAACTGGTTTTAAAAATTATCGAAAATCTTTGGGTATGAATAAATTGTTTTCTCCCACCTAATATTTTTTTACGCTTTTTTTAATGAGTGGTAAAATAATATTTTGTCTCCCAAAAGGAAGTAAAGCGATTACTTTGTCTCCCGGCGTGAAAATATGTTGAGGTTCAACAGATTGCAGGCGCTAACAGCTGATTTATTGGCAGGTATGATCACATAAGAATAACACTGACAACAGTCAGCTAGCTGTAAAACATCTACGAATTAAGCATGTAAGATGTTGCAACCATCAGCTGATCGCTGGTGCATGAACGGTTGCAGGCAATAATTGCAGATTGAAACGCAATGGATGTTGTTTTTCTAAGTTAATGAAATTAAGTTTAAAGATTTGACATTTATTATTGTAGGGGGGGGAAAAATGTTGTGTGAATTTCGAGAGTAAAGCAAAATGTCTCGATTACATTATTCCTCGTGAAAATTGTCGCCCAAGCAAGCTCGGGCGTCAACGTCTTCACTAGTGGGTACAATGTTATACTTTACTCACTCAACACACAAATAACACAATAAATAATTGTGGATGTCTTTGATGAGCCGCCAAATAGACTTAGAATAGTAATTATATCGATTTTTTCTATTAGTAGACATGCGCTGCTGAGCAGTTGAAAGTTTAATTTTAGTCTGCTGGTAAAACAATGTTTATTATAATCAGCTGCCCATTGAAATTGGTATTCCCAAGTTAAATCGTCTGGATGAATACGAAACTTTAAAGGCGTGAGGGGCCCTTTATCATAAATTTTATTGCCGGCAAAACTTTAAACCGAGCTCTTTCCTATGACAACCAATTTATTAAAATCGGTCCAGAACTGTAGTAGGAGTCTTGATCACTAAATGACCCCTACGGTATTATACAATCAATGATATTGAATAGATAATTGGTTTGTTAAACACCCGACTTATTAGTATCAAGTTTGATTTATCATTACGTTGAATATGTTTAGTATGCAGTATGTGGTAGTCCCATCTGGGACGATGTCTGCTGTTAGTCCACAGGGTTTTCGCTAGCGAGTGATATAGTAATTAATATGTGTACAAAACAGATGTATTCTTTTTCTCCAGTTACGTGTAGCGATGGTGAGTGATGGCAGTGGACTGGGGGAGAGAAACGCTGACGTGGACTCGGCGGATCAGCGCATTGTTGACTGCTGACGAAAACCTCAACCGAGACTATCAGCATTCTAGGACACGTGTCCAGTTGCCATTTTGCATTGCAGCTTAATCTGAATACCTTTCATTAGAGCGTTAGCAACTGTATTGTATATTTATTTATGTATCCGCTTGTGCTCTATACTTTAAATGGACCTTTACATAGTAACGATATTCTCTTTTATCATATACTAGGTGATCAACCCGGTTTCACCCGTGGAAAAACAAAAAAACTTCCTTATTTAATTTATTATACTTCAATTAGGTTGCCATGACAACTTCATAAGCGTCCCAATAGTTTAACACTGAAACTTTGAGGTACCACAGGGCGTAACCCTGAGGAAATTTACAAAAATCCTTTCTTAGTGGATGCCTAAGCCTTAAGAGGAACGTCCATGCAAAGTTTCAAGGTTCTAGGCCAAGCAGTTTGGGCTGTGCGGTTATAGGTGAGTGATGATATTTGACAAATACGGTATATATTAGAAGATTTTTAGACGAATACCTTCATTAACCTTTGCAGATTAATGAGGTTTATTGCTAATTTCAAATTTTATTTCTTAGTCGAATCTTTATTCAATACGCATTTCAGAACATTTAAGAATTTATTAAAGTTTAAAACTGAGCATAAACTATATATTATGTTGAACAATAGAAAATTTAGATTCAGGAAACTAGATATTTGTAACTATAACGGTTACCATTTTTTTAAAATATTTATTTATATAACCACAGATGATATAACTTAAAAATAATTCATTACAATAGCACTTTATTTGGTGTTCAACCTAGAATCCAGTTTCAACTTCGTCTATAAACACCTTATATGGATTAGTGGCAAGCAATTTGGAATTAGTGTGTATTTTTATTTTTTAATTGAAATATCTCTCACAATTAAATGGTCAGAATGACTTCCTATGTTTTGCTTTAGAAACGTCAGTTAAGCAATTAAGTGTAAGACTCACCATTATGATATTGCATAAGCTCTTGCTCTGGATAACGTTGCTGACAACCAAAATGTCAGACCTAGAAACAAAAGAAATTAATTTAAATAATCCAATGGAACATTCGTAGATTAATCCAAATGTAGCCATAAGATTCATACGCACATAGTTAATTATAACTGTAAAAACCTTCAAAACATTTCTCGAAAAATTCTGTTTTGAAGGCAGTGTGGATAGCGCTGCAGGAACAGAAGCCAGTTTATTTATTTATGGACCCTTCAGAACAAATAATGAAACGCGATATGCTTCCAGACTCAATATTTAACAATAGCCATATGGGCGAAGGGAGAGCTCAGGGTAGTTTATAAAGGCAGGAGCCGGACACCCCACGGTCACTAGAAACTGCGGGTGGCTCAAAGAGAAGAAAGGGCAAAAAGCTCCAGTTTACCAAATATTTGGTGAGTTTCGCCCCCCGGGGGCGCCAAACCACACAACACTTTGTCTAACTCAAACTGCATATAAAGGGTGGCGTTTGTCGGTGCTGAAAAGGACCTTTTGAAAGGAAAGTATGGTGAGGTTTTGATCCTGTTTACCTATACAACTTTATTTCACTGAAAAGGATTAAATATCAAGTGTATTTTAATTTTCTAATAATTCACATTTGTCTGGTTTGAACACCTATTTTCGTTAAATAACTTGATCTGGTAGGAATGCTATTAAGTGGGCTGACGGTTCAATTCAGTTAATTAGTCACTCCCCATTCTGTTATTCAGTATTGCGGTTGCCGCATCGCGTTGCAGCCACAATCATCTATTATAACGTAATGTATGCAATGCACTTGTTAAGCATATACATATTTTGTTTGCTGAATCAGAAAATTAACATCTTTAACTAGTAGGCTTTCAAAAATACTACAAAATTCTACCCATAAGATGAACATTGCAATAAAAAAACGTGTCATGGACCCCTTATGCCTATAATACTCGTATAAAGGACATAAGTACAAAACTTTCCATAAACGAAACCTAAAGTATGCCCCCAATACATGATCCTTCCCGGAAGTTTCTCATTGCTTAAAATTTCATAAAAAATGTATGCATATAAAAAATTATTTATAAATTAGATCCGATACATTTTTAAACACGTAAAACAAATGTATAGCCTTTTCCTCTCATCTACAACTAGCTGAGTAGTGTACACTTTTGAGAGGGGAAATACGATCTTGTTAAGGACAAAATATATTCCAATAAAGTTTTTTTGTCACCCGGTATTAATCCATCATGAGCTTCAATGTTTTCTGCATTGTGAAAATCTGGAGTTGTTAACATAGATCTGTTCTATAATCAAGCTTACAAAAACTCTTGCAAGTTTGTCAAGTTCGCACAACGTGCGACCATCAACGTGAACATCACGTGATTCCTAGGAGGCACGGAAGGGTTGACATGAGGACATTCCAAATACAATGACCAGTGGCAAAAACCCCTCGGAATGCCGCTATTCTACTCGACCATTTTCCCGACCAATTTTGAATTCGACGCGGTGCCAAATAACCCCGCGGGAGAGTCCGGCGTCACGGCGGTGGAACTCTGTCGTCGAACGCAAGTGTCATTTTTTAAGTCACGTCTCATTTATTGTCGATTAACCTGTTTTCTCCAAGTCCTGTGAGAGAAGATCGGTTGAGAAAATATAATTCAACCAGTGGTTTGAGAACGATGTATTCCCCATGAATGGTCGTTGGTGTAAGTGATTTACAAACTCAATGTGCTTTTGAATACATCAGCTTCTTTTCCATGTGTAAATTTCTGAAAATTTCCAAAACTAGCAAAATACCCCTAGCCCTGGGTGGGGGGGGGGTTAGGGGGTGCCTAACGAAGGGTATGAGCTACCTAGTTTTCTCTGTTTGCACTTAAAATGAGTTAGTGGATAATTAAAAATGGATATTAAAGAGATTCCGTATGCTTACCAATTGATTTTTAATGTTTTTAAGGTAAAATATGAATGATTTGAGAAACAAACACAGTACTCGTTTATTGTAAAATTGTTCTCAAATACAAATTCATAAACACACAGATGAAGTCTATCGTATTTCAAAACTTAAATGATCAGTTTTAATTTTAAAATAAACAACAACCCCACTGTTTACACTGCAATAAAAGATCTGTCTGAATTGAAAGCCACCAACACTTAACATAATGGGGGTTTTGATGTCGAAGACCGTTTAACGGCCATGAAAGGCAGTTTGTGAATGACTTAATGGCTGGACGTAATGGTTATTTCCTCTTCATTGTTGGATTGTTGGATCAAACCTGCAAGTGCTTCCTGCGATTTGGAGTGATACAACTAAAGTACAGTACTCCGTTTTAAAACTCATATCTCTATCGTAAAGTATATAGAAGGACCAACAAAGTTTAGAAAAAGTTGTATTTGAGTCAAACCGATATTATTTCATGATAATCTTATGATTTCTCATCCACGGAAGGTATTTGTTATGTCTGCACCAGATAAAATTAATTAATGATGTATAATGATGTAGTTATTTTAAGATTCAGGGTTTCTTGCGGTTGTGGGGTAGCGGTACAGATACAACAGTAACTAGAAGGATTAAAAAGGTAATTTAATTAAGAACTTGAGATTTTCAGTATAACATTTCACTTAACAATTCTAACAAATGCAAAAGAATTTGAGGAGGAATGGTTGTAAAGTGATAGAATATTGCAAAATCTAAAAAATTTATAAAGCGATTTCACGATTTAAAAATCTAACGAAGTTCAACAATAATTTAACATTTAAAGTGCATGTATTAATAGGAAGCATACATTAAAGAAATACAACTTGTAAATACTGTACTGGGCTCTAATTTTTTTTGAAACTGGATTTATGTTATACAAAATCACAGCTTTAGCTTGAAAGATAATTTTGATTTGATTTAGCGAAATAAATACTATTTGTTGAAGACAAGACTAACTGATTAAACTCGCAATCTGCTCAGAAAGCCGGTGGTTCCTTAATCTCCTTAACAGCCTCTTCCGTGGACTCTCACTGTTTCAATTATATTTGAAGAGTCATTCTTATACCTTCGTCTGAACTAACAGACGATCCAACCATTTATGGTGTATCAATCTGTAATGGAAACTGGAATATTACTTTATATAAAATCTCTATTTGTAGGCACAGAACTGAAGACCTGTATAATGGTTTAGTAGGCCTATGTACAACCTTGCTCGGTTTTCTTTTGGCACAGGGACTTCTAAGATGCTTTAAACAATTATGTTAGACATATTTAGACAGTTCAAGAGAACGAAATGAAAAAAGTCAGTAAGATGCTTGGTTAATGTTTGACATGACAATACGAAACATGCACTCAACAAACATAAAAAATGACGATTCGTAAATAATAAATTGATGAGCCGTAAAGCAAGAGTTTGGGTGAAATCAACGAAATTATTTTATGAAAATTTAAAACTAATTTTAAATGTATAAAAAGAGAGTCGGTATATTTCATGTTACAGCAAAAACTACATGTCGTAAACACTTGATCTTATGGTGTCAAATTAAAGCTTAGAATCTCATAAAGTGGTTTTGATAGCTTATAAAGGACTTAGGCACAGAATCTTCCGAAAGGGAACCGTGTCAAGGATTTTGGAAGTGCTTTGCTTTGAATATTTACTGTGGTTACCATTTTAAAACAGCTACTATGGTTACTAGCAGAATGCAGCACTAAGAAACAAAAAGTACAACAAAAAGATCATAATCTCCCGGGAAAAGCCGGAGTTATCAGCGAGTTCAGCTAGTTATTGTTAAGTAAAACCAAAAATAAGAAGTTCTGTTTCGTACATAGTAAAGTTGAATAAGATGGGATCAAAATCATTCACTATTCATAACTAACGATGCCTCGTCGTTCAAAATAAATTAAATACTTCATTTAATTTTATTTAATTGAAACACTATGCATTCTGGCATTTTGATTGAGGAAACATTTCCCCCTAACGAGACTAAAGTTTTTTTTATAATTATTCTTAAATACGGAAATAGCTAAGCAGCTTTAGAAAACTTAATGATGGGAGGGGGTTGTAGGAGGGGAAGGTTAAAGAAGGGGGGGGGGGGTTAAAGAGGGCTACTAAACCAATGAACCGAAGAGCCGCACTTAGGTTCAAAGCTACGGGTCCCTTAAGAGTCCATTTCCGATGCTTTTTCCTGCGTTTTGTGCAGGAGGTGGGCGTTTTATTGTGGGCGATTGAAGAATAAACAAGGTAGTGAAGGTATATCGCCATTGGCAGCATTTTACTATCCATTGTAGCGTTAAAAAATTTTTAAAAGCTTTCAATCTGGGCGTTGTTTATTCGTACGTCTTTGGCGTATGTTAGTTAACAATACGTGGTATATCTACAGAGGTCAACTTGTTCAAAACTATCTCATGGAATAACTGGCGCCAAATCTTAAGGCCCACCCGTCCATAAGACTAATGTTAAATTTAGCATTGGGCTTTTGGACGGTGTGGGCCTTAAGATTTGACGCCAGTGGAAAAAACCACTTTGGATATTTTTAAATAATATCCAATAATATTGTTCCCATAGCTTCAATTTTTTATAAGTCGTTTCTATAGTTTCCGTTGTCTTGTCAAGTTTTTCTTGCAAGTAGAAAAATATGCTGTAGCCTAGTTAAAGAAATGCCATCAAAAATTAATTTCTTTTACTGCAGTTAGTAAGGCAATACATTGTAAATAGTAGACATTTTATTGCCTTACTTACTGCGTCTATAATAAAAATAAACTAGGCGATTAGCTGCGACTGACCTGAAAAACACTGGGAAGACCTCGTACAAAGACCACATTCATCAACCACGTAAGTGCATACTTTACTAAATCAAAATAAAGCGACTACCTTGTAATTTATACAATTAACACTATTGCCTCACTCACTTAATATTCATTACGATGAAGACTGGAAAACAATCGGAGTGGCTGCATAAAACCCGCAATTTCGCAAATTCAATTAAAATTAAATACGGGTCTTCGACAGAATCATGGACAGAATGAAGAGAAGTGAATGATGGGAACAGCTTGCGCCAAACTGATAAGCAGGTCGCGACCTTGCACTGCGATCGAGTGATAAGGAGGTGATAAGAGACAGGCGGCTCCTGTGATGAGGTGAAAGGTCATAATTACATACAATTAATTTACGCCCTGGGCTCAGGTTATTACGTAAAATGTATATGAAAATAAATAAATAATAAATAACAATAAATATTTTTATTACGTAAAATGTACAACATTGTATTGTTTCATGGGAATATATTTTATACTTGAGGGGGTTAGGTGACGTTATATGATTATTTCAGTTATTAATTTAAACAGATTGCGTACTAAAATATCTCTAGTTAAAAAGGTTATTTGGTGTAATTATTATGTATTGTTTATAGAGAAGTACTTTAAGGAGTGTTAGACATTTAACGTAGGGAGTGAAATAAGTTACATAGAAAGCAGAATGCACTGAGTCGTATACTATTTGTAGAAGGTTCCCTCACAATTTATCAGGTGAAGAGATTCTTCTGACAAGGTTTGGGAACAACAACTTTTTGTGAGTTTCAGCTTGATTATAATCACCTTGTTAATTAGCTTGACTGGGTCTGGATACAGGCCGAAATATTATTTAATGTCTAATTTAGTGGATAAATTATTTACAAAAAATTACACCCAATAACATGTTCAGTTTTCCATTTTCTTGGTTTTTATAAAGGTAATCATAAATTTAAAAAGGGTTAACTTCTGGAAATCATAAATTACCTATGTAATATGAGTAAAACTAAAAGAAAACATGAGAAAACCTTAAATGTGAAATACAAAAATGTGAATAACTACTTGATTAGCATGATACGTGTTGTTGTATTTACATCCAGTGAAAAATGTAAATAAACAATTAACTTATAACGAGGATATATGCGTGATTTTCTTAATATTAAACTTATTAAAAAATAAAATTGTTGCTAGGAAACAATACAAATTATGTAATAAAAATCATGATATTTTGATAATAGTATATTTCGCAACAAGGGCCGAAAATGAGGTTTTGCAGGCTCGAGATCGTGTTTCAAATTCGAGACGAAGTCGAGAATTTGAAACGATCGAGAGCTTCAAAAACCCTTTCGGCCGAGGTGCGAACGCTATTTTTCACCACACTACACAATGAAATGTACCCTAAATAATTTAAAAAATGATTATTATTTGACTCATTTGAAAACAAAACTTTAAGGTTATAAGCGACGATACATCTTCTTTATCATGATTCAAACAAACACAGCTATGAAAATCATATGATCGCAACTATCCTGTCTTTGGAACCTATTGAATGCCGTATAATTATGTAATGTTCTGACGTTGTTTCAAGCAAATAAACGATCAGCTGACTTCCGGCCCTAGGGCCCCCAACGTTTTCGGTCCTGTGTCGGCAAACAGTGAGTTTCGGTCCGCGTTTGACGTTTGTAAAACAGGTGATTTCGTCGTAGTGTGGTGAAAAATAATTAACTTTTAGTCTGTCAATTAGCATTATTATCCGGTAGCTAGGAAACATAAACTAGAAAGTGAAAAAAATGTTAACCGATTTATTTGTTAAGGCAAACATGTTTTAAGGCAATAAGTTAATGCTACAACTGAACTCCTGCGAATACATGCATGTTATATGCTGTCTGAATTTCATTAGACAACATATAACTTTTACAACGGAACAAGTTACTTCTTAAAATTGATCTCAAGAGAGTATCAAGTATTTAACAAGTTCAATGCCGTCGCTCAACCCAGCAATACTCGATTCCACAACCCGCATAGATTGCCCCAAAACACATAAGTTATGGATTTAAAATGGGAATTTACTGAATTAAATTTCCATGAATGTACTATGTATCATTAGTAGCATGGACATCTATAGTAGGTATACTACGTGAACATTAAAGCGAACGTTATGAATAAAGTAAACGAAATGTGTGTAACGAACGTTGGTAATCCCTCGTAAAGCCCCTACTGCAGTGGAAGTGGCATCGCCTGAAGGACTTGCACCAGGGTTGATGACGTATGTGTCGCACCAGGGACTCCCCGGCCTCACGCGACTGACGCGTGCCGGGCCGTAGAGAGAGGGAGAGACCCTTTATAAAGGAAGGGGGGATTGGTAGCCCTCCCATCTCACGCATTAGATGTTACTGGAAGGTCAGGACTATATTCCAGTTTTTAAAGTTAGCAACACCAAAAACTATATAAACTGTCATCTGGTATCTTATGAAAACTGTAATTTTTTGACTGAAGTTATGACGTTACACTTTTACGAAGGTTGCACTGCGAAGGAGTAGGGGGTGATTAAGATTATATACCGTTACGTGAGACTACGTTATGAGAGATACGTTATGACTAGTGATTATTTTGTTTGGAAATGTGATTGTAGCCCTCCCTTTCTAAAATATATACTTTTACAGGTACAGGTGTAATTATGGAGGTGTGCTTTGGCAAACCTTTTAATGTTTGAGGTGGCCATTTTGATGTCGTCATAACACGGTGATTATCTGTGTGGATCGAGTGAATCCCGTGATTTCTTGATATTCATATATAAATTGTAAAAACTCTCAAGCTGATGGAAAAATTCAAAATTTTCACTGATTTAACGGACTATTAACTGGCACCAAATCTTAAGGTCCGCGCTGTCCATAAGCCTAATGCTAAAATTAACATTAGTCTAATAGACGGGGTGGGCCTTAAGATTTGGCGCCAGTTTTCAAATTCAAATTCAAATACTTTATTTCACATAACATTTGTATACAAAATATGTATCAAATTTGGTGAATTGTCATTCTTAATACTAACAACAAAATCCTTTTCTAATATAAAACACACTTGGGTCAACGTTTTATACTTTTAAGACATAGAAAACATTTTAGTTCAAAATTAATTTATCTAATTTTACAAAATTCTGACAAAGAATAAAATGCCTGTGTCACAAGCCAAGCTTTTAGAGCCCGTTTAAAAGCTAACAAAGAGTTAATCGCTCTTATGTTTCCTGGCAAATTATTGAAAAAGCGAATTCCTGAATAAGCCGGGCTTTTCTCAAATGATACTGTTCTATGGGGAGGAAAGCTCAGCATCGATCCCTGTCTTGTATTGAAACTATGAAAATCACCAACTTTACTTAATGATGACATATTTTTGAAAGTAAAAATCACAACATCCTGAATATAAAGTGAAAAGACTGTGAGAATATTGTTCTGTTGGAAGATCTGCCTACAAGGATGCCTAGGACAAAGACCAAATATAACTCTCAAAATCTTTTTTTGGCATTTAAGCAATTTATCTAACAAATGAGAATTACCCCAAATAGCAATGCCATAACGCAGTAAACTCTCACAGTAACCCCGGTACACCTCAATAAGCACCTCCTTGCTGCAGGTTGGTCGAAGAGTCCTAATGGCAAACAGAGCAGAATTTGTGCGACGTAAGAGATTTGATACATGAGTCTGCCATGAGAGGGTTTGGTCAAACGAGATTCCTAAAAACTCTTAGTTTTACAGTCTGCTTTGAAACATCGAGACGTGTACGCGGTCCCGAAGTAATCCATCGAAGTATTGTTGAAGGGATGGCTGTAGGGGTTGTAATACCGACTTATTAGATTCACCCCCTCCTACTTCCCCCGCCCCTATTACCAACCCCCCCCCACAACATCAGTCAAGCTGCGGGGGTGCTTCATTGTGGTAAAACCCTCCATGTAGTGGCCAACTGTCGAATTTCTGTTCTCCGTATACAGGATCATACAGGATCACGATGGACGCATTTTTATGGCCTACCATTTTTATGGATTTTTATGTATTCTATCATTGATTTTATATATTAATTGATGGATGAATCTAACATTATAAAGAATAAGTGCTTTCTTTCTGTTCATTGTTCCAAGTAAACGAAAAACTACAGAACCAATAGAGCTGAAGTTTTACAAGATATCATGTCATAAACCCACCCAACATAATATGTAGAGTGGTTTTATTCTACTAATGCTCATATTATGGGCCATACTCACGACTCAAAAATCTCCTCGAGCTTCGCCCAGTGGGCTGCTAATGCGTACATTTTGTAACATAACTTTTGGCAGTTAGGTTTCTGGGTGTCTTTCTTTGGTTTCCATAGGAACTATTGTTAATCGATGTGTTATTTCACGAGCCTTACATAAGAGAAACAAACAGCTAAAACATTAAAATACGGTCAAACGACTGGGTTAAGTGCGAAACTAAAACACTCCAACCAAAATTGGAGTTGGAAAATGGTGGGTATAAAAATACACCACAAATTAAACTCACTCAAATTTTGTGAGGGTACTTTTCTAGGATTTTAAAGGTTTATATAGTATTGTTAGCGTATCCTATACCATATCCTACTGGTTTTAGAGGTACGTAGGGGGTAATGTATTGGTAAAATTATCCTACCATACTTAATTTAGTGCTTTACAACACTACAGAAAAATCATTCCCTTTGAAATCCCAGAAAGGGCTCTTTACGAAGTAGCATTCCCCACATTCCACTTCCCAGACACAACTCGCCGTAAACAATAAACGAGACAAACGACCGCGTGAAATGTCGGGGGGATAACGAGCCATTAAAATTAGCCGGCGAGACGGACGGCGGCTCCCGGCGCATTAACATGATTTAGGGCGGCCGTGAGTCGTGAGCCTTCATTAATTGTAAACAGGGATGACGTCAGTGGGGGTGGTGAAGGGGAGAGGGGTAGAGGGGAGGGAGTGACAGCTGGGCGCAAATGTGGGTAACAATCAGCTGACGTGCTCGCGCATGTAGTAGCACGATGTGTTTAACGTCATCTCGATGCTGTGGAGAGGGGATGAAAAGTATATTGGGTGGCAAGAGACTATATTCACACTAGATCCGTTTATTAAGTGATGATTAGCCTCACATGAGGTACTTTATTATTTGTCTAAAATATTTATTTTACAGGTATTTCTGCCCATGCGGTTAAAACATAGACTTACTTATAAATTTACGGTCTGGTAGCTTACTTATTTTACAATCTGGTTGTTAAGATCAAAGCTCAAAAAAGTAAAGATGCATTGGCGTTTATGAAAAGAACAAGAGTGATGGAACTCTTTTTTCGCAATACCGCTACGAAAAAGGTAGTTTTTGTCACATTTGTTGCGGGGCCA
Source organism: Flexamia atlantica (assembly GCA_035578135.1). Lineage (NCBI taxonomy): Eukaryota > Metazoa > Arthropoda > Insecta > Hemiptera > Cicadellidae > Flexamia > Flexamia atlantica. The sequence continues at coordinate 31,474,874 of JAQJVK010000004.1, read as the reverse complement.
AAGAAACTCTTTTGCTCCCTAGGGAGAAAAGGGATCAGCTTAAGTCGAGGACGTCAGCTGTTCGTTTTTTACTTTAAAACCAAGGTATGTAGAGAAGAAGAACAATAATATAAGGTAACGTGGAGCCCATCATTGTAATGTGAATGCCGAACCGTTTTCCGGGTTCATTCCGGCTCTTCTTAGCTTATTGGGTAAAACTATAACCTCAATCGAGGTGTCAGTAATATGATCTCCCTGATTGGACAAGTTAAATTTTGACCCCGCTGGAGGTCAATAGTTGATTACTGACGTAGTACAACCTAAACACAAATGAAACAAGCAGTCAGCTGATTGTTTTGAGCAGCAGGAACAAGATTAAAGCCTCGTCGGGATAATTCTGTTTAACGTAAACAAATTGTAAATTTTAGATTTTTAATTAATTAGCAAAATATACTGAGTGGTATAACGAAAAATACAGATCACCACAAGGACTAATGTTTGTTTTTCGTTACTTAATTGTCTAATGAAATATTATTAATGAAATATAGGTACTATTATTCTTCAGCCCATTTCAACGCACCTCAACTTATAATTATCAACCACCAAATCTCAATATTTGTGGTATTCTACAGATTTTCAGTGACCATTGTATTGTTGAATAAAGTATGCACAAACGTATTCCAAACTTTTGCAACACTGCAATATACAGGAACTACCCATCGGCATAAAAGTATATATGGTAGTAATATTTCGGTAGTACATTGTTAGTTTTCTTTGAGAAAAAAATTATCGAAGTTTAAGCTAAAACATCAATAAGAGAGTACCAGAACTCAAACTTAGTAAATATCATTTATCCAATAAATCAGCTTTATCGGTGCTTAGGAGATACCTTTTCATTTACTGAGCATAGATTTATTCAACGCAATAATTTCGCTGTCCTAGAGCGATTTTAAGGAAGAGAATAGACACTAAAATTATGAAGTTATGTCGGAACAAGCGGATTTCCCGGGATTCAACCGGTGAGCCAGTTGATAGGGTTACAACGTTACAACCAGACGCGGATGGTCGATGAAGCGGTAGACCGGCAAAACTGCTGTTGTGCTGTTGTTGGACCCGCCCTGTGCAAATATACACCTGGGTTGCTCGCAATGGTGGCTCAGCAGTGAAGAAAATATCGTTGCAGCAATTCTAGAGCTGGCAAATGCATTAAAATACACGATTTTATGATTTTATCTGTATTTCGATCGCAATGCTTCCTTCCTTAGCACGTCGTAAAAACAGCTTTAAATCTTAGTCTGCTAAAATGTACCATGTTATATAGACGCCCTGTATTAGTAAAATGCACAGTAAAATAGTGCTATCTTCATTAATTGCATGCATATTGTGCAACACCTGCTAAAACATAATATACAAACAGTTTTCAAAAGCAACATTATTATTAGAATAAATTCACTATAAATTAACTATTGTTTTGTAATAAGTTATATTTTGTAAACGCATAGGCCAATTTTTAATGCTAATGAGTCATTAGAGGAACCCAAATTAGTGTTCAAGTTTGATTATTGAGTAAAGCTAGGTTGGTAGACGATCTCATATACCTCGGTATTATGTGGTGTGGTATTATGTTTTATGGAACCACAGCCTTTTTTCGACATAATAAGCCTATGGTAAAAACAGGAAAAATAGTTATCCACAACAATTACAATACATTATAAACCGTTTTAACTGAAAAAAAGTGGTTAAGTTATTTCATGTAATTTCTGTTTTAATTTCTGTCCTTTTTTAATCTCGCTTGCGCCTGAAGGAGCTAAATATTCAGCTGCAATATTCGAGCTCTGGATTCCACGTCGGATGATTGCCCGAAGCGCATAACCCACCTCTTCTCTCTACATTTTAGAAATATATCCTTTTCCTTTTCAACGTCAATACGAAAACGCAAATGGATTTCTTTACAGTTTTCTTGTTCTCCTGAATGTACTAAAAACAAGAAAATACTTCATCACCCAGGAATGATACTAGTCGCTTGAACATTTTAAAGAAATGAACCAAGTGATCTAAGCCTTAAACTCTGAAATAATAATTTTAAAAATAGATTTAAAAAATTAGTGAATGTTGGATAAAAGTAATGACAATGACAAATTTTATGTTTTGAAAAGAATTTAAGACGATTAATGAATTTCCATGTTCAGAAGATGAAATAAACTTAAACATATTTTTTACTGTTTGAAAGGTGATAAAATAACAAGGACATTAAATTTAATCATTCGAAAGTTAGAGTCGCGGCTTTTAGGGTCGGGCCACTCAGTGTGTCTGGTGGTGGCAAATGCAGGCCCTATCATCATGTTAGTTTATGCTGATACTTTAATTAATTGTTGTTCACGAAAGAAATAAAAACTTTTATTCCGCCAACAACAGTCCAACTTTACTCATAATACCTCTGTTCTTCCATATGTTGTGAAATAAAAATTTTATGTCTCGAAGACTTTTATTAATGTCTGAATTCGAACGAGTTGCCTTTTACTGCAAGTTTATTAAGTTTTCTTTTCGGATGAATTCATCAACAATAATTTTCCTCGGTAATATTTCAAGGGCAAGGCATATGAAGATTTCAGTCATTAGTCCTTCGTCAGATATTGATTTGGCACTTGACGAAGAGCGTATCAATTGAGTGGTATCAGAGAAGAGCGTCTGAATAGACTTAGAGAACTGGAAACGATGCGATGAGATGATGCGGCTTGAGGGTGGGGAAAGAACGAAACACAAGGCAAGCCGATTCCATGGAAGCTGTTTCGAAACATAAGACAAGGAAAGTAATGTGTTAGAATTTACTAATTGTAATTATTTTGGAAATAACGTTTTTGAAAATGATTGAATTGAGAACGTTTGTTAAAATTAGTAGTTAATTGTGCATCGCCGGATGAAATATTTTTAGGCGGGTTTCGCATATTGAGGTATAACGTGACCTAAACATATGTTTTTTAAGTTGGAACTTTGATTCACATGTGGTTTTTTGTGTTAGAGATACTAATATTATTAATAACCGTTAACAAAAAACTTAGTGCCCTTTCATGTATCATTGAAATTTCACTCGTTGGCTCCCAGGTATTATTTTCAGATCTTGAAATCGCCCTTAGTGACGAAACTACTCAATTGAATAAAATATCGATGGTAAATGAAAGGATACTTGGTTGTTCATTTATAGCATTTACGTTTTTATTGATTTATCAAAGGCATTCGTTAAAAAATTTGTTGGTTCCACGCAAGAAAGCTTTTGTAACAGTTAAAATCAATTTCGATCAACGTTTTCGAAAAGCGCAAAATTTTAGTTATGTGTAAAATGAGAAGATATTATGTCATTAGAATAATCTAAATCATGGGGTTAGTAATAAATTTAGTCAGTAAAAGTCAGACGGAGTTTTCTCGTGCTTAAGAAGAAATTAAAAGGGATTACATAACATACTTTACGGATTTAATTTCCCCCGGGGAAAGGCCCAGACTGTTGTGAGCTTTTTGGCAGATTTCCCTGACGCTGCACGTCTCTCAAATTAATTATCTTTTTACTCCTTCTTCCGTCTGAAATTGTTTATGCTTGGAACTCCATGCTAAGTTTTCTTGAATTATTACAAAAGTTTAACCACTTTGAAATTTATCTGAAGATATTTTTTTAAGAGACGATGTTGAGATCGTGTTTCAAATTCGCCTCGAAGTCGAGAATTTGAAACGATCGAGAGCTGCAAAACCCCTTCGGTCGAGATGCGAACATCTTAGGAGAAGTTTTCGGCCCTCTGACGAAAACCAGCTGTTTTCGGCGTCCATATGACGTATGTAAAACAGGTGATTCGTTGTAGTGTTTTAGTGTTGTAAAAAAGCTCTTTAGTCGCTGGAAGTCTACAATTATTGCAGTTATATAGTGCCTACTAAATATAACGTTAATTTAATCATCAAAGACCAATAGGAATCCTATGGTATCAGACGTTCGTTTACAATCAACTCACAACATTTTCATTCGTCTCTTTTTCTTTGGTCGTCAAAATAATTTGGTTCAATGGATTTAATAGTTAGAAAATACTGAATTAAGCATTAAATAGGTTGATTAAATGGTTACGAGGAGTAGATATATCGTTATATAATCGAAAATTGGGAGGAAAAAATACAATACATTATTAATTAAGTTTCTCCACTTAAAAAATCCTCCAGTAAATATAATATTATCGTTGGCAATATCATTTTGGACGCTTCAATACGTACACAGTTTAAAAGTCTATGGTTCCGGATGGTCATTTTTCACCAGGATGAATCATCTGGTGTGACAAGCATCAGGTCGGACTCTGACGTCACAGATGGAGCGCTTTGTATGTTATCTGACATCTCCTGGAGCGGAAATTGCGGTCGTGATGACGTTCTGACACCGTCCTCACAAATGCTGTCAATCCTCTCGCTGATGGTTTTATTTCATTTGAAAATACAAAATACTTAACGAGGTTGGAGAAAAAGACACAAATCGTCTTTTTGATAGGCTACATAATTCTTTTAAACTCTCAATTAACGGCTCTATAATTTTATTGCACTAGATTTTGAGTCTTTAGAAAAAGGTTTCTCTTAGAAGCATTTAAAGCAAAAAAAAAAAAAAAATAGATACCATCCGGATTCGATGATGAATTAATTAATCACCAGGTTGATAACTAGAAATCTCCAAGACATACAACAGGCATTGTTTTTGCTCAATACAAATGCTTGTCAAATCAGTAAAACAGATAGGTAATAAGTGACATTCCAATCATAAAACCTGTACATACTCTATTAGGTCTACCTAATTTACTTACGTTTTGTTGGCGCCAAGTTGCGGTATTCTCTGTTTTTTGTAAATTTTCTTGCTTTTGTAAAAGCGTTTCAAAATATCCGAAGTTTAAAAAATTTCCTTGTTTTATATGAATGTAAGTTATTCAGCATGCAAACCCAAAATACCTTTAAAAACTGTCTAAGCCTTTCTGTAAAAAACTTTAAACAAAATTACATTTTACCGATATAATATCCAAAAGTTAAAAAAGATACGTGTCACATTCACGTTACAAACTTTACACATAGCGCTTAAGTTTGCCTGGTGCCCAGCCATGTTTGATATCGCCACCAGCTGGTTTACAACCTCGCTTGCACAGCCTTGACATTGGTGGGATTGCGGCGGGTCTGGATATTTCCGAACGGCATTCTCTGACCACTTTTTAACCCGTCTTGACCGCTTATTAAGGCACTTGCTGGGCTAATATTAGAACTCATTCCCCAAGAGACCGCCTTCGTTTCGGTTGGGGCGAGTCGTTTTTCAAATGTTACACTTGGTTTTCCGCAAAGTTTAAAATGTTATTGTAAATGTTATTTTTGGGTAGTTTGTTTACACATTTTTGTAGAGATAATTTAAATAAGAGCGCATGATAGTGAAACAAACAAACACGATATTAAGAAAGCCGGCAAAGACCAAAGGGAAATTATGGTTTTGTTTCCAAACATCATGATCGCATTCTTAGAGAATTTCGTTACACCTTGTAATATTTAAATTTACAAATGTAACAACGTATTTAAAAAAATTTTGACATCACGAAAATCTTAGTCTCTGTTCCCGACTTTTGCTTTTTCCTGCAAATCGGCTAAATATCGTTCATGGTCGTTCAATAAACAAAAGCAGGTATAAATTAACCCTTTTTTGTCACAACGATCGAGCGGGGTAATGAGATGGGAAGGGCTTGCGTTGAGAGGAGAAAGAGAGCTCTCTTTTCATTCAACAACTCAACCGAGCAAAATTTTGAGAACTCGTATTATATCTGAATGCAATATAATTATTCGAAATATTTTGCAACTGGATCTGACCAACAAAAATACGGGTTTTTGAAATTCAGTGAGTGGATAAAAAAATGCAACTGATTGGTTTGTTTCTTAAAATTATTTTAATAACTATACCTAACAAGTGTATAGCATACTAATTGCTGAATCGCATGATCCTTTACTCCTGACTCTACGATTTCCTCTACACAGAAGATGATTCAGCAACCCTTCGCAATTTTTTATATGACATGTAAAACACAACAATTGTTTATTCTATAATGATTATAATTTTATGGCTTTGATGAAACTAACTAGTTATAGAACAGACCTATTTCCATGCTTATACTTTTCTATGTAATCTGATGTACTTTAAAATGAACAAATAAATAATTTGATTTCTCTCAGTGGACATGTTTTAATTGATGGATTCAGTTTAGTGCTTCGAAGCTTTTAGTCTAACGTTGAAGGCCGGCGACAAGCTTTTAACAAATACTGATCACTTAAACTTTAAATGACTCCTTTGACTGTACTTCCCTTTTTGAACAAACTTCAATCGCAATAATGGTCAGAAGTATCCCACCTTAATTTAAATTTTTCCAAACAATTTTATTAAACAATAGATAAGAGGAGGTAATGAACATTAAAGATACAAACCTTTAACTTTAATACGGTTGACTTTTAATACATCCAAAACATATTTGCCAACAACAACATATATGTTGTTTTATGCAACATACATCCAAGATAATATTTGCCAATGGCTTATAAGTTTTGCTGATCCACCAAGTTCGGCAAAGTTGTCGTATATAAGCCGAGGCATCTGTCCAAGTATTGATCCTTATAAGAACAAGCTTACCGTCTTCGCCTTGCAAAGTAATGCAGACATACTCGAAACTGGCAAGAACATTTTAATATAATTTTAGATTATAACATAAAATAAAGAAAATTGTAACATTCTATTGATATAATTTCTGGTAGGTTATTAGTGAAAGTTGCAGGATTATTTAGCACTTTCGTCAAAACTTAAATTGTAATGCCACAAAAACATTTTTGGGAACATTTATTTCAAGATAATACAATGGCGATCTCATTTAAAACTATTTTTAAACACGCTTTTTAACATTTCTTTCAAGTTACTCACAACAATTTAGGAAATTCTTCGTACAAAATTTCTTAATTATTCATTTAACTAATCAATGTAATATTTCTTTAATATATTTGTTATAGCAGCCAACTGCCAACTGTTTTTTATAGGCTATATTAAAAATCGTACAATAATGTTATTAGCTGTTGTTTTTTTTTTAAACCTGATACTGTTACGATAAAGGTGACAAACGTTGCTAACCGTAAACAATAATTAATCCTAAGAAGATAAAGCACTTTTTACTAGATTTATTGGAGCAAGTAACAGGTTTCAAGCACGGAACCTGTGACACCGCTTCACAATAGGCTACACTGTCGAGCCGTGCTCGTGTGTAGTGTTCCGTGGCTGCGCAGTGTAATTGATAGAGGAAACAGTAGGAGAGAATTGATGGTTCTGAATCGTAATTATGATAAGATAGTCACGGTATGAGCCCGCACAAACTGAGGATGTTTTGGCATTGTTAAACATAGTACGGCAATTCGACATTGATAATAGATGGATGTATGAAGAATTTGAATTAGGGCGCAGTGCTATTTCATGATGAATGTAGTTCTTTTCATAGGCAGCCACGCTTGCGTCGTGATCTGAAAACAGTGATATCGTGATTTACGGTTTATCTTCTAGACTGATAGCCAAAATGTATGTTTTCTAAAAATTTTAGCCCCGTTTCCTCTCTGGAAAAATTTGACAATAAGGACGCCAATAGAGTCGTTATTAAAAAAAACTCCTTTTCTCCTTGGGAAATGGAATGAAAACACACAAAAAAGTCAACAGAGTTCACGAAAAGGTAACCAACTAAGTAGCCAACATTAACTTTTTAGGACTGGAAATTAAATTAATGACGGTCGTCATCACGTCTAACAATAATTGGACTTCTATTTTGTGTATTCTTTCTAGTTCCATCCTTACTAACAACAAAAGCTTAAAGTGTTAATTTAGCGTGAAAAAACGCTAGAATAAAAAAAATGTTTGCCGGCAGTATAGCCGAAGTGGACCTTTTTGGTCAACCAGCTCTGTTTTTACTCCAAGTCACCTTCGGTATAGTCAAAACCAAGTTTTTTAAGTGACGATTTCTGAATAATAAGTTTCACCCAAGATTGATGGTTAAGTTATGATCGGGAATGGTAATCGGAAATAAGGGATGATTAATCCAAATCAAGAGGTGTTGAATTACAATACCTTTATCGTCCCTCGTTAAATAAACGATATCACATCAATCGCCGCAACGAGTGGCTTGCTTGCAATATACCGCCGACTGAATATTCGGGTCGATTGTAATAACTAGGCTTCTATATCCACAAATTCATATTGACAGCTATAAACCTTTTAAAGAGAAATGTTTTGTGTGAAAATAATCATGTGAGTTTAGTATGCAATGGACGCGTCGTGTTGATGAAGTGATCAAAGCCAAAGCACTCACTAGAGAATGAGTCGATAGGAAAATTTATCGATTCTCGATACTGATATCGAAAATTATAATACATAGACCTCGTACTATTATAGCTCTATAAACCTCGGTGGTTTTAATCAGAATGCTATGATGTTTAAGCTGGGTATAAGTTTGTAATTGAAACCAAACAATTTTAGACAGAAAAACTGAAATTTTAAACTAGTTTTATTTTAGTAACAGTAATCACAAAGACTCAAGGCTTATTTACTCTCGCATTTAAATTATTGGCAGACCTATTGTTACATATACATGTAACTTTCTAAAAAGACTTTGCTAATGTGGAATAATACATCCTGCTGGTAACTTGCACTATCCTAACTTTTTATCAGTAAATTCATTCTTCTATTAGCTTATGAGTACTGTTTGGACCGTTAATAGAGGAAAATAAACCCCATTCCAATCTTAACATTAGATGGGATTAATGTGAGTTTAGTATGCTATGGACACGTCATCGCGTTGATAAATTGAGCAAAGCCAAAGCACTCACTAGAGAATGAGTCGATAAGAAAATGTATCGATTCTTGATACCTATACTATCGAAAATTATATTACACAGGCCCCTACAGCTCTATAAACCTCGGTGGTAAATGAGAGTGTAAATGAGATTTTGATACTTAATTAATAATGAATGTAAAAAATGTTATAGGAGTAATTCATGTACAATAGTGAATTTCGAATGATTATTACAACGTATTTCAACCAAATTAAGTACTTCATCTGTGGTCTTATCAACAAACACAATGTTCAAATAAAAAAACACCAGATACAAAACTTACCTATGTAAAAGAGGCTTATCAAGTAGCAAATTTATTACTGTTTTAAAATGAGACCGTTAGACCATTAGTAACATGTAAAAACGTAGGTCTATCAAATTTAGTTTAACTATTTTTTGATTCTGTATACTTCCTGGAAAACAATTTAAATCCCTGAAAAAATACTTTCTCAGCCCAATTAAATAACGTTAATAATAAGTGACGAGTACATGGTTAGGAAAGTAACACACATTATTTACTGGCACATAAAAGAAATTCACGACACTGGATTCACGAGTCAAGTTCATTACCGCAATGCGCTGTCGCTTGCGACACCAAACTTTGTAAAGTTTTATTAATTTTAAATAACTTTCCTAACGAATGCCGTGATGAAGAAAATTACTGACGAAAAGTAGCTTTTAACAATTGTTGAATGACAAGTAATAACTGCGATGACAACTAAAATTCAACATTATAATTAATTTTTCGATTAGAATACGTGAATAGTGTTGTTGTTTCTAGTATAATGGAAAATGCTTCTCAAAATCATGTAAACCCACAAAAAAGGATTTTACTTAATTTTCCATGATAGGGAATAGAAAACAGATGATAGGGATGAATGTAAAAATATACTGCGCAGAAGATATTCAAATTGAAGAAGTACAATTGGTCTGTAGCTTGCATTTTTAGCTCTTTAAAATAAGAAGCGATTGACTGATGGCAGATTTTTTATACCTTAAAAATAAGTAAGTAGGTTTTTTTACATATTTATGATTAGCTACAAACAATATGGACCAAGAACCGATACTCTTATAGATTTTTCTCCTTTTAACACTTCTAAACTCATTGGATTTCACCTTTTTTTGGGAAATAAATATGCTACGTCTACGCAAGTGACAGAATAACAATGTGGAAACCATCCAATTAATAAACCTGTAAACAGCTCTGTCCCCTCCAGAAAGCTGAGCAGCTAATCCTAGCAAGCCAATTCTGTAAAGCCAAGCCCTCCTCTCACGTCCTAATAAAATTTAATTAAGCTTCCAAGCTAATATTGTACTCCTGTCTCCTTCTGGATTTAATTTCCTGGGAGATAAAACTTCAGTGAACGACTTCTGCTTGGAACTACGGAATGGTAGTTGGTGATTTCATGATTTATTTTCTTCATGATTCCAATCAAGAGATTATAAAAAAATCCCCTTACAAAAAATAACCAGAATTAATGAAAAATTTTAAGACTTTAATATAATTAATTAATTTAAGACTTCTTTTCATAGTTTTCCTACTGCATTATAACAAGCAACCTTTCTCGAAGGAAAAGGAAAGAATGGATTTCCTTGTAAGACTGATTTATAAACCTTTTCAATTTATCTTCAAGTCGATCTCCATCAATATAAGTGAGTACCCAATAGATTCGAGTTAAGAATGAGAAAATCCTTAAAAGGGTGAAGAAAAAATATTTGTCTTTGCTTTCAATACAGCGTAAAACGAATTGTTATTGCTTTTATAAACGATCGAGTTGCCTATTCGATTCAGCTTGTTGTACCATTTTATATGTTTCTCCACTAAATTATACATTTTTCATAATCGGGTCGTGGTAGTTCTAAAAGCATGAGATATGAGATAGAATTTTAGTTAGTGAATTTAAGTTAAAAATTATATTATGAAATATGTTGAAGTACCTATAATATTGAAAATCTAAGAGTGAATGTGAAAACTGTAAGTTTAATATAACAAGATTTACTTTGTAATATCCTTGTTACTGTTATTTTTGACAACATTATCCTTTTTGGGAAGATGTTTTTCAAAACTACGGCAATCTTGCGTGAGTGATAACACGTAACATAAGGAAACGAGTCAACTGCATCAGAGCACAGAGTAAGGAGCGGATGTATAGTATAATACTCCGGATTATAGTATCCGCTCCTTACTCTGTGATCAGAGTGTTTCCAAAGAAAATTATTTATAGCAAAAAAATGTTCTACACATACACTGATTCAAAAGGGTAACTAAAATGGTTTTTTCTTTGGAAACGCAATCAATAATTGGTAGAGGTCTTAGACGTTTTTATATCTAGGACGAGTTGGAAATTTCTCCACTTATCTAGGTTATCAAGTGATATTTCAACATCTAATATTGCCAACATAGATATTGCCAAAATCTTGTTGGCTATCAACAATTTCTATGAGCCAATACTTTTGATCAACGTTCAACCAACGACTCGAACACAGAATGAAACACGCCCAGACACAATCACAAAGCGGAATTCCGAAGAGTGACAATGTTTACGCGTAGGCAAAGTGTCGGGGGGGGGGGGGGATTGTATGTAAATATTTGCGTGGTCGTAGACACTTCGATATGTGGGATGACACGACAAAATATACGCCGTTCTGTATAAGCTGTGAGGATCATAAGTTGCATATTGCAGAACATCTCACAGTGCCTCCGTGACTGTATATGGGTCTGCGCGTTCCAGTGCTCCCGTGGGATTGAGTATTCAATTTATAGAGCATTAGCAACATTTTCCTAAAAGAAAAACTAAACGTTTTAGACGTACACAGCTTTGGTCATTAATGATATAGAGTAAATCAAACAAGGACTATTTTAGGGTTGTGCAGTTTTTGTTTTTCTAAAATAATGTAAAATAAGAAAGTATTTCCAACTCAACCGAACAATTGTTTTATATTCAATCTATTTAATTTAGAATAAATTAACTATCTTGACACCTTAACTATCTTGACACTTGATTTTTAAAGTGTCAAGTTTCCCAAAAATCAAGTCAAGACAATCCTTTTCGTTTAAGTAGAAAACTTTGAAAAAATTAAACTGCGCAAACAGAAATCAAACCAAATTGTCTTGGTTTTGGAAATATATAAACTTCCGGTTAACAGATCTTAAATACATTTAAAAGAAGTGTGATCAAGAAATAAGGAAGCAAATCAATTTATCCTTCCTTATTTGATTTGTTTCAAAGGAAAGCCTGTAAAGCATTATTAGCCCAGGGGAATATACAGGGTTATTCAAAAAGAATGGTGCAAAAATAACATGATTTGTTTGTATATAAAGGAGTCATTTAATGTTCAAAATTGCAGGAAACAATTTGTTATATTAAAAGTTTTAATCTACATTACAAACATTCTAATATGTACTACATATATATGCTCGATATGAGCGCCGTTAGGTATTCGACAAATATCGAAGCGATATTCGAACTCCGCCCACACACTCTGTAACATCTCCTGTGGTATATTGACTGCACTGCCTCTGTGATGCGCTGTCTTAGCTCTTGCAGGTTTTGAGGCATGGGAGGGCAATAAACTCTGTCTTTGACGAACCCCCACAAGAAAAAATCGCATAGGGTTAAATCAGGTGATCGTGGCGGCCAGCGTAACAGAGGTAGCCTTGCTTTGAGGTAGTCATATTATAAACTGTTTAGGGTCAGTAGACCAAGCAACTAAGACAAAACATAAACTTGACAAATGAAACTTATAACTATGCTCTTTCCATTGTTACAACGATCAGCCGTTTTAATTCATAGAAACAGAAGTACCAACTGTTTAGTTTTGCACCTTTCTTTATGAATAACCCTGTATATAGGCTCACCTGGTTAAGGACTTTGACACCAAACTAAACTCGAAAAATTAAAACCACATAATAGGGCTAATCGCAATATTATTTAAGTCACGTGTAAAAAAACAATGGCAAATAACATGCAGTGGCAATGATATGAATCAAGCTGAAATATCATGATGGAATTCATAGACATATCGACAACGTGTCGCGTGTTTACACCTCAAGGGCGCGTCGTGGGCACAGCGATCTCTATAATATAGAAATCGCTGCGTGGGCGCCGATACACGGAGAAGGAACATTTATCATTTATTAGTCAAATTAAACATTACGTTATTCTGTTGCCTCTGTCAATAATATGTTTCTCGATAGTTTTGAACTACTGTACGTAGATGATATTCTAGATGAGCTTTATTGTTTGTATTGATACTTTTTAATATATTTATTTTTTGACTAAGTTAAACTAAAATACTACTACTTAAGAATTATAAGAATAATTGTTATTTTTGGAGATTTTTAGTCAGAATGAATATAGTATTTTATAATGTTTTTTTTCATAAGTCGTTCGTACAACCACTGTAGATATCTCTTTTCATTAAATAACTCTTTTTAGTTGAGGTTTGTGAATTATTAAAATACCATTGGCAACGACCGATCTTCAGCAACCATCTTCAGGTCTTCAAGATTATGGAAGTTTGTGCGAAAATTAGATGAAAGAATGCGCTCATTATCAACTCTTAAAACTCACGAAAACTCGAACATAACACGACAACACATTAATTTATGCCACAATATTTACACCCGCGAAATTTCTGGAAACAAATAATACAATTTCATTGATTCAAAACTCAATAACTCTGAAATATAGAACGTAAAAAATCCTCCGAGTAAAATTTATCAAACAACCAAATCCGTACGGATTTGGGGAGTTGACAACGACGAGATTTATGCCACAAAATGATTTATGAAGGGGAGAGTGGCGGGCCAGCATTGGCCATGTCACAGCTCCGGTGAGTTGTGGTTGTGGAATGGCCAGTGAATAGCGATCGTCACATGAATTCAGCTGGATTCCATTCAGATGTCGTGATTACAGGACAGTTAAATATGTGGTGGGGTGGAGGGTTTGTAGAATATTAAATAGAGCTTGATTTCGATTAACCAATATTTTATTGAATGATAGTAAACAACCTGAATCACCTCGGTTTTGTTTACTAAGAGTCGATAAAAAATGTGGTAACACAATTTTAGATACTGGTGTTTTTAATGTTCTATGCTTTCTTTTCTATTTATGATTTTTTGTTTGAATTTATTTACTATAGACCTAAGTTATATTATGGACCGAAAAAGCGAGGAAACCCGGATGATTTGACTACAACATTTTCTTAGTAAAGTGTGATACTGCTTCAACAACGACTATCTTTTAGTATAATAATCGAGGTGATCAAGAGATAATAATTCGACTGTTTTGTCTTGGTAGCACCAAGGGATTGGAGATTCTTGGGGCCCACGCCGTCCATAAGACCATTGCTAAAATTAACATTAGTCTTATGGACGGCGTGGGCCTCAAGAATTGGCGCCAGTTATACAAACATCAGCAGCACCACCCCTGAGGAATTTTGGAAAAATATTTATGTTACTGTAAAACAGACTTGCTGTGGTAAACTGCAAAGTTGCCGTACAACACATCTTTAGATGTTTATATGTCCTTCGAATAAACTATGTCATTTTCAATTAATTGTGAGATTTTTTGATTTTTATTGAGTTAAATATCACTAGAATATCATAAAATATAAGCTACGAAAGTAATACATTGCCATGCATGGAAAAATATAAAATCATCTTTAAAGTAACTAAAACATGTTTTCAAAGTTGTTCCAGGGAGTGGCTGCTGCTACTGTTTGTGCGACCACTCTGAGTTATTTATTTTATGTTTTCGGTTTACGCCCAGCCAGAAAACACTCCGGCGGCCCCACAATAAGCCCCTTATGACGTGGTCCCAGGTCACAAATCAGTTTTGACATCGCCCCCACAACAGGCCCCTGTTCCTAGACCTGCGTGTCCCCCTCCCCTCCCTCCCCGTGTTTACAACTGCCAACGCCGACTACCGTAATTTTCAAAATTAGTTTGCCCTCCAGCACGCGAACCAAAGATGTAATCGCCATTTAAATCCGTCTTACAACTTCCTAAACGAGGTAGCTGCAAATCCATAATGGTCCAATTACAAATGGATTACTGTTGTAGATGTGGTAGGAAGTAATTGTAACGGTGAGTAATAGTATTGCAATTTATCGTGAATTGGTTGGGTTCTTATGTCATTTTAAATCGGTTTTTGTATGTGACTGGGAGTAGCTCTATGTGAGAAATCCAATACCCTCTTATGACATGAAATCGAGCGACGTGTCCCGAGAGAGAACACTGCTGAACAAGAATCACGACCAGTGTGGTAAAAAGCTTCTGACAAAGAAATACCGTTGACTTTGTGTACAGATGGAGCCCTACCATCCTGATAGCCAACCTATATAAACCTATTACCTATATGAGAAGTACGTCGCAGCTTGGGTGTTATCAAACATTAGGGGGTTGAACTAGATTTTTTTTTCATTTTGGAAGGACAACGAATGAGATAATATAGAGAATTTTCATTACTTTAGAGAATTTATATCTTTATTTCTTCCCCAAACCCCAAAAATATGGTCAAACGCCTCCTTTGTTTGCAGACACACAAACTTAACATGTTCTTCACAAGGTATACCTATTTAGATATTAGCCAGGATTTGAAGTGGGCGTTGTTTGAAACTGTCACCAGTACAGATGGTACTGCTATACACTATTTATTTCAGCTATTTATTTAAGTCTCTAAACTTAATACGCCAGAAAACAAGAGTTTTTTCATAGAAAAACGTGCTGTGTTTACCAGTACGGGATATCTCAGCAGCAAATGAACTGATCAAAGATTCAGAGTATAAACTATTTTTTGGCTAAATTAAATAATGATATCAGAAATTTGATTATTTTAATTGTTTTATGTAAAAAGTCAAAATTTTTTTGGGGGGTCCATATCTCCTTGCATCTCCTTCCAAGGATTTGATCGGATTTTCGAACTCTTCCGAATAATTACTACACTTTACAAGCCTGCCAAATTTAATTCAAACGGAATAGTTTTTGGTGAGTTATCGTGCCTGAAGACACACATAAATGAATTGAGCAAATTATGTTTTTGGCGACTGGAGACCGTAATACTAAGAGTTATGATGGTCTAGGGCTTTAATCTTACCATGAGACCATCGGCAATAGCTTTATTCCCTATAGGAGAAACTCACTAAAACCTAATCTGTTTGCAAAAAGCCTATAAAAGCCATTGATGTGATGATATGATCACACTGCCCATTTTCTTCCATCAAGGCGGAGTGGTTTATCGACTTAACGATGACCTTGCAAGCGACCTTGACCCTCGGTGCAGACTAGACCGGCGACTCTGGGGACATGCGAGAGGCGCTACTTGACCGGTGGCGGTCTGCGATCTATAATACTGTATGCCGCACTTTGGAACTTAATTAAGGTCTTATTTGTTCCTACTTCAGACTTGAGGTGTTTTCTGAACTTACTCTTGGTATAATCTATATATTTTTAATATAGTTATGGGAACCCCTTGTGAAGAGTTTGGAGGTGGATTAGATCCTATATGGGTTAAAAAAGTTGTTTTTTTTATTTTGGTTACAAGCGGATTCTGGGGTATTGAAAATGTATGTGACTTTAAAACTACGAAGTTTGAACCTGGTTAGGCCGGTTTAGGTCTGATAAATGACAAACCGGGAAAAAACATGCGTTAGTTTTAAACAGGGTAAATATATTACATGACCGAGACTATATATATTTTTTAAGATAGAAAAAGCAACATTAATTTCTACCAAAAAACCGGCATTAACCAAAATCGATTTAATCTTCTACTCTCCCGTTAAAAGGTATGTTTATTTTCAATTGAAATTAATGATTTAAATAACAAACGTCTTAATTACGCTTCTTTATCGCCAAATTCGTTCTGAATGCTCTAGCACTGAGCAATAAAATATTCGATTAATAAAAAACGAACTGGTGGGACCAGTTTTTAAACACTATACCTTGGTTTTGTTCCATACAAAATGCAGGGCTTATGATATGTATAAACCCTATGAGTAGTAATTATACTGGTACCAAACGTAAGTATAAGTTAGGGCTAACTTATAGTTAACTTTGCTAACTTTGCTGGATTTGTTTTGCCTTTGGGAAAAATATTTTAGTTACGGTACTGCATTACTAGACAGATAAACATAATACTGCTTTATTATGATTGAATAGGCGCAATAACAAATACATAGTCTAATCAATCCAAATCAATAATATGTTTTATAACTTTCAATAACATTCTTTTTTTACGACATACAAAACAAAATTAACAAACCAAAATGTAGACGCATATCCTTAACAAAACATCCCACATTTCCCACACCTTCAGGAGGAAATAATCAAAGTGCTAACTCACCGACGCTTCCATGTCTGCCGCCTGGAGATGTCTCCTCAGATATCCTCAAGAACTCGCACCCCACACTGACACTGCACGACTTCCTCGTCGGCGACCCCGGGGATGGGTGTAACTACCTTGTCATCGTACTAGACGGCATGAATGAGCGACAGAGAGCGCAAACGTGCCCGGCCGGATCGATCGCCGTGGTGCGCGGGCGCGGACTGACTGCGGCCGGCCGGGGATTACCCTGCCGGGGAGAAAATTACCCGCGGAGGGAATTTTCCCCTCTACGGTACGCTGTGTGGGGGTCTAGGTGTAATGTGCTGTGAGAAATTGGGGAAAATTTTATGAGGTGTTTTAGATTATCTTGTTAGTCGATTATGATAACTGATTAGATGGAAATTAAGTACACAATTTTGTTAAAAACGACTAATATTTATGATTAACTTTTGTGGCAACGAGTCTTTAGAAATCGTAAGCTGATCACTTGGATATTCGCTGTACAATTCGCTGACTATTTGATCTTGTAAACTAAAAGGATGTGCACATATTTCCTTGTGGGTTATTAGTTAAAATTAAAACATGCGACTTTGTTATCAGCTTTTGGACAGATAAACTTTCAGGGGAGTGGTTCAAAACTTTCCAAGCGGGAATAAAATGTTAAAAAAAACCAAGGCTTCAATCTAGATTTTTCAAACTAGCAGTAATAAGTAATTTTTAAAATTATACGAGTATGCGTCTTGCCAAAGATTAATAAACTGTACATATTTGACCACAGTGAGGTTGTCGTGTTTATGTATTGAGTCATGAATAATTTGGCCATGAATAATCTGCTTGAATTAAGTTGTAAAAGCTACCATGCTGAAACTAAGATCAGCAGGTTAACTTAATTTTACCAGCATTAAAGACCAAGACCAGGAGAGTCTGATTTAACAATGAACGACCGCTTCAAATGTAAATTATTAACGGACAAAATAAAAAATAACATTCTTTCAATCAAGTGAATTTAGGAGGATTCGCAAAAAATTATCTCCTTGTAACGACTTCAAATAATTATAGAGCTTTATTACTTGAGTATATTGATACGTATTACAGAGGCGATGTCTAAGATTCGTTTAAGAGTAGGGGGTATTGGTAGGTTCAACCCCAGCAGGGTGGTGGTGGTTGGTCTAAAAATAGAACCCCCCCCCCCCCCTCCTCCCCCCCCCCCCCCGATGGGACCACCCACGAAGCCTAGCAAGTTTTTTTTTTTTTTTATTGAGGTTATGTAACCTTTTTTTTTTTTTTTTTTTTTTTTTTTTTTTTTTTTTGAGCTTGCGTAATCTTTACCTAACCTAACCTAACTTAACCTAACGTTCACTTTTTGGTGACGTCATAGAGGTCAATGACCTTTCAACCTTAGGCCCCCCCCCCCCCCCCCGGCTAAAAATAGATTTCTAAAAATAGCTAACCTAACCTAACCTAACTTAACATAACTTAACCTAACATTGCTTCAGGACAATATTCCGTGCCAATTTGATGAACTTTTCTCTACAGGCCAAAAATGATGGAACGACATGAAGCAATACAATCAATATACCAAGCATATCCCGCTGCTGTCTTAAATGAAATAGAAAGAGCTTTTGATGAGATGTACAAAAAGGAAGAGTACAACACTGAATATGTAGAATTATGGATATCATTCGGCGCTGATCAGTTGTGCCTGCATGAAATCAATAAATACTGGTCAACGAAATAATACTTACCTTGAATCCTCTCCCTCCTTCATCAGCAAAATGGCCTTTTTTAAAGGGCACCATAAACTTTTAGATTAATTAGAAATAAGGCGGAATATGGCGCTCGCTTGCGGTCGCTCTGACAGCCTTCTGCCAAGAAAAACTTCAGGTTGATGGCTTGTTACATCATAGTACTTAAGGGTAGGTGGCTTATCTAAATTAAAAAGTCCATGCCTAGCGAACACTACTTGCAACTAGGGAAAACAACCTTTTTTTTTTTTTAGTCTTATGGTGTTAGGAATTGAACTTTGATATGTTAATGAGCAAATTAATATGTAAATTAGCTTAATTGATATGCTTAATGAGACTGTTTACATAATTATCGTATCCGTACAATATTATCGTATTGCGTACGGGATTTCTACCAAAATTATGGTACTGGAAAATTTAAATTACCAAAGCTGAAGAGTGTGTTTGTAACATCTGATTGCTGTATGGTGACACAGCTTTTATATACATGAATCTGCTTTTTGTTGATCAGTCTAGTCTTGGAGCTCAGTTAGTGTGGATGTCTGAACTAGAGCTGTACTGCTGTGCTTGGTGTATAACATAACCTCACTTTTACATTTGAGGAAATATGTCTATCCTTATTGCTTATGTGTTTAAAAATCAACCAATCACTATATTAATTGATAGTGATAATAACCCCTGGTTCAAGGGGAAAGAAGTTGCTGAAGTACTTGGTTATTTAGATACAAATAAAGCAGTTAGAAATCATGTTGATGATGATGACAAGCTCACATATGAAAATATAAACCCTGCCGTTTTGGCGGGGTTAAAAGGAAATGAGAAATCGTCTGTTTTTATTAATGAAAGTGGTTTATACTCATTGATTTTATCATCGAAAAAACCTGAGGCTAATGCTTTTAGAAAATGGGTCACAAAAGAAGTGTTACCTTCATTCCGTAAACATGGAGAGTACAAACTAAAACAGCAGAATAGTGAACTGTTACAAACACTTACAAAGTCACTTGAAACCAACCAACAGCTGACTCTTGTGAATAAGCGGTTGGAAACTACTGCAGACATATTGAGAAAGACTCTGTCTGAACAGTCATTGAAGGTAGCTGTATTACCTCAAGATGAAGACTTGAAACATGTCTTTTGTGTATTGTTTAAGGAAACCCTCTTAGATATCTATGGTTTGAGCGAATACAAATGTATTCGTACTGAAAAAAGAAACTTTAAATGTGCAATGAAGAAAGCTAAAGAAAAAGGGTTTGAAATATGTTTCTTCAGGGAAAATGTTCCTAATAGCATAAATATCTTGAATAAAGCTAAAGAAGTGATGCGAAAATTTGGTATGCATTATGAATCCAAATATAATCAAGTCTTGACTCGCCATAACTTTGTAAATATCATTGAAGATATAATTAATAAGAAATGTGGAGGGAAATAATGTACATTGTAAAGCAAGAAGCTTCAAGACTTCACTAAAGAATTGTAAATCTGATAGTTTTTGTAAGCAAATATACATCAACAGATTAAACTGTCTTTTTATTTATTAAACCTGAATCCTTGTTTAAGAAACTATGCTTAAAGTTTATAAAAGTGATGGTAAGTGTGTAGTTGTGTTCAGTTGACAAATGGACTTGAGGTGGCAACATCCATTTTCAACCATAGTGGCCGGGCCTTCTGGATCGGGGAAATCATATTTTGTAGCCAGATTTATTAAGTATTTGGATTTTATGTGTGATACAAAGTTCAATAATATTTACTGGCATCATTCCCCGGGTTTAAATCCTGGTGTAAGTGATAGTGGTAATGTGCAATATAGGGAAGGGTTACCAAATATGGAGGACTTTGATGGTACACCCACTTTGGTAATTGTTGATGATATGATGCGTGAATCATCAGCCACCTCAGGATCCAATACAATAGTGGACTTGTTTACTAAGGGCTCTCACCATAGGAACTTGAGTGTATTTTTTATAACACAAAACATTTTCCACCAAGGGCGAGGACAAAGAGACATTTCACTAAATGCTCATTATATAGTGCTTTTTAAAAATCCAAGAGACCGGGCTCAAATAAAACATTTAGCCCGACAAGTGTATCCGGAAAATACAAGGTTTATTGAAGAAGCGTATGCTGATGCTACACGTACTCCGCATGGTTATTTGTTGTTAGATTTAAAACAGTCCACACCAGACGAGGTGCGTATACGTACGGGTATATTACCTGATGAAAAACAACAGTATGTTTATCAACCAAAAAAGTATAAATAAAAGGGGTACACTAGAGACCAGTCACTCAGTCGTAATGTCACGTGAAGAAAGACGCTGCTCTGTTAACGGCACTGATACACGCTACACCGAAGGAACGTAAAGCACTGTTGAAGGCTTGTGACGTCAGTCGTATCAGATCAGTGTGCGAGTGCGCATACAACTTGTTACGTGGTAATATCCAGTTAACAGACAAACAAAAACGACAATTGCGTAAACATAAAAAGGTGCTCAGACGTCTAGTGAAACGTGGTGAGAATTGGAGCAAGAAACGTAAATATCTTGTACAACACGGTGTGGATTTCTATTACCACTGTTATTAAGTACTGTATTACAAACAGTTCTTAATAGTGCGATTAGTTAGAAAAATGGATAGATCAAATTTGGAATATTCAAAGAAGATGGTTGTTGTTCCGCAAGAGCTATTTGATCGAATACATAGTGAGCCAACACCTGCTGCTACTGCTTCACAATCAAAACTAACTCAATCATCAACGGTTAATACTAATAGTTTGGATGCTGAAATGCATCGTATATTACAAGACAAAACATTGGATGACAGTGAAAAGTGGAAACAGTATCAACAAGTATTACAGAGGTTTTTATATTTTAGTTCACAAAAACGCAATCCTATCATTTTACCAATTATACAAGAAGAGGATAATGAGGAGGATATTGTACAAACATTTCCTGCCACGTATCAAAAGGATGTACGCAACTTGTTAAGATTTATAAAACGTAACAAACAGATAATCAAATGGGACCCTGATGGTACGGTTATTGTTCATAACACTAGAATACCTGGTTCGAACATTATTGATGTGTTACATGCAATTGTACGAGTGCGAAGACTGGAAAATGTACCCACAGGCTGGCATGAAGTATTGGATGCATTAAATGAAATGAACGTACCGACCGAGTACGTAAGCAATGCACAAGCTCGACAGTATATTGGTCGTGAACCATATTTGGAAGAAGGTTTGGTTACACCTTCACCATCAAGACAGCATACTCCTTCACCACCACACCACTCGTTTATATTATCCGCCAACACCGAGCCCAACGCCAACAGCCCATAGATTAAGGTCAAGGGCAGGAGCACGAAGAGGAAAACCTTTACAGTGGGATGCATTCACTATAGATTAAAATGTATAAGTATAGGTGTACTTGGTATGTGATAGTCATTTACACTATAGTCATGAACAGTGATGGAAGAGAAAGTGTATTATGATCCTGCAAACCCAGGCTCGTTTGGTGGTATTAGCCCACTTGTCAGAGCATTACGTCGAAGTAAGAAGAAAAAGAACAAAACAAAACGACAAGTTATCGAATGGTTACGCACCCAAGACACCTATACATTACACAAACCTGTTCGAAAACGATTTCCACGTAACAGATATGTTGTGTTTGGACCTAATGAATTATGGCAAGCCGACCTGAATGATATGCGAGGACTTAGTTCATATAATGATGGCTACAATTACTTGCTAACAGTGATTGATGTGTTTAGTAAGCGGTTATATGTGGAACCATTAAAACGTAAGAGCGGTGAAGAAGTGGCAGCAGCATTCGAACGAATTTTTAACAGTCCTTACACTGTACCACCATGTTGTTTACAAACTGACAAAGGAACAGAGTTTATAGGTGCAAAAGTGAACCGTGTGTTTAGAGATTATCATGTGAAATATGTCACTACACAAAACCCCGATGTTAAAGCGGCTGTTGTCGAACGAGTCAATCGCACACTGAAAACACGTATGTGGCGATATTTAACATATAAAAATACATTTCGTTATATCGATGTGTTGGATGAATTGGTTGATGCTTACAATAACAGTGCACACCGAAGTTTGGGTAATGGTTTATGTCCGATGGACGTTGTGAAAGCAAACAAAAGTACAGTGTACCAAGTATGGAGTCATATGTACAAAGACAGCTCATTACCAAAACGTAAAAAACCAAAGTTCAAACCGGGTGATACAGTGCGTATTGCTAAAGAGAAAGGTACATTTGCAAAAGGCTACGAGACCAATTGGAGTAAAGAATTTTTTGTTATTGATCGAGAATATGGATCACAACCACTACCATTGTATATAATAAGGGGACTTGAATGGTAAACCCTTAGTTGGTCGTTTCTATGAACATGAGCTACAAAAGGTGACAATAGGACCGGATCGATTGTACCAAATTGATAAAATACTTGACACTAAGGGTAGAGGTCGCAGTAAGCGTTACCTCGTCAAGTGGGTAGGTTACGGAGACGAATTTAATTCTTGGATACCTGCATCTGAAGTGAAACAAATAACCTAACCTAACCTAACCGTCATGTCACTGTCTAGAACATAATCAGTTTTATTTGACACTGCCTAGCAATAGTTCGATGGACTACTATCCGAACAATACAGTGACTCATTATGTGACACATTTTCCATCAACAATACATTTGCCTGGTGGTGACGGAGCAGATTGGGAAATAGCACTAGTTGAAGCACACTATCCATGCTCGTTTTTAACAGTTGGTATTGATGCTAACATATATATTTACACAAAACCAACTGCTGAAATTGAAGATAATGAAGTTACTAATACAAATTTGACTGTAGCAAAAGTGGAGTCTGGCAATTACAAAGATATCAATGAATTGCTAGCAGCAATTAACGGGAATACAAAACTTAAACTTAACAGTAATTGAGTTCGAGTATGATAGTGATACAAAAAAGGTTGAATTGATTACAATGACAGATACACTAACACAACTTGAACTTAGCCCCACTTTAGCGTTACAGTTAGGATATGATGTAAATAATGTGGATGTGAAAAGACATAGGAAAGCTACAAGACCACCAAACTTATTGGCTGGCATTCCAGCAGACATTTATGTCTATTGTGACCTTGTAGAACCACAATTAGTGGGTGACACTGTAGCACCACTGTTAAAAATAGTCAACATTGACACCACTGACTATAAATACGGGTCACATAAGGTTGTGCATTTCACTTCACCGCACTACATGCCTGTCATAAAGAGCTCGTTCCGAGAGTGTGGAAATTGATTTAAGGGACGACAAAGGTCATCACTTGCCATTCGAGTTCGGTACTACGTACATGAAACTTCACCTCCGCAGAGTACCAGCAGTTACAACAGTATAATGAATCTTAATGATCCCTACCTCAAATACTACCGTGATCAACAACTTGGCGGTAGTAGTGGTATTGTATCAGTGTATAGAGGTGCACCGTATCAACGTGGACATGGGATTGGAAGTTTTCTTGGTGGACTTGTTCGTTCAGTCATGCCATTAATCAAGTCAGGTGCAACTGCTGTGGGCAAGGAGGCATTACGTTCAGGTGTTGGGTTTCTCAGTGATATAGCTGATGGTACTATGAACCCACGAAATGCAGCGAATGATCGTCTTAAACAATTTACTGGTGGACTTAAACGTCGAGCTGACGACAAACTGGATCGCATTCTACATGGTGGCGGATACGGACACGGCACTGGCATTGGCGGTAGCGACAGCAGTGGAAGCTATAAGAAGAGGCGCATCACACGAGTAACACCTCAGTCTTTGGCGAAACTCCTTCGAGCACGAACGTCTCCTGCAAGGAAGTGTAAGACAGCAGCAGTAAAGAAACGTAAAAATACAAAACAAAAACTCAAGCGACAAGTGCAAAATAAAAAGAAGATTACTAGAAGTAGAGAGATTGATATATTTTCTTAAGCAACAAAGATGTCATTTATTCACCAGAAATCATGCGAATGTACAAAGACGGAATTGGACTTATTCTCGCTACCACCGACACAGACCAGCATTGACAGTGGTAAATGGGTGCAATATAAACCCATATCGTCATTGACGGATGACTCACCTATTGAATTTGTCATACCCGGACATGGTGATGAATATACGGACTTATCACAAACATTATTACACGTACAAGCCACTATTGTCAAAGAAGATGGAACAAAATTTACAGCTGCCGATGCGATTAAGGAATTTGGTCCGGTTAATAACTGGTTACATTCGCTATTTAGCCAAGTGGATTTACACTTGAATAATAAACTAGTGTCACCGCAAAACAATACCTACGCCTATCGTGCGTATTTGGAAAACCTTTTAAAACTACGGACATGATGCTAAAAAGTCACACATGACAAGTGTGTTATTCTACAAAGATAACTCTAATAACATGGATAATTGTAAAGAAGAAAATGAAGGACTAGTACAACGACGAAAATTTACTGAAAAGAGTCACTATGCAGACATGATCGGTCATCTACACATTGACTTGTGCAATCAGAACAAGTTCATGTTAAACGGTGTAGAGAGATGCGTTTACGTTTGATCAGATCGAGGAACGCATTTGCCATCATGTCGGACAATAACACAACATATAAAGTACATATCAAAGAGACAAATCTGTTTGTTCGTCGTTGTAAAATCAATCCGAGCGTACTGTTGGCACATAGTAAAACACTCGAGAGTGGTACTGCCAAATATCCGATCACACGTGTTGAAGTGAAATCAATCACATTACCCGCTGGCATACTGAGCAAAACATTGGACAGTGTGTACTTGGGTCAGTTACCAAAACGTGTAATTGTCGGCATGATTACTAATCAAGCATTCAACGGAGATTACAAGAAAAATCCATTTAATTTCCAACATTTCAAGATGAATTATTTCGCACTGTACTTGGATGGTGAACAAGTGCCGATGAAAGCATTACAGCCAGTGTTTGGTAATGATACGGATGTTGCCTATGCGCTATCGTATCACACACTGTTCAGCGGTACCGGAATACATTTTGACAATACCGGTAATGATATCAGCAGACAAGATTTCGAAAAAGGTTATTGTCTGTTAGCGTTTGACTTAACACCTGACTTGAGCGCTAACGAGTCCAGCCATTGGAACCTGGTACGCAATGGAAATCTACGCATCGAGATTGGATTCAGCGAAGCATTGACCGAATCAGTCAACATTATTGTCTATGCAGAACTGGACAATGTCATTGAGATTGATCGACATCGTAACGTATCGGTGGACTATGCCGGCTAAATGTATAAAGCACAGTCAACTAGTGCATTACAGCCAGTACATCACTGACAGTGTTATAATATACAGTTTCACAAGAATGAATACCACAACTATAAGAAAATATTTACTACAATTACCGAATGTACAACATGTCGGAGTGTTTGCATCAGATCGTCTACCGAGACATATTGCTCCGTCATCTGCATTAGTGGTAAACACCCAACCGCATACACATAGTGGAGAACATTGGGTGGCATTCTACAGACCTGGAGGACAAGATAACAGCAACAACAACACTAATACTGTCGAATATTTTGATAGTTTTGGCAGACCTCCGTATCATGGTGATTTTCAACAATTTCTGAGACGTAACATCAATGGGCATATGTTGCATTACACCTACAACAAGTACCGACTGCAAGGCTTGGATACTTCGGTCTGCGGTCACTACTGTCTGACCTACCTGTACTGCCGTACCAACTACGACATGAAGATGAATGATTTCGTCCAACTCTTCGGTGACTCCACTGCTGAGAACGATATGCTGGTCCAGATGCTCTTCGCAGAATTCTACATCTAATTTTTGTATAACCATTATTGTTAGATATAAGGTTTTTTTGAAAAATAAAAATGTGTATATCATTAACCACTGTCTTGTCATTGTACCTTGTTCTTTATAGTCTTAAGAGTCCAGAGTTAGTTACTTTTATCACAATCCATTACTGAAATGAGTCTTCCTTTAAATAATCAACCTATCATAACTTAAGTAGATGTTTACATTTATATTTTAAACAGAATTGATAGACCAAAATGGTACTATCCTGGAGAAAGAAAAGCAATCATTGTTATAAAGTTTATACTTTCTCATTTAAAAACAGTATGACTGCATGTCAAGTTATAAATTAATCAAATTTACTCTTTATCAATCTCTGGAAATTGTATTTCTTATAGTCAAAAACATGGGTAAATAAGTAAGAACCATTTATGGATATTTAGAATGTATATTTATTTACATTCATTAGTGTTTACACTCATCAGTATGTACACTCATCAATTTTTACAATCAATTATTACAAACTTCACATTTCAAATTATAACCATTTTACAAAAGGACTAACTTTATACATTTTGATACGTCTAATATTTACATTGGTTTTTAATACATTTCATTATGATAAATAATTACAATGGTCTGACTTTATACAAATCAATAAGACTAATATTTACACATTTCTGCTTTTACGCATAAGGTCTGCTTTTACATTTCATTATGACAAATATTTACAATGGTCTGACTTTCAGTACAAACCGCTTAACCCGCCAAAACGACGGGGTTAGTATTTACATTACAATGGTCTGACTTTATACAATTCAATAAGACTAATATTTACACAGGTCTGCTTTTACATTTCATTATGACACATATTTACAGTGGTCTGACTTTCAGTAAAAACTGCTTAACCCCGCCAAAACGGCGGGGTTGGTATCTGCACCCGTCGAAACGACGGGTTAGTATTTACATTAGAATCATAACTTCTTCCACACTAACACATATTTACATTTCACATTACATATTTACATTTGACATTACATATTTACAGATACATATTTACAAATCAATTTGATTGAATAACAAACTAGACTATGACTAGAGGTATTTATTTTTAAAACACGCATATATACGGGACATGGATGCGAGACGCTCGACGTTGGACACCTCCGATGCAGGCTGCAGAGCACACTCGAAGTCCGCATAGATGGTGAAGCGGTCCTTCCTGCTGAACTCCGGGTGGCTGAACTGGATGGTCTTCTTCGCAGCGAGGTCTATGCGAAGCGGCACCTCCACTCCGCAGTACCGTCGATGCTGCTCCATGTTTTCGCGATCAAAATGAAGTGATCGAAACACCGCTTACATAGATACAGTTTTCGCTCACGTCGTGTCAGCGGATACACAGTGTACCGGGAACACCCTAGCGCTTCTATATACATAACCTCGAGTGCATAGACATTCACACTAATATTAAGATTGTTTCGTTCAAACCATGCAATGTCTTTGGGTGCAACGGGGAACTAGAGTCCTTCAAAATTGTAGCGGGCAAACAAGGCCTGCGGGTAAGACTCCGGCCGCTCGGGGTGTGACACAACAAACTTGCTTAGCATAGCGTAGGCGAAGCACTTGTCGTCCTTGTTCATCACATTCACTACACTTCACGTACCCGCGAGCGATTTGGGCAGTGGAATGTGTCACGCTCAACCGCCCAATGGACTATACGCGTTTATTCGCACTTCCAAGTTCATCACGCGCAGGTATGTCCAACCGGAGCCTACCATTTCGCATTGCTCCTTCTCATGCACGAGCTTTTCAAAGGACAGTTCAACAAATTGTTCAAAGTCGCTCGTGCTTTCGAGAGGAGCATTCTTGGTCTTGAATGCCCGCTTACACTTATTCTCACCGGTAATATCAACAAACTCGCACTCGAGGAACAAGTTCACTTTAATATTAGGGTGTTCCTCGATCGCGTTCCTTAACAGTCTAACTAAATGGCACCTTAAGTCTCTCATCACCTCGGGGATTGTCCTGAGTGCCGGCATAGGCTCCTTCAGCGCGAATGTTTGGAGCCTACTGCCGTACCCGACCTCCACACGTACAAAGGTCGGGCCGTTATCGTCGTCGTCGGCGACACTCACCACGCGAGGCTGAGGCTCTGAAGACGGTGCCGGCTGCGGTGACTCCTCTTCAGGCTGAGGCTCCGAAGAAGAAGGTCCCGGTGAAGGCACTGAAGAAGGTCCCGGCGAAGGCTCTGAAGACGGTCCCGGCTGCGGTGACTCCTCTTCAGGCTGCGGCGACTCCTCCAGCTGCTGCGGGTGCGGACGCTTCACCCCTGGCCGGGAAGCTGAGAAAGACACTGATGGACCCCACTCTGCTTCCCTCTTCACGGGGCAGTGAAACTCCTCATGCGCCGCATGGTTCCCACGCCGAGAGAATTGCCGTCCACAATA
This sequence comes from Flexamia atlantica, assembly GCA_035578135.1. Lineage (NCBI taxonomy): Eukaryota > Metazoa > Arthropoda > Insecta > Hemiptera > Cicadellidae > Flexamia > Flexamia atlantica. Next base: position 31,445,625 of record JAQJVK010000004.1, on the reverse strand, counting down.
CTGACAGCGGAAGTTCCTCTCGACGTCCGGGTCATGCTGCTCCCGCATATGCTGCTGGAGGTTCTTCTCCAGTGTAAAAGAGGTGCTACACACTCCACAGGCGAAGCGAGGCTCTGGTGGAGGCGGCTGCACCCCTGTAGATCGCTTTTGGTGTCCCACTGTCGACTTGTGCTTTTTCATCAAGTCCCTACGAGTAGTGGAGTAGCCGCAAAGCATACAGTCCAGCTTCGGAGCATTGTGCTCCGCCTGATGACGGAGAAGCGCATATCGGCTATTGTAGGACTTGCCGCAGACATCGCAGTGGAACTCCATCCTGAAATCACAAAACAAACCTCGCTGTACGTAGAAACCTATGCGACGTGACACTCTCTCTACATTGTCTCAATGCAGACTGAACACTTTCATAAGAACTTATGCTATTTATTAATTTCTATCATGCACACAAGTTTGTAAAATCCTTGAACTGACCCGAGCTTGACCTGAGCCCAACACTGTATAGTAGTAGTTATTTAACTACAATTTTGATATAAACATATCCAATCTATACAGTGTCTAGCCGCTCCCCGGTTATATGCCAGCCGGATTGTACAAACTTAACTTAAAACTATCATGCAACTATATAATACAAGAACAGCATTTCAAATCTGAAAATTTTTACAAGTCCTGATTCTATTTTTACAGAAGGGGGGGGGGGGGGGGAGGTTCAAGATTAATTATAACCATGGAGGTCAATGACCTTTCCTTACAATTGAAACTTAACACTATTACTACTTTATATTGTTAACCTTTGTTTAACAAACTACTTTTTATCAAATTTGCATTATAGAATCTTTAACTATAACCTAGCATCTTAAGTTATTCATTTATTCACAACTAAATCACTTTAATTCAATTAAGTTAAAGTGATTTTTCTACATTTACTTATATTTTTTCTATTTCAAACTAACATTTAAAGTTAAGCATGATTTTTCAAAAATATTAAATTATTAATATTCATTTTTAACAAACTAACAATAAACTCTAAGTCATTTACTACTTTACAACTAAATCCTTTAATAAATTCTTTTAATCATTATGACAACTATCATTAAAACTGAAAAGTGATTTATGAAACATTTAAACTCAATTAAGTTAAAAGTGATTTAAAAAAAATATATAAATAAATAAAAAAAAAAATAAATAAATAAAAATAAAATAAATTCTTATTTTATTTTAAAACTCTTCAATTTTCTTCAAAAATTCAAAATTTTCTTCAAAAATTCAAAATTTTCTTCAATTTGAGTCAAATTACTTTGTGAAACATATGAAAGTAAAATTAAGCTAATCGATAGTTAATCAAAAATTAATATCATCATTCACACATTTAAAAGCCACATTGAAAGTTTAGAATTAAAAATTTATAATAAAAGAAAAAATAAATTAAAATAAATAACATAATAACTTACGCAGTGATTGAAGAAATAAAGATGATGTAGCACTGGGTGTTGTGACACAAAGAGTACACAGCACAGAACACATGCACACTTGCTGACTGACCGTCGCAAACTCCCAAACTAAACTGAGCTAGAAACAGTGAGGTCAGTATACGGTGAAAGCAGGTCTACGTGACCAAACGGTCATTGCCCAGCAGCTATGCAGCGTCAGACTTTCTCCATTAAGCCAGACTTTCCCTAATTAGTCTAGCTTTCTTGACCGCATTCCACAGTTAGCTGAGCGGCGCCGGACTTTCCCCGATCAGTCTAGCTTTCTATTACATTCTTGTCCACATTCCATTGCTCGGAAATACAGTCCTCAGTTTAATTTTGTCTTGTTAACCTCATTTCTGATTTTGTAACTTTCCACATCTCTCAGGTGTTTCAGCCAATCTTTTACGTTTCACCACCACCTTTTTGTCTCCACTCCTTAATGTTGCGCGGGGGGGGGGGGGGGGGGGAGTCACGTGACGTTAGTGGAAGGTTATTGCTATTTCTAACACAAGGAAAGTCTAACCAATCCCTCTGATTATCTCATCCTATCTCGAGCTATTTGTCGATGTTTATCTTTAGTCACTTTCTCTCTTACAAACAGTTATTTGTTGACTTACTAGTTTCCCTTTTGGAAAACCCTTCTCTCAGAATCAATCAACACTCTGCCGGTTGTTTTCCCTAATTGCAAGTAGTGTTCGCTAGGCATGGACTTTTTAATTTAGATAAGCCACCTACCCTTAAGTACTATGATGTAACAAGCCATCAACCTGAAGTTGTTCTTGGCAGAAGGCTGTCAGAGCGACCGCAAGCGAGCGCCATATTCCGCCTTATTTCTAATTAATCTAAAAGTTTATGGTGCCCTTTAAAAAAGGCCATTTTGCTGATGAAGGAGGGAGAGGATTCAAGGTAAGTATTATTTCGTTGACCAGTATTTATTGATTTCATGCAGGCACAACTGATCAGCGCCGAATGATATCCATAATTCTACATATTCAGTGTTGTACTCTTCCTTTTTGTACATCTCATCAAAAGCTCTTTCTATTTCATTTAAGTCAGCAGCGGGATATGCTTGGTATATTGATTGTATTGCTTCATGTCGTTCCATCATTTTTGTCCTGTAGAAGAAAAGTTCAACGAATTGGCACGGAATATTGTCCTGAAGCAATGTTAGGTTAAGTTATGTTAAGTTAGGTTAGCTATTTTTAGAAATCTATTTTTAGCCGGGGGGGGGGGGGGGGGCCTAAGGTTGAAAGGTCATTGACCTCTATGACGTCACCAAAAAGTGAACGTTAGGTTAAGTTAGGTTAGGTTAGGTAAAGATTACGCAAGCTCAAAAAAAAAAAAAAAAAAAAAAAAGGTTACATAACCTCAAAAAAAAAAAAAAAAACTTGCTAGGCTTCGTGGGTGGTCCCATCGGGGGGGGGGGGGGGAGGGGGGGAGGGGGGGGGGGAGGGGGGGGGTTCTATTTTTAGACCAACCACCACCACCCTGCTGGGGTTGAACCTACCAATACCCCCTACTATTTTGCCTACTACTTAAAGATTTTTATTCTAAATTCT